>PVKZ01002274.1:0-100713 GCA_004027375.1 Macroglossus sobrinus
CTTCCTTCCTTCCTTCCTTCCTTCCTTCCTTCCTTCCTTCCTTTCTTTCTTTCTTTCTTTCTTCCTTTCTTTCTTTCTTCTTTTTTTTTTCTTTTTCTTTTTTTTTTGGCTCTTTAACTTTCTACTTCAAATGCATATATATGCTATAAGAAAGAATGTGCCATCAGATGAGTTCAAATACCAGGATTTATACTTCCTGCTGGGTGACTTGGGCAAGTTATCTGATTCTTTCAGCTTTTATTTCCTCGTCAGATTTATGGGGATAAACAATGTCTCCTTCACCAGATGTCTGGGAGGATTAAATGAGATGGTATCTGGAAAGCACTTAACATAATGCTTGGCCTCAATCAGGTGCCCATTAAAAGCGTGACTTTCATTGAGTAGCTTTTTTGGGAACAGGATCTTTGCCAGGTTATTGCTCATATACCATCTCATTATTTCTCCACAGCAACCTGGGAGTAAACCTTATTATTCTCATTTTATAAGGAGACTCAGAAAGGAGACCTTTATACAGCTAGTAAGTTGTGAGATTCGATTTAAAATCATGCCTTTTCAATTCAAGCCCAAAGTTTTTCCTTTATATATATTTAAAGAACACACATTGTCTTGGAAGAGACATTACTCAAAGGACTTTCACAAGGTGTTTGGAGTTATTTAGTCCAGTTCTCTTACCCATGGGTCAAAGCTGTGCCATTGAAGCATGCCCTTGTCAAGTTCATGTGGAGAAGAGAGAATAAAGGCCCCTTCCTCAGGATGAGACAGAGAGCTTTTATGCTTTTCCCCACAGAGGACATGTTGCTGCAGTCTGCAGAATGAGAAGGGAAAAACTAAACTGATTGTTCTTTGTGTAGTAATAAGATGGGTGGATTCCCAAAGTTAATGGTACCCCAAATATGATGGAAGAATTGGCAGAGCCTGATATATGGAAATATCTCTCTGTAGCTGCTCCTTAGAACAAAACTTCAAAGGAGACAAAAGCTTCAGCATGAAAGGCTGGAGAGCAAGCAGTAAATGCCAGGAGCCTATCAAACGACTCGAAAGGCTTGAAGATGAGCGCTTAGCTCTCCTTTACAAGCTGTTCTTTAAATGGCTAGGGTTCTGCTTGCATTTTGCTTTTGAGTCATGTCATGTGATGAAAAGCAGATGAATTGAGTCTGGCACTTGTATTAGTAAATTTCTTGATTCAAACAGCATTGGAAGCAGAATACCTAGTAGGTAAATTATCATTTGGATTTATTTCACTGTAAATTACCATCTATCATTCATGTACAAATAGCAACCTAGTAGTGTTTTGGTCCATCCACCATAATAGGCTGGTGATTACTAATTGCTCCACTTTGTTTTTGCTTTTACTCTGCATCCTATTTCCCAAGTCTTGCTTATCATGCACAGTTTTAGTTCACTAGACAGAAAATTTGATTATAAATTCTGTTTAATAATGTGTGCATATTTTAGCATTATATTACAATGTTGTTTGGAACTCTTTTAGCAAGGACTTAAACTTTTAAAATATTTTTATATGCACAGGTTATTTGAAATCAATGTTCTTAAACATTAGTAATTAAGCAATGGGATGTTTCACTATTCTTCAGAATTTTAACTTTACTCCTAATTCTTTTTGTAGAAGCTGAAGCACTGATGATTAGTATATGTTGTATGTGTGCATGTGTGCCTGTGTATGTATAACAAGGCTCATAAAGCATTGGATCCCCTAGCATTTTTAGAAAAGAGGATTGTGTCTTTAATCTATAACTTTTTCTTATTCCTAACCCATAGCTTCTCCTCTAAACCAAATATTTTTGAGCCAGACTTTTTACCTAAGCTGACTTCTCTGAACACTCATCCGAGTCAGTCCACACACATTTTATCATAATCTTACTTTTTCCAAACCAGCCCTTGAACTGACTGACGTAATTTTCCATTCCCGGTGTCATTTAAGAATTATAGAATACCTTCTCTGGTCTTGTCATTCTTGGAAGTCTTAATAACTTTCAAAAGTGCTGCTTTTCTCTATCATCTTTATAAACATTGGTTATTAACCTTAATAATAACAATGCTGCCTTCATGTGTAACTTTCATGAACTCTCTTATCTTTCTAGATAACATGGTAGTTGGCTCCCACTTTTCCTCCCAACCTGTACCCTAAGTAACAAATAACATATACATGAATTATGAGATACTTCAAATCTTGCTTTTTGTCATATCAATGGCATACATCTATCTACCCCTACCTTGGAGAATTTGCATTTTAGGAGGACCACATTATCAGTAAAGCACTACGCTGTGACCAAGATATCTAGTTCACTGCTTCCTTTTTCAACAACAGCCTCTTTCCCAAACATCTTTTATTTCCTCACCACTCATAGCACCTTATCTCCTCCCTCACTAGCCCTACAATCACCCAATCGCCTATGCTTTACCCCACCCTCAATGCCCTTTTGGTTTTACTTGATCCCTTTGTTTACTAAATTTATGGGTTAACTTTTTTCAGAGATTCACTCTTCCCCTTAAACTATCCAACAATATACTAAGATCTACAAGGTGCAGAAGAAATATGATATATAATCCTGGTCCATAAACAATTCACAACTTAATACAAGAGTCAAGAAATTCATGTGTAGATGCTTCACTTGCTTTAGCTCAGAGATGGCATAGCCTTCTTTCCAGTTATCTAGTTTCTTAATTTCAAACTCCATCTCCACATTAGAAAACATTTGCACCTAAAGTGGAAGGACTGGAAAAAAATTACCTTAGTTTGGTCTTTCATCTTACATAGAATCTTATTAAATTTTCTTGTATCCATTCTGGAAAGTTATTCTTGCTTTAATTATTTTTAGTACTGTAATTACTTAATTATTTTTAGTACAGTTTAGTACTGTAATTATTTAATTATTTTTAGTACAGTTTCTAAATTTTGTCATGAATTTGGAAATAATTACAAACATTACCATTTGTGATGGCTAATTCTATGTGTCAACTCAGCTACGATGTAAATGGTGCCAAGATGTTTGGGCAAACATCAGTCTAGATATTGCTATGAAAGTATTTTTTTAGATGTGGTTAACATTATTGCTATGAAAATATTTTTTTTAGATTTTTTAGACACCGAATAATGCAAATCATTCTTCCAAATGTGGGTGACTCTCAACTAATAAATTGAAAGTCTTAAGAGAACAAAACGGAGATTTCTCAAGGAAGAAGGACAGACTATCTTCAGATTGGAATTACAACATCGCTTTTCCCTGAGTCTACAGCCTGTCAGCCTGCCTTGCAGAATTGAGATTTGCCAGCCTCCACAATTATGTGAGCCAATTCCTTAACATAAATCTCTTTATATACATGCACATATCCTACTGGTTCTATTTCTCTGGAGAACCCTGGTTAATGCACCACACTATATTGTATGAGTAAACCAACATGATAAAATAAAGGTCTTTGATACAGAAATCTCTCATTAGGACATCCTCAAGAAATATTCTGCTGCCTGATTTGCTTAATAGATCAACAGGATAATTCTCATTATTTAAATCCTACTAGAAATAGAAAAAGCTAATTGCAACGTTAATAATCAAATATTTGAAAAAATTCATTGTGTTGGTTTCATTTAAATAAATGAATTAACTGTTGTTTCTCCTTGGGTAGTGGGATTATCAAGACAAGCAGATAGCTTTAAATATTGCAGAAAGTAATTTAAACAAAAATAAAATAAAACTTTACATCAAGCATTCACCTATACATTCATTCACCAGTGAATTACCAATAGCTATTTTTTCAGCATATTATGGAATTTCCATTTTGTTTTTATGAGGGAAAAGTACCATAGCAGCATTAATACATAAAGCAGAGAAAACATTTTCCACTCAGTACCAGTCATTTGTAGAATAAGACAAGGTTTTGATATGTCATAAGAAAACATAACTCTGGCTCAACATGACTCATTTCTCACTGTAGGAAGGACAAAGGGACACATTGTTTTTTCTTTGTAATAGTGCAATAAAGATTTGATCATAGGTAATTCTTAAAAATCATGTTAGTAAAATGAACTATAACTGGCAACAGAACAGACCTCACAGAAGTTGGAAGGGCAAGAAATCAAGCCATAATAGGAGAATACCTATTATAGAAGTAAATTAAATGAGTTCAAGTTTGAAGTACCTGATTACTTTCATAGTGAGGTGGTTACGAAGTTATCAGAGTCCTTATAAGTCAACTAGCTGTTATTTTTGAGAATTTAAACAAGATCATACAGGTTTCAGAAGACAACAAAGCTGATTCTGTTTTAGAAAGGAAAAAAAATAGATAGTTAAAGCAAAAAGTAGATAATTAGAGCAAAAAAAATAATTTAATATATGCTAATGTAAAAGCCCCATTATGTTAGGGCAGAGCTAAAGATTTTTATCTCTTAAAATACTGTATGGCATTATCTATCAATATTTCAGGAAAATAAACACACACAAGATAGCTATAGTACCTGCTGTTTTATCAAAAATAATTTGGAAAATGAGGTCTACTCTTCCCCACCTCATGAATTTTCCAGATAAGTTAGGAAAGGAGCTGAAAAAGGAACTCAAATATCCATATAGAGACATTATGGCACAGTTACCTGTGCAGACTTGATATTCAAATATCTTAAATTTAAATCCTCATTCTGTTTCTTATAAGTAATGAGATCTTGGGTGATTTTCACATTCTTCCCAAGATTTACTCTCCTTATCTGTGAAGTGGGAATACTGATAGTATCATCTAAAGAAAAGTAAATAAGATTATAAAAGTAAAAGACTTGACAGAGAAACTGTTAAATTAATGGTAGCTCTAGGTAATTTAACAATTTATTAACTTATCTATTTTTCTCACTAAATTGTGAGTTCCTCAGGATACATTACTCTTCCATGTGTCCATTGTATATAGTAAGAAGCCTAATGCCAAGTATGGTCTTGTTATAAATTTAATATTTCATATTTAGTATTCATATTTCATACTTAATCATTTACATGGGGCAGATATTTCAAGTAAGAATAAAGAAGATGAAACAAGGCAGTGCATGTTGGACATGAGGCAGTTTGGAGGAAACAGAAAAGGAAAAAATATAGCTCATCTGACTCTTGGAAAGGGCCAATCAGCTCTCTACTGAGGCAAGTAAAAGTCAGACCTCAGGGCAGGTAAATTAATAAAATGGCACCAAAGGCAGGAATACAGTCATGAGCTTTATTCTTGATACAAGTACCTTCTACTCCGGTCTCTTTTATACTTTCTGTTGGAATTATAGATATTCACAACAAGAAACTGTCACCTGCTGGTAAATAGAGGTACTACAATTGTATGTTCCTTTTATGACTAAGGAAAATTAAGATGGCTGAGATGCATGGGTGTTTTTATACTTCAGAAGAACTGAAGGCAAAATCAGATAACTGTTTATTCATTCCTTCAACATTGTGGAATGCTTAATATGTACAGGGTGCTAAGGATACAAATGTACATAAAACATAGTCCTTGCCTTCTATCTGTTCATTGGAAACAGCTGACAGGCAGATGCATGGATAAAAAAGTACAACAAAATTGTTTAACAACCATAGAAATACATACAAGGACCTGCCAGTGCACTGAGAATTAAAGTCTCAGAGCGGACTTAATAAAAGTAATGTTTGAGGGGTGAGTAGGCTATTCAGAGTGCAGAGAAAAGCATCAATTACCAGCCTGAGCCTGCACACAACATCAAGACATTACACTCCAACCTGGTGTTTAGAACCATGTGCAGCTTTTATGATAGCTCTCTTGTTCACTGCTCATAGGGGTTTTTATGCACTTTCAGGTTTAAGCTGTGTCAGGTAGTTGATGTTGCTAGGATTCTGCCTTTATTACATTATGTGGGTTAATAAATGGTTGGAGTGTCTGAAGGGGTAGTTATCAACAGGTCATTATCAACCCTAAAGAGACTAGCCAGGAATATTTCATTATGACTGATATTGTATTCAAGCATCCTTGCATTTTTCTTTCACTTAGATAATGGGAGACAATTATGCTCACTGAATCTAAAGGTGAAAAGAAAGCCTAGGAGACTGAATTAGACCTTTTACAATCATGATGAAACCTGACTAGTGATAATAATAAACTTGACTAGGTAAGTAAGGAGCAGATACTAGAATATTTAGGGAGAAAATTCAAATTATGAAAAAAGAGGGTGGATTTGACTGCATAAAAAAGTATGGTAAAAAATGTATTAGAGTCAGTGTATAATAATGATCCTATGCTATGAATTTTTAAAAATTGCATTTCTAAAAGAACTTCAGAAACTGAAGAACAGTTAAGACAGTGCCATGAAAATGTGTCATAACTGAGTGTTTTTCAGCTTTTCCACTACTTGTAGTATTCAAGTCTCACCATAATAAAAATACTAAGATCATGTCTTTCAATTACCTTTATAAGTTTATAAGCAACCTGTTCTGTTCTTACTATGTCAATTTTTATGAAAACTCAGTGCTTCTCTTAGACCAGCACTTCTCAGTCTATCTGTGGTAACAAACTGCTTTTTATTTCTAATTCATTGAAGACTGACGATCTTATAAAATACTATAAAAATTAATTACCGAGTAAATAAAATTACAAAACCAGACATGATAAACACAAGTCCCAATTGTTGTTTATTATTATATCCAACAGACATAAATTACTCTATCAAGTTGCTTATAAAAGTTTCTAAATCCCACTTTCAATTTCTTTACTTATCTCATCATGGACCAGTAACAAATATTCATGGATCAACACAGGTCCATGAACCACACCGGAAGTAGCACTAATTTAGGCCCTGGTATACATAAGAATCTAACTGAAAATTCCTAATATAGCAGAAGAGGCAGGGCAGTGTAATGATGTGGTATTAAAAGCCCAGGGCTAAAGGTCAGCAGCCTTGTGTTCTATATAAGTTCTTTTACTAACTAAAACTCCAGTCCTCCAGTTTTCTCACCTGAAAAATTATGACATAAGACTAGGTTGTTTTAGTATTCTTGTCCAGCTCTAAAATCTCATGTTTCTATGACTAAAGATTTTTAAATGAAGACTTTTGAAGAAAAAATAAGCTAGATTATTTATCATGGAGGAGAGAATGTGGGAAAATTTATTAATATGTTAAAATTATATTTGCATGGATGTGGTTTATTCTATTCTCCATGACTCATACAAAATGGATATAGACATGTGATTCTTCCACCCAAACAACCACTTTAACTACTTACAAGTAATTGGAAAGACTGCAGTAAACTTCAAGCACATCTAAATCATCTATTGATATCTCCCTAAAAATTATAACTTGTTGGGAGCCAGGGGAGCCATGAAAGGATTATAGGGATTTTGAGAACAAGGAACTTTATCAAGCCTGAGAATACAGGAACCAATAGGTGCTATATTTACAATGTCCTGGGGCAGGATACAGATATGCTCTCTGGAAATTTGGGACAGGACTCAGACGTGTTATCTGGCAGTCTGTTTGAAGAAGTTGGAAACTGTATAAAAGTTAACTTTAAAATAAACTCGGGGCCACAGACTTTGAGCTGTGCGCCCTCCTGCATAACTTTCTGTCCTCTTTTCTTCTTAGTCCCCACTCCCCCTTTCAGGGACCCTCTTCGATCCTGGCAGGCTGGACCTAACAATTACTCTGGGGCTGGAATCAGTTGTAATACATATGAAGTTTGATAACTTTAAGAAGCAGAATCACTAGTCCCATACCCATTAAGCATATGACAAAGGGCATAGACTTTAATTTTACTGTCAGTTATTTATATATGTAATGTCCTTCTCTTTTTAAAGCATACATTGCTCAACTTTGGAAAAATTTACTGAGAAAGGTTATTTACTTTTCTTTTTAGAAGATCATTAAAAAGAAGACACTTTTTCTTTCCTGAAAAGGTTTAGTAATGACCAATGAACAAGATGGACTCTAGCATTTTAATTTGTTGTATTGTTGTTGTTTAAGCCTCAACTTATAAAAAATTAGCAGGGAGCACCCTTCTAGTTGCTAGATCAGATGCTGCCCAATTTGTCAATTCCTTATTTAAAGCCAATTAGATTTGGGGGTTAAAAAAACTAGCTGATAATAATAGTTTAATTCTCCTGAAAATAATGATTTCTATTCTTCAGCTCTAGGGCCTTTTTTGAAGCCTAAATGAGCTTCTCAAATTCTCTGTTTCATTAAGTAGGTCCCAGAAATTTCTCTCTCCCCCTTCACTTCTGGTCCTGACTTTAGATTACTTCCTCCTTCATGTACTTTCTATCAGAAATGAGTACTAAAGATACAGACAAAGTCATCATAATAGACAGCTGCTTTTGTGGATCACTGAGTATTCGGCCCTGAGGAGAAATTATTCCAGTTCAGTCTTTCTTAACAGTACCATCATATAGCCTACAGAGTTCAGAGGTGAAAGCAGTCCACCTCTGCTGTATTCAAGAACCTCTGCTCTGGAAAGATGACGTCTTCCTCAGTCACAGACAGAAAACTGAAAAATCACCGCCTGGATATCCATCCTACCATGTTCCACACAGTAGAAACAAATTATCTTTCATTTGCACAAAATAAAACTGTTGTATGGGAAAAGCTCTACAGAGGACTCGAGAAGTCCACTGAGCCTGACAAACGAGTTTCTTTTCTTTCAAGGTTCCAAGCCACTTTGGGTCAGCTTCCCCTTACTGACTCTGTACTTGAGCTTAGGGTGCATGGAGCTCTTGCCATCTGCCTTAGATAAAGATGTGTTCCAAAAGTTCATTCCACTCAATTCAACGAAAATGTGTCCTAGCACCTACTGAAAGCAATCCACTTGTGTTGAGTACTATGAGTTGCTATACTCCAGAGCCTCCGGTCCAGGTGAGGGGAAAGACACACATACACAGATTAGCAAAGTAATCTGTCAGACTCTGATAAGTGTGATGAAAGAGTCTCAGATAACTAAAGGAGTCAAGGGAGAAATTTATTCAATATGAGGAAAGACTCAAATCCTGGGGCTTAAAGAAAATTAGTAAAAATATCTTTAATTTTTCTTACTTCAAAAGTAATACACCTTCACTGTGGATAATAAAAGGTAAAAATCACACACAATCCCATCACCTGAAAATAATTACTTTTAACATTCAACGTATGTACGAATGAATATTCTTTAAAGAAAATGTAATCATCAGTGTATACTCCTTAATATTGTGCTTTTTTCTCCCTTAACAATACATAATGAACATTTTTCTATATCATTAGTTATTTCTCTACAATAGATGTGGCTCATAAGTTTCATGCTTCCTTTCATTTTTCATTGATCCTGATTATGGCTGCTGAGAGCTTGATATTAAGAGGACTCTGAGACCATGGTCTAAGTGAGAAAAAATGCTTTGATAAATTAAGCAATGTCTCCACAAGTCCAGGTTAGTGGGGCTATGCTACAAACACCAAATATTTGCTAGTCCATTTCTGTATCTCTTTTAATACCTCATATTATTCTATTGTATAAATGCATATAGATTTTGACTAATTCTATGCATTAGGACATTTAGGTTGTATTCATTTTTCCCATGTTACACATAACACCATGATGGACATCCTTATGCATATTTACTTACCTATTTGTATGCCTATATTCTTAACAAAACTTTCTAGAATTGTTATTGCTAAATCAAAATATATACAAAATTCCAAGGATTTTAAGAAGCATTGCCAAATTATAGTGCAGTGAGTTTTTAGCAATTTAAATACCTTGAAACTGTGTATGAATGTACTAATTTTCTGGCTCTGATCCCTATGCTAGATATTATGTTTCCTTTTTTAATCTTTGCTCACCAGTTTAAGCTGATATATGATCAGTTTTATAAATGTTTTAGGCGGCTCACAACTGCAGGGAGTAAAGGGATGTTCCAGGTGCCCCAGGCTCACCGAGCAATCATAGGGTGAGAAAGGCAATATATATCTCAGAACACCTGTAACCCATGGGGCACACAAAAGTTCTGCTTTATACTATTATTAATTTTAGTCTGTTATATAAAAAATTATCCACTTTTAAAGAATTTTAAAGATTTAAAGAGATCTTTAAATCTCTTATTGTCTTTCCAGTTCTGTCAATTTGGGTTTTATATATCCTGAGACTATGCTGTAATGAAAAAACAGTTATGATTATTATGTCTTCTTAATGGGCTGTTCATTGTATTACAGAGAGCCACTATCTTTACTCATTTTTTTCTTTAAATTATATTTTCCATGTTGCTACAAGGATTTTATTTCTAAGTAGTGTATAGCTTAATTTTTTAAAAATCTATTCTGACCACCTTTTCTTAATAGATGAGTTTAATCTATTAATATTATTGTGATTTCAGATATGTTAGGATTTATTTCTGACATCTTTATGTTTTCTGTTACTTTCTTGGTTCTTTTTAAAAATCTTTTGCCTTTTTTTGATTTAATAATGTATTCTATATTTTCTACACAAACTTCTGCCAGTTTTTAATCTTAGTTCTTAATCTTAAATTATAATTAACCATAAATTATTCTAACAAAGCCTACAGTTATTTCATATTTTGATTTTCCTTCTAACAATAATGTGGACTTTTACATCACCACCCCCGAGGTTCTTAAAATTTTAGTATAAAAAATTTTCAAAACAAAATTGTACAGTTGTCTTTATAATGTACATAATTAAATTTACCAACATATAGTATCAATATCTGTGTTTCTCGTACTCCTCACTTTCAGTTCATTGCATTGTCTTGCAGTTAACTGTTATCTATAGATCAAACACTCCTTAAGGCTTACAATGACTGAAAATATATTATATTTGCCAGCATTTTTAGCTTAGTTATAGCTTAGTTATATATTCCAGATTAAAGATTATTTTCTCTCAATACATTGGAGATATTCCATTGCATTCTAGAATTATCAGTCTAAGTTTCACATCATATTCCAATAGCTTTCAGTATTTACTCTGATATTTTTCTATTTGATTATAGCATGACTAGATATAGGCTTATTATTTATTTTGCTTGTATCCAGAGTTACTTCGAACTAAGACTCATTATTTCTTCAATTTTTAGAAAAATTGTAGCAGCTATCCCACTAAAATATTGCTTCTTTGTCATTCACTCAACTCTTCTTCTTCTTATCAATCTATTCTTTGACGACACTTTCTTTTTGTTTATATATTTTTTCATGCTACTTTCTGGATT
Source organism: Macroglossus sobrinus (assembly GCA_004027375.1). Taxonomy (NCBI): domain Eukaryota; kingdom Metazoa; phylum Chordata; class Mammalia; order Chiroptera; family Pteropodidae; genus Macroglossus; species Macroglossus sobrinus. The sequence goes on from PVKZ01002274.1 coordinate 11,185, forward strand.
AATTCTTCAATATCATCTACTAATTCACTAATTTTTTCTCTATAAAGTTTATTCAGTACTGTTGTGGTAGACTATATTCCTAAAGATAATCAGACACTATCTCCCACCTCACATGCTTTTCTCAGTGAAACTTTGCTATCCTGTCAGGAAGTGATTGAGTCTACATCCCAATAGACTGTAGCGGAAGTGACATTGTACCAGTTTCAGCCCTTTAAGAAGCCTGGCATCTCTGCTTTCATACTCTCTCAAGGAAACCAGCCACCAATTCTAGTATAAAATTTTATACTAGAATTTTAAAGGCTATAAAGAAGCCTGGGTTAAATTAATGAGTGATAAGACACAATATGGGGAAAAAAAGCTACATAGTAAAATCTTGAGGCTCATAAAGACTTTTGCAACTTTCTACCCAGCTGACTGAAGCCAAGTAAGTCACACTTGCCAAGCTCCTAACTGAACACTTCCAAGGTCCTGACCTAGAATGATGTTGTTTTAAGACACTTTAGTATAATTTCTTACACTGTAATAGATAATTAAAGTCATTGCTTTTTTATTTTAATGACTATTTTTTGCTTCTAAGATTTATAATCAATTCTATTTTATGGCCGTTTTATTTCATTTTTGTTTGGTTTTGGTTAATAATTTGTTCACTCTTTAAAATGGAAATCATGCCTCATCATCTCTTTGAACATCTAAGCATACTTATATTAAATCTTTTTAATCTGGAGTAAATTCTTGCTTTGACCACTGAATTTGTTGTCTGTCTGTTCTGGAATTAGATTTCTCCTTGTGTATTGGATCGGGTGGAGGGCAGGGTAGTGATGGTAAGGGCAGATTACAAATACATTGTAAGAGGCTTTTCCTCTTTTTATTTTTTAACAACCACCCTTCATGTCCCTGCCAGTCTACTGATTTTGCAGTTGCCTATGCAGCCCTCCAGAATCCCAGACCAGAACCTTAGCATAGTGATTCAGGGTCTTCTTTATGGAGATATTGCAGATTTTGCAGATTTGGTCACTGAGAGGGATATCTTGGCTCAGTTTCTGGTCCCATGTCCATATCTGTTTTCTTCTGCCTTCCTAAGCCCAGAGTTTTCTCAAAGCCCAAAGCAGAGGTGAGGTACAATTAGTCTGTTTTTATTTTTAAGCTTCCTTTTATAAGAGAGGCAATCCCACCCCAACTTCTGGCTTCTAAATCCTCTTCCCCTATCCTTTACCCTGAAAGATCTCAAATCTTAGGCACAATGACTTAGAGACCAATAAATTTCACTGTATTGTGTTTCTATAACTTTCTCAGTTCATGGAGATGATCATTTTATCTTTAAAACTGGCTTTTTTCCTCCTTTTAATACATTTTTCTCCTCCTGTTCACAAGGAATGAACAAATTATACATTTACTATGCTAGAAGTTTAGCATGTCATCAACTGAAATGTCTTCATCACACATCAAGATCCTTTACATTCTTGAGTCTTTAGCAAGACTTTCTAGTTTATAGACCTCGGCTTTACAGAGTTCATGTGATTAGATTGGGCTCACATGGATAATCCAGTAGGTCCATAATTTTAATTTCATTTACAAAGTTCCTTCACAGTAGTATCTACATAAGTGTTTGATTGAATAACTGAGGACAGGAAACTTGAGGGGACATCTTTAGGAGTCTACCTACCACAGTAATTGATGACTGGAGTCATGTGTGGTAGGAGAAAAAATGTTTTTTTAAAAAAAATCAGAACTGAATGTAAGGACTTCTTCTAAGGAGACTAGGGAAGAGGAAAGAGGAGATGTACTTTATATCAGAGGAAAAATTGATATACATACTACCCCAATTCTATTTTAGGATACTGGTAAGAGAAGATTGCTGCTAAAAGTGCCAAAGAGGATAGAAATGAAAATTTTTCTTGATATAATATGAGGATAATTAAGGAATGAGAAAGGTTTTAAAACAAGAGAAAGCTCAAGTATATGGCTGGAATTTATAGAAATTGCCCATGTCTATTTGCTTTAAAAACCCTCGCATTGATGCCCAAACCCTTACTTTGACACAAACCTTCAGTAAAGTCCTCCACCATAAAACTGTCTCCAGTGTATGGTTCAGAGAGACAGCAGAAAAGGAGGCTGAGTTCTACATATCCACTATGTAGAGACAGGAGGACGAGTTGGTTTAGAAAGTGAGATACAAGTGATACCAAATGTTCGGGAGGTTATGAACTTGGAAACAGAAAGGACCATGAGAATGTCAACCCTCAAGATTGACAGTTATGTTAAAGAGGACCTGGGCCTTCCCATGGAATGGGAGCTTGAGACAATTATGAGTCTCAAAAAAAGGTAGCATCCTCTGAAATCTGAGTTACAGTTTAAGGTGGTTCTTAATCCTGGTAAAATATTAGAATTACCTGGAAACTTCTTAATAAAAAAATTCAGTACTCAGGCTATATTCCAGAACAATTAAATTAGAACCTCAGGAAGTGGGACACAGGCATCATTAGATTTAAAGCTTTCTTAGGTGATTCTAATGAATAGTCAAGGCTGAGAACTACTGGTTTAAGCTGTGGGAGAATCTTAAATAGATTTTTACTTTTTAACTATGGACATTGGAAAAGAAGTGAGTAAATCAAATGCTCTAAAAGATGAGAAATTTCTAAATCAAAGGTATGACAAAAAGATTTAATTCTGCAGTGAAATCGAGTGAATGACAACATAGAGGAGGCCTTTAAGTTTGATTAAGAGATTATCTTTTTGTTTTGAGAAGTATGTTAGTAAAATGGTGGGAACAAAATTCAGGGTTACAAATATTTAAAAAGTGAATGGGGGAGAGGAAGTAAAAGTAAATATAGACTAATTTTTCAATGTATTAAAAGAGATACTAAGACAAAAAGATGGAGACCGTGACAGAGAAAAATCACTGAAATAACTAGGAAGCACAAATACCAGGAGGGGTTGTTCATAAATCAAATACAAATCTGAATAGTGAGAATATTCTGGCTATTTCTGAGTCCACACATATTTCTTTATAGTTATAAGTGAAAGAACTGGGGCTCATGTTTATGCATAAATGAAAAACACACCTTCACATTTCCATAGAAGATGGAGAAATGGAGAATGAAAATTAATTATAGCACAAAGTATATTTAGCTATAATTTAATTAACCATTATATATAGGTGTCCATAGTTTACTCTTCTATTCAATCATCACACATATGTGATAGGTTTTATAATGTAGATTACCAGTTACAATTTATTGAATTCAAGTAAGTAATTTATGTCAAATCATGTGTAAATGTTTTGAATTTCTAGACCCCTTAGGGAGATTTGCCTTCTAAAATATAGAAAGCTTGCTCATATAAATGAAGCTCTATTTGGCAATATAAATAAGAAATGCAAAGAAGGCCTGCAGTCAACTCTGGCCTCTGGCTGGACATGAGGCCTTCTTTGAAGTCAACTCATGTAAACCTGCCCTAGCTCTTTTGTGACTCCACTTCGGAAACCCAAGTTATCTAAGAATGTCATTTCCCCCACAGTGGGTCCCAAGGTAGCTCTGGGCCCTGCAGAAGATGATGGAGGAGGGCAAGAATGACAGTAGCTATTTTTATGTATGAGTCAACTGAATGCGGAATATTAATCAGAAATTTTATTCCAGGTACTTTGCAGGAAAAAATATATATCCTTACAAACCATGTGATATGTTTGTATCTTACCATATCCTTATCTCCAAACAGCCCTTCCGAAGTCCCTCAGCCACCCAGGACCACCTGGATCTTGCCTATCCAGAAAGATTTTTCTTTCCTCTTGAAAGCACATATTCTTTTGAAGAAGGAAAAGATTCTCATTGGATTTTCAGTTTCTCACCGTCCCTGCTAGAGTTTATGAAAAAATGGAAGAGCCCTTGTGGAGAACAATTTCTAATGAACTCTAGAAGAAGGACACTTAAAGATTCCTAGAGAAGGCACTGAGATGGCTTAGTAAATAGTCTATTAGCAGCAGCCAACCTTTGCTTAAGTGTTAGGAAAGTTCATTGTCTACTGAGTCACAGGTGACTAGTGAACAGAGCTTTCAGGGTAGAAGTTCCCACTGTATAGAGGAGACCATTTAGTTATATAATTAATTAGGATATGTTATTTGAAGATTAGTTATCAAAAGTAAAGTGATTTGAGATTTGATGGGGTTGTTCTTGAACAAAATTTAAATAGAATTTCAGAATAAAACTAATGTCCACAATACTAGAGATTATATTTTATAGATAATGACATGTAGACTCTGACAATAAGTAGCCTTCATTTCTGATATTTTTAATACTTTTATTTCTTCCTTTTTTTGTAATAATGTCCACCATTTATTAAATACCTTCCATGTGCTGGGTACAATACATAACTTGTTTTATTTAATCTCCTCACATAGTAACACAAGGTAAATATTTATGTCCCAGATCTATTTGCCTCCAAAGTTTTCCTTCCTTCATTATATACATTACACTGTTTTTCTAAATGTTTAAAGGAGCTTTATACTTACATAAAAAAGAACATTTTCAATCCTCCATAGCAGCAGAATTTTAACTCAGTGCTACACAAAGCAGTGAGCTTATAGAAAGGTTAAAGGAAAGCTGAGGGAAGCTGCTGTTAAAAATAAGTCTGCATAAAGGATAAGTAACATCATACCCTAGCCTTAAAGGATGTATTTCTAGAGAAATAGAGATAGCACACCATTATTCTGGTTTAAGAGTAACAGAGCATTTGTAATACCTTAGCTCTGACTCAAGAAATAAATTAAGAAATATTAGGCTGGATTTATGAGGTTGACATGGAGGATCAAAATAATATGAGACATCTGACTGGATGACATCAGAAAGAGTAAAAGAATCCCAATTTTTTTTATCTGGTGACTCCTGGGAGAAAGTGATAATGGAAGATTTCTAAATTGTTGCACTGGGAGGAGAGAGTAAGAAACTGCAAAAACTTAGTAGGGTAAATGAATTTGAGATCGAAAAAGTTAAGTTCTTTTTTTTTTTAACAGAGATTATTATTGAATTTCCTTTATGTCGACAACACTGTGTCAGGTGCTGTGTAGGTGGACAAAATAAGGAAGGCAGAATACTTCCCCTCCAAGAGCTTATAGTACAATCAGGAAGCAAGGCATAAAGACAACAAGTGTAATTTAGTGCTGAAATAAGAGGTACTGATAATAAAAGCTATAAAACTCAGAGAAGAAATAAGAAAATGAGGACTGTAGTGTGCATTCATTCAACTAATAAATTTGTTGAATACCTCCTATAGACCAAGCAACATAAGATAACTAATGCTATAGCTAACCAGTGGAAGCTTTTGACAGGTGAGAGGTTTGAGGTGAACTTGTACAGAAGGAAATGTTTTTTAGATAAATAAAAGGGCAGTGATTTTCTAAAGAAGTAAAGATTTTTAAAGCAGCCATCTTATTACAGATTTAAGTACTTTATATATATATTAACTCATTTAATAACCACAAGAACTCAGTGAAGTAGATGTTATTCATAGTTCATTTTATAGATGAAGAACCTAAGCTCAGAGAGATTAAGCAATTAACTCCCTAAGGCACACAAGTAGAAAGCGGGATAGCCAAATTCAAATGCTGCGAGTGAGAGGTTTTGTTGCTTTGCTGCATAGCATCACAGGTTCCATGTTAGGGAGGACCAGCCCATACATACAAAGACATACTTGCCTTAATATATCATCAGAGGTTTGGGTAACATCTTGTCTTAGAACTTGGTAGTTATGATTAATTTCTAAGACAGTGCTTTGCAAACTTTATGGTGCATCAGATCACCTGGAAGACTTGTTAAAACACAGACAGCTGAGTCCCATCCATAGAGTTTTCAATACAGTAGCACTGGCATGGAGCCCACAAATTTGAATTTACATTTCCAAACTAATTCCCAGGTGTGTTGATGCTGCTGGTCTGAAGACCACATTTTGAGAACCACCGATTTAAAAAAACAAGTTCTCAACCACCTTGACAAATCTTATATCTTGGGCCTTCCATCACTGAGCATAGAATTGAATATCTCCATATTCCCAGAATCTCAAACTCAACATGTCTAGAATTGAAATTACCGTATTCTCACTGAAAATCTGCTCTTGTGTTTTTGCCATCTTAAGTAATGGCACAAGTTGACACAGTACTTTGGAAGAACTCATGAATCTTTCAGCATCTGTTCCCATTCAATCAAAGCACCATGTCATATTGAATTGCTCTCTTAAGTACTTATTTCAACAGATATTTACTGAGCACTACTATATGCTAGTTATAGGCTGGATTAAGACTGAAAGTTGTTGACTACCCCAAAATATCACCATCAGACAATGAACTTTCTGTAGTAAGGAAGAACATCATCTTAGCAGAGTTTTAGCAATATCACAGATGAAAGAGTAGTTGTAGGAGTTGGAGGTCTAGGTTTACGTGGTTTAAAAGGGTTTTTCAAAGCAGAAACCTGATCAATATTGAGCAATGGCCATGACATAATAATTTAGGATTGGTCATCATAGTGAGGTGAGGGTCCAGATGAGTAAACTACTGTTTGAAAAGTGAGCTGTTTGTCTAGGTGAGCAGACCATTGTCTCAGATAAATTGATTTTCAGGAATTATCTGACACAAATAGTGAAACTATTTACAGTCTTATCTTTTTTTTGGCAAATGTTTCCAGGAACAAAATACTAACTCATGTTGACACAGGTGGTCTTTGTTCTTAGTCCTAATAAGTACATCACATTGATATAGGTGATCATAGTTCTCAAAGACACTGTGTCCTAGATTTGAGAAACTTATATTCTGGTGAGCAGGCAGAAAAAGTTTTGACAAAACACCTTCTGTTAAAATTAAGTTATTTATAATATAGAAAATATACATCAAGAAGAAATGTCTGAGTCTTCTCATAGAAGTATTCACAGTGGAGGAAGGTAGTACTGACTTTGAATAGAAAGAGAGTGAGGGCAATACAGTCCAGGTGGAATGAGAGGAATACGCAAAGCCCCAGAGACATAAGATTTCATAAAGCTGTTCCTTTCTCTTCATACTTCCAAACTTTCATTTAGGTCCTCCTCTTTCTTAAACTACATATTTCAGAAATCTTCTGATTCTACCTCTTCCCTTTTCTCAATCTTGTACATGCACATTTCAATTCACTCTGTACTCTGCAGCCAGTGATTTACGTACCTGTAACCCAGGTACTTTGTCTGCAGCCCATGGGGGTTGTAAGTAGGAGTGGAGAGATAGTCAAGGAAGCACTTCTCCTCTTTCTCTGGCTGTGAAAACCATAAATGGCTCATTTTGCTGCTATCTTTCATTAGAAAGGTGTCGATGCCTGCCATTCCAGGGTAGAGGGTAGTAGACCTTTCTTTCTGACCAGTAAACCTAAATGTGTGGGACCACCGAGAAGATTCAAACAGGTCTTTACTTAAGGTTTCAGAAGATAAAATACAAAGTGTATAGAATGATAGGGTGAGGTCGGAATGGACTCTGGATGGCTTTGCACCCTTATTTTATCTAATCCTCATTCTTGAATGTCCCTTCCTTGATCTTCTACATGTCACCACATGGGTGTTTCCTCCACAGTCAGAGTATCTCCCCATGAACATTTTCCTCTCCCTTTCTCATGCTACCTTCTTCTTGCTTCCTCTGTGTTTGGAGCTTTTAATTTCTCTTCCCCTTCCCTTCATAGATATTGGGGCTTCTCTGAAAATATCAGGTCTCTGGACTCTTCTTTGGTCTTGGAAATCTTTATGGTCTCCCAGTGGTATTCTGTCAGTTGCTGGGTTTGAGTTGTGAATCAGTCATAGCCATTCTCTCCCTATCCAGTTCTACTGATGGTTATGGGGAGAAAGAAAATTTCTTTTTCAAAGCAGGTGAGGAGAGAAAGGACAGTGGAATTCATTGTCCTCTTTGTATTGCAGCTCAATTTTACTTTTCTGTTTTTCTTAAGATGTATTTTAAAAAAAAAAAACAGAGATCTTATCCTGCATGGGTTATTCTATGACCAATTATTGTCACTGAGTCTATGTAGGACATTCATATCTCCCTCTCCTAGAGTAATGTTTAACCTTATTTTGATTTTTTCTTTTTTAACCTTACTAGCCTGAATAACTTTACAAATCCATTAACCTAGCCTTAGATGGTGTCATGTCCAATCACCCTTTCTCAATTCCTGGCCTCTTCTCCCTCAACTACAGCAGGGAGACAAAGACAATTCTATGACTTATCTCATCACATAATAAACTTACTTAATGATATACACTCATAGCTATTTTTTTCTAATAAACCTGAAATCATTCTGTATTTCTAATCAAAACAAAACAAAACAAAACAAAACAAAACCCTCCAGAGTTTTCTTATTGCCTATAAGAGAGCATATGCACTCAATGAGAGGGCAGACTCTATTTAGTTCCAACCAATTGTAGTCATGAGCAAATGCAGATTTACTGTGGCAAATTTTCAAGAGAAATCAGAAGAAAATCCTGGGGTTTAAGTGAAATATCACTATTTTTAAACCTTGGATGACATAAACAAAACTAAAAAAACCTGAAACAGAAAGCTCATTACCAAAAAGGAGCACATCTTCAATCTCTGACCTAAAGGATGACGTTTAAACTTATTAGGGCACAGACTATGAAGAGGAAGTGGCCCCTGCCTCTGCTCCAACCCCATCTCCGATTACTTTCCACAAATAATGAATGCAACAGAAATAATAAACTTATCAGTTTGTATGGTTCTCACCTATGTCTTTGAAAGTGCTACTTTCTCTACCTGGAGCACTGTCACAAATATTGTCTACCTGGCAAATTCTAATAATGTACCAAAACACTTTGGGGGCACAACTTCCTCTTTGAAGCTTTTCCTGTTTAGTCCCTCAAAATTATCCTTTCTGCTATATTACCTTTGCATCTTATATATAATTATTATTATTAGCTTTCATTCGTTGAGGGCTTATTTTGTTCCAGAGCTGATAAAACAAAGGTTGTTTAGGAAGAGTAAAGTAGCTTACTTAAAGCCACACAATTAAACCAGGTTCCAGGATTGTAATCAAGGCCTGTCAGGCCCCAAGTTCATACATTGCCAGTACTGCACTCTACCTCCTATTTCTGCATGTATTATTTGTTCATTTCAGCTCTCCCTATCCCTTCACTGGGATTAACTGAAAACAAGAACAATGTTTTATTAATCTTGGTATCACCAGTACTTGGAACAGAATATGCATTCAATAAATATTTGTTGAACTAAACCAAGCTGTGTTTCTAAATGCAAATCATATCAGTTTTATTCAATATTCAATATTACTCTATCTTCTTTTAATTGATTAATTCTTGAAATTTATCTCTTTATTATGGATCATTAAAGAGAGGTTCAATGTGATGTTTTTCAAATTCATTACCTTCCAAAAAAGTAATGAACCAAAAGTCAGTATTGTCATCACTTTAATAGCGACGTCCTTGATCCAAGGATCATTTCTCAGGTATGCTTTAGGAAGCAGAATATTAGCTCTCCAATTACCAAATTTCAAAACTTGACTTAACAGAAAGAGGTCCATATTTGGGAAAAAATTTTAATTACTGACTCAAGCAAACATACTTCAGCTACAGTTGGCATATTCTCACCGTGTCCTGAAAGATTATTACAAATGGGGTCAAATTATAATTGTGTTTTCCTCTATATAGTATTGATGATGATATATATGTTTTTCATATACAGGAAGATGACCTGACTTACCCACAGTTAATAAGACATATATACATTTTGAATTATTTACAGAAAGGAGGAACAATTACACTCAGCCATTTAATTGTCTCCCCAAGTTCCCCACAAGAGAAAATTATGTAGCCTAAGAGAAAGACAGTATGACTTGATGAAAACTCTCAGCAGATGAAATCTGTGGATGTAATCTTAATGCACAAGGCTCAACACCAGTATTTAATTAACTTTTATGTACCTCAACATCTCTAGGGAATCCCACATATGAGAATTCTCTTTGTGGGAGGAGAGGGAGTTGGGGAAGAAGAGAGACTCTCACCTAAGAAGCCATACCAGAATATCAGAAAGATATGTGGCATTTTCTCAGCATGTGATTCTGATCAAGTATCCCCATAACTCCTAGACTCCTGTTGAGAATATCCCTGCCAGAAAGAGAAGTTTTACTCCAGTGGAAGATTTGGGTACAGAGTTTCCTTAGGGACATTTATTTCTGAGATTAAACTGAAATGTAAGTGATTACTGCTAAGAGATATACCTTGAAGTATTATGAGATTAACTCTACTAAGATGCCTAATAAACTTCAGCCTGGACATTTTGGTAAAAAGAGTTAAGTATTCCACTTCAAAAATCAGAAAAATTGGGTTTTGGGGGGTGTTTTAAGTATAACTATTCTTATTAAAATGTCAGAGTCAAACGCCTTCCTTCTTTTCTTTTATTCATAAAGCCTAAGTAAGTTAGTCTCCATTTAGTCCCCTACATTGGCAAAGAGAATATTTCACTCAGACTTTTATCTTCCTATGCCTTTTTGGGCATCCCTAAAAGGAAGACTACATGACATATAACCAGAGTCATGCCCTGACCATTATTTTTTCTCTTATGAATTTTATAAACCAAGTGTCAGATGAAGTTATCTTGTTCTTTGAGATTCAGATAAAATTTAGTTTGAACAAAATGTAACATGTCTCCAAGTGTCTCCAGTAATTCAATGGACTGCTAGAAAATTGATGTCACTGCTGCTGAGAGTACATGGGTCTGTCTCCAGATTGGTTATTATCCAAAGACCCTACAGATAAACACCTTGGGCTCCCCACACAGGGCAAGTGACTCTCCCTCTATCTTTACACTTTCAAGCAGTGATTCTCAGAGTGTGGTCCTAGGACCAGCCCCATCAGCATGACTTGGGAACTTGTTAGAAATGCAGATTGTGGGGTCCCCATCAGACTTACTAAGTCAGAATCCCTGAGGGCAAAGCCAAGCAATCTGTGTTTCAACAAACCCTTGTTGGTTCTGATGCTCACTACAATTTTAGAGTCACTGCTTTAAAGCAGAAATGCTCGGTGTGGTCCATAGATCTGTAGCATTAGATGAACTGGGAGCTTTTAAAAATTCATAATTTCTGGCCACATTCTAAACTTACTGGATCAAAATCTCAGGATTCTACTTTAAGAAGCTCGATAGGTGATTCTCGTGATTGCTAAATTGTGAGAAGCACTACTTTAAAGCATATCTCTTAACTATTTCTCATTCCTGGGGCACCTAGTCTCTTTGTAGCACAGAAGCAGAGGTGCTGGAGACCCTAATGATACAGTTCTTTTACATTTATCCCCTTTTCTTTCCTTCCCTATGCATACAGTTTCTGCTAAAATTGTTGATGTGATGGGTCAAACCCTACTAGGGCTTGCTGCTGAGTCTAGCCTACCCTGATAGATTATTTCTTGACATAAAGGAATATTTATCTCAAGAGGCAATAGTATCTCCAAGGATTCTATGACAGCTAAGAAGGCTTTGCTTGCACAGAACACAAAAGAAAAAAAAACAAAAATTATGTGTGGGAGAGAGGTTAGGGAGATAGAGTTTGTCAAACTGTACCCAAATAGCATTGATGAGTTTCAGCACTTACTCAACCAGAACACCCTGTTACAAATTAAAGGATAGAAAAACTATTCAGAAAGGAATTCCCATATGTGTTATAAACTGTATTGTGTTCTATTTGATTGGATGCAAGATTTTCTACCGAAAGAGAAAATATATAAACAAAAAGATACAAAGAAAAAATTCACTGGGTCTCCAAATTTTCTTTCTACAAAGGCACAAAGTAGAAGCAATGGATTCAAAATAACTCAGGAGGCCTTGTACACATCGGGAATATAGAATATTGATTTAGAAGGCTGAGAGGGCTACTTTGAGAGCAGGCATCAGATAGTCATGGAAAAAAATGAAGTTAGAAGACAATCTACTCTGAGTAAAGAGATGGCCATACAAAGACTGGAATTGGGTCAGTAATGAGAATCTCAGTTCTCACATGCAATTTAATGACAAGGTTATGGCAAGTCATTTCCTGGTAATTAATTTTCATTAAAGTAAACTCATAGTCAGCTTCATAGATGGTTAACAGATATATTCCGTCATTTAAATACTACCAAGATTCTAAGAGAACTTGTAGAGAATCTGCTAAGTCAGTATTTTGCATAGCCAGTCACCTGGAGAATGTAATACAAATGTAAATTTGGGCACTAGTTTGAATGTTATATTATGGGTCCTAGCTTTAGCTATTTCTGTTTTCCTCCAGCAGAAGTCAGTGCACACATTAGGGGTATAATAAATAACCAAAAAATAAACTAGTATTATTTGATGTTTATTGAATGTTTATATACATATTATATACATATATATGTATATATATTCAACTAAAAGAGGTAGAAAAAGTTTTCTAAGTTTACTCTCTCAGTATTTTATTAAACTTATTTTCTTGATTCCTTGCCTCATTCATGTCTATATTGCATAATGTTTCTCTAAAATTTTTCAGGGCCTATTTTCTTCTCCATGAAAAAAAAATCTTTATTACATTTAATCTGATTTAGGAAAGCAAGAGTGTTTTTTGCAGCACATGAGAACAGAGTCTGTGACTCAAGTATATGCAACCTGTTTTTTGTTAGCATTGTAATTTGATTATCTGGGGATGTAGAAATGATTAAAATTTACACAATTCAAAGAAATAAGGCAAAGATAGCCAATTAGGATATGCAAATTATTTTCTTGGATCTCAAAAGAGACCAGAATTATTAAAAATAACCATAACATCTAAATCAACTGCTACTGACCAAATGATGAAATGATAGACCATAGATAGGTTCTGGGTATCAGTACAGCCTTTAAATATGTCTTCTCCCCCTTTTCCTTTCTTTTTTCTTGGTGGGTATGTGCAGGTTGACTTTACATACATTTCTTTTAAAATATATATCAGTTCTAGAACCTCAATTTCTCTTGAACCTCAGATTTATTTATTGGGAGCAGCAAGTTCCTATGCCATTGAGAATAGAGAATTAGAGAAGCACAAGAAAAGGGAATAAGTTGTAGAAGTATCTTATAATCTGTCAAAAAATGAGTGTGAGCACCCACTTTTTAATTCTATCTATGCCCTCTAAAAAAGTATTGCATGAGGGCCTATAAATAATATCCATCACTTTGCTGTGGGCTTTATAATATAATGTTTAGAAAGCTCTTACTTATCAAAGATGATGGAACATTTATTTTGACAGGTCAAAGCTCAAAATTCTTTGGGAAGTGCTTTCCACTTATAGACATATTTCTTGTTAAAGAAAAACATCCTCTAAAGAAAGTTTAAGAGAGAAACCAGATGAATACTTTTTTTAATGAGTTACACCATGAATAACATTATTATTCACAAAAAAATAGACTGGTAGGCACTATTCTGGGTTGTAACTAAGCAGGCTAGCTTTATTGCCAATCATGAATGCAGTCTTGCCTATTCCACTTAAGTTGACATTTTGTATATTCTAGAAGAAATGTGTGGTATGAAATCAATAAAAAAGTAATTAAAAGTAAAAGGCTCTTAATGATTGTAAATGAAGCTGTGAACACAAACTTGGATCTCAGTAACCTAGGGTTATGACTCTAGGGCCATGGTCGGTTAACATCTGCTCCTTGGGTAGGAATGTTTGTCTTTCAAAATAGTGGTACTACATGAATCAACAGCTTCCCAAGGAACTATTTCATATTATCCAACCTTAGGTCTCAGACTTGAAAAATCTCATTGATCTTTGGTGAAATCTCAGTTATGTAACTAAGAAGTTATTTTTAAAGTCATACCAGATGCCACAGTTCCTCTTCATTGCTCTCACATGGATGTGCACTGTTTATTTAGATTTGAGCCAAAAGCCCTGAAATTTAAAAAAAAAAAAAAAAAGTTAAGTAGGACTCCCTGACAATCCTACAGAACAGATTTGTAATGAATGAATCTGTAAATATTCCTTTTAGTTTTATTATTTGGCTGCTGGCTTTTGATCTGCCCTGCTCACACACACACATACACATACACACACACAAACCTCAGAGATTTTTCTCAGGAACCATGTGGTTTTCCTTCTGGAACTGACAGTAGGATTCTTTTTCTTGATTTAAATCATTTTTACAGTCTCCTTAGTGAGACTAAAACATTAACAGATATACTACAACTCTAGCTCATCATCTTGCCAGAAGAAATGTGAAGTAGTTCATGCTGTCAGAAATAATCTTTGGTGATATAAAAATGATAATTAATGTAGTCAAATAGAAACCCAAATTAAAATAAATTTTTATTGCCATACTGTATCCAAGTTTTGAAGAGTTCTTTCTACTATATATATATTTTTTGTAATTTAGGGTTAGAATTTGATCTCCTAAAGAAGCTAAAGAAATGTTTAATTATCAGGTCTTAATATTTGGGATATGTCAGAGATGAAATGTTAAAACCACATAAACTTATTTGTTTCTCTGAAGAATGTATTTATTCAGTGTTATGTGCTTATTACCTAAAACAGTATCTAGGAAATGTTCAATAAAGGAATGAATGAGGCATTTGACCTCAGTTATCATAAGAATCCCACTGATTAAAGCCATAACTTATCCCTCTTTTATTTTCTAATAAGTCCATTGGTAATCATCTTTACTTGGTGAGTAAATCATCAATACTATTCCCAACTCTGAAGTTTTATATTGTAACATATTACTGCCTTAGACATATTTTATGATTAATAAACACTATCCAATAGTATTCACCATCTATTTCCATGTATTGATACTAATACTATTAATTACCACATTTCCATGTACAACTACCACTATATCTTTAAATAACATTGAATAACTTCCCCCAAATTCTCTAATGCCTATATAATGTTTAGAATAAAATTCAACTACCTTGTCAAAGCCATGAATAATTAAGCTTTCAGTTACATTTTCAAACTCATTTTCTATCATTCATCCTTGGCCTCTATACTGCAGCTCATTCCCAGTTGAGGAATTCTAGCTTCGAATAACTGTCAAGTCAAGTAGCTTGTATCAGACTAGCCCTACTGCTGATAATAATTAGAAGCTCTGGGGGAAAGAACAACTGTTTGAAGCCTTGGAAGGGTGACAAAATCAGCATAAAATAAAGGAGATCTTTGTAAGAAGGGAATCACACTGGTGGAGATCCATATTTATATGCTTTTCCCCTAATGGCTTCTCCCAGTCTATATAGCCCAGGGTAAGTAGAACACAAGCAAAACATTATTATCTTGAGGAGTCAGAAGAGAGAATTGGGGCTGCCTGAGTGTCTAGAAATTGAGTTGGGGAAGTTTTGGATAGGAGAGAGGTACAGAAGAGAAAATCTCTAAATTTATGAATAATATTCTTACATCTTTTACTAACTCCTAAACTGCCAATAAGGTGTTGGGGAAAGGAAACAACAGGGAATTCAGTGAATGTACTCTACAGGGAAATCAGATTTTGGAATTAGAGTTTTGCAAAGTTAGAGTGGCTTGATAAATACATCAGGATTTCCATGAAAGTCCCAGAAGGACCACATTTTAGAATTAAAACCTACAAAACAGGACTAAGTAATTTACCAACAATTTAACTGTCTGACAGAAAAGAAAAAAACCCTTCTGAGAAAGATAATTGAATCCAGAGTCTCATTAGTCTATCAATACAATGTCCAGTACACAATTAATTTGAATAGACATATAAACAAGTTGAAAAATATGACTCATAGTCAAGAGGAAAAAAATACTTACTAGACAACAACAAATCAGGTGATAGAATTAATATACAACTTCAAAATAAGCATAATAAATATGTTAGAGAATGTATAGGAAAATTGGATATAATAGGTGAAAAGATAGGGAATTTCAGAATAGTGTGGAAACTATAAAAATAAATAAATGAATAAATAAATTTATTTTTGAAATAAAAAATAAAAAATTTCAATGGATGAAATTCATTATATATTTGATATAATAGAAGAAAAGATCACCAAACTTGAAAACAGTCCAAAGAAATCATCCATACTGAAGCACAGAGGGAAATATGATTCCCAGGCCAAGAGGGGGAAAGGGAGAGAAAGAAAAAGAGATATTTCAATGTTTGAATTCAGTTTTAAACTCAGTTTAATTTGAAAAAACTAAGTGGTTGCTATAGGTAGCAGTGTTCTATCTTCCTTGGACAAAAATGCTCCATTTCAAAAACCTTTTACATTTCCACAGATTTTTTTTCCCCAGGGTGATACCTAGATGTATATGCTAGGAGCAGTAGGATGACCTTGTGGCACAGTAGAAGAATTAGGGTCCTCTGATCCCTGTCTTCCTGAATAAATTTGCCCCTTCTGATACTTACAACTAAAGCTTGTGTTTAGTGGAATTCTGTTCTTTATGGGCAGGACAGAGGCTGAAGGGCCTTACCTCAGCTCTCATTTCTACCAACTCTCAAGTATTTGCCACATTCTTCTCCCAGGCCAGGTCTATTGGTTCTACTTTGGCTTCTGCTGCCATGATAGACTTGATGGCTTAATCCTGCATTAATGCTACATTGGAATCCTGAGCTTCATGCCTTCTTCCTCTCATTCATGTGGCCTAGTCTCCAAGACAGTACCTTCTCCTATCCCTTATATCTTTCTACTTTCTTCATTCTCAAACTTATTGGTACTCTTTGACTTATCTTATACCCCCTCGACGTTAATTTAGAGAGAAAATCCTTCTTGCTTTCTCAACAACCTATAACAAAATTCCCAGGCCAAGAAAAAGTATCTTTACTTCCTGTAGTTTATATATCCTTTCCTTCTGTCATTGAGAACCATCTGATGGGTTCATTGTCAAAAAGAAAAGGAGAAAGTCTATTCTACAGAAGAATGCTATATGCAGAGTCCTACTACCTTAATACCTAAGCCATTAAAAGCAGGAGGGGGATAAGAAAATTGGAAAATCCTGTCTAAAGGCAATTTCCTGGCTGTTGTGTTACTTTATAATTTTGTTGGCCAAAGAGCTGTTTATTCTCTGTCCTTTCTTTTCTTTTCCAGCAAACCCTTATCTCTCCCCAGACATTTGGACTGCTGCTGAAACTGGCTAGGTGAGAGGAAGGGAAAGGGAGAGAAAGAAGGAAGAGGGAGAAAGGGGAGAAAGGGAAGAGGAGGGAGGAGAAGAGAGAGAGAGAGACAGCAAGAGAAATGTATACAATAATAGTTTTCAAAATATGCCTATTACTCCATAATTTCTTTTACTTATGACTCTACAATATGGACAAAGCTGTAAGGTATAAATCCATTTCAGGATAACTTTAATAATCATATGAGTCTTGAAGTCCCTTGCATTTCAAACAGAGTTTGTTAGCATAGGATGTTCAGATTAGAGAATAGTGTAGCTTTGATCATGAGCCTCATGATAATGCTTTATGAAAGTGACTGCTATTTTCCCCAACCCTCTGAATCTGTGTCGCCATATCAAATTTAAACTTCTCAGGATGGATGTAAGAGTAATTTGAAGAAAACAGTATCTCAGCCCAGAAACTTCCCAGTAGATTCTATTTTCCATTATTAACTGTTACTTCCTCTGGGTTATTATAAATTGTATCATATTCCATTCATATGAGCCTTAAATTATAGGTCAAATTATCATACTAAATTATGATTGTTTTTAATTCCCAAGTATGTGTTATTATTTAATGAATTTTCACTCTTCTTTTAAAAATGTGTTCTCAACTGATCTAGTGATAAATTCACATATTTATATATGTTAATCAACAAAAAACGATTTAGCATAATAATTGATGGCATGCTCATCTAGAGACAGGTGTTCATGAGAATTAATTCAAACAGGAAGGTTTTCAGACTGCCACATTTTTTAATTTTATATATCTCTCTCACAGAAAAAAAAATCCCCTCAGGATCAGTGAATTTCGGATGTGTTGTCTCTGCTGGTTTATTAATGACACTGTCTGGTGGGCATTGATGAGTCACTGAAGGGCTGTAACAGATTCTTGTCTTTCCTTAAATGTCTTGTTCTAGTTTATATCAATATAGCAAGGTAGAAAACAATTTTGGGGTAAAAAATCTTAGGCTGATATGACAGCTGAGTTTTATGTATATAACTCAAGTTCTAAATATTTAATGTACAGGTTTTTTTCCCTAATTTCAGAAGAAATATGAAGGTAATGTTCTTGGATCCTATAAGCTAGTCTATCATTTTCAATCCAAACATGAAGGATTATGGTTCAAATGACTTCACATTGGCATTAGTTGGTCAGAAGAAACATTTCAGAGAAAACCATACTTTTCTCTGAAACAAAAAAAAAAATCTTTAAATGTTTTATTTTCTACATAGTAGTCATAATATTTCCTGTGATCAGAAGAGCAAACATTCAAGTTTAATAACACTGTGAAAAAGTCATTCCTCAGAAGTGAGATATAATGTCTTTTATTGAACAAATTAGAACTATTTGGAAATATTGAAAATTTTTTCTTATAATAAAAATATGAATATCATATTATTGTGAAAAACATCACAGCTTCTCTCTTTCTTAAGCTTTAACATTTATCACAATATGTAGTCTACCTCCATATATTTGCTTTTATAATAACAGAATATGAAAAAATATTCACTGAACAAATGCAGTAGGTATAGATGTCAAAATTGCCTATGTCAAAAAAGAAAACAGGACAAGTTTGAACTTTACCAAAATAGTTACATATATTACTTCTCCTTTGGTCTCTTAACTGTGTCTACCTAGAAAACCAAATGCCCCAAAGATTACACACAAAAAAATATTTTAAAGCCGGTTGGAATTACTTAATGAGAAAATTCATCTCTCTTCAAGGTAATAGAGACTGATTAGGCATAAAACAATGGCAGAAATTAACCGGCTTCCTTCTCCTCAGAGGATTGTCAGAGTACAGGGCCAAAGGGATCTTTGATGAAAGCATGCAAAATGAGGATTTATTTAAGTAACATCAAGCCTGTAGATTTGGATAATGCTAGGGTATTTGGGTAGGACAAGTACCCAAAATGAAATGATCTTTACATTATTGGAAGCTTACATCTCACAGACAATTCAGAAAATAGTTTTACATTTTTGTTAAATCAGACTTAATGTACTCACTCCTACAAATAAGTACAATTAGCATAAAAGGAACACATTTTAATGACATTTTAAATATAAAACAGCATTGAAATCTGAGGCCCAGCCAGACACGGACTTAAAATTGACTAAAATGTTTCAAATGCTATGTCTTTAAATTAATTTATTTTGAACACAGTGGGTACCAGAGTCAATTCTGGTTGCTATGACAACAGACACTGACAATTTAAAAATCTAGTAGCAGGCTCAATTCCCTGCAAAGAGGGCTATTTTACATTAAAATTACATACCACTGCAACAGTTTCGATGAAACATATTAAAAAGATACATATGCAAGCCATATTTTTCATAAGACAATTTAATTAGTGTACGTGAGATACCATGTTTATCATTTTAACTTAAATTTTCCCCTAGCTAGATTTAAAGAGTGAATTAGAATCTAAATTTCAGAAAGCAAGCAACTAATTATCAAAATGCTACACTAGGGAAAGGAAAGATATCTAAACCATGTAATAAAAACACTAAAGAATATCAGTCTATGACATCTGCTTTTCAAATGTGTCCTTGACTGGTGGGCCATTCTCCTAAGATGGAACTTATAAGAACAACAAAAGAAGAACATGCATTCACATGAATCAATTTTTTTTTAGTTATATAAAATGCATTAGGTTTTCTCTATGGAGTCTTTTAACTGGTTGTAAAATTACTAAATTTGAAACCGATTGTGCTTTGTATAATTCTGATACAGTTTTTTGGGAGGGTGGTGAAGGCTCCTCAATTCTACCAAACAAACACCCACTCATGTGGCCCAGAAAGCAGTCACTTTGTGTATATAATCCAAATGGAGGGAAATGAGATGTGAGGGGCTGTCAATCAATATGTGCCAAAGAGGAGAGAAATATAGAGGTCTCAGGAAGTGGTACTCCTCTCTGTCTCCTCTTCCATTGGAGTGTAAAGGGCAAGAGAAATGACTGCTGGACTACAGTTAAATGCACATCATGATAGCCCAGTTCCCAATCTTTAAAAACATTCACATATATGCATTTTTTTCAGGACAGGCCATTTTCTTGTTTAGTTTGCTGAAGTGAAACACTACTCTTGAGCTGGCTCATCTTGAGACACTGACTAAAATTGGTTCCCTTGGGGGTTATCCCTGATGTCCAGAATTAATTCCATTTGAAGTACAAAAATTTTCTTTTTTTGTATTCATTTTGTAATTTTAAAGTAAGATCATTTAATCAAGTTGCATGTTTTCAAATCTTGTTTGAAGAATGATTAAGAGATGGAGAAGATTATAGAAAGGAAAGAATTTTTTCCCTTTCCTTAAGTAGGTCTCCTATACTAAAGATTTACCTAACACACAGGAATTATAAGTCTACAAAAGATCTCAAGTGTTCAAGGGATATTTGTTCAGTTTGTTAACACTATTTTTTATAATTTAGAAACATGCCCCAACATTCTATTCTATTTGTCATTCAAACTTTCTTATTTCACAAAGGTAAGAATTAAAAAGGAGGAAAATATTACTTGGATTCAAAATATGCAGTGTTCTTGGAATATAGACTATGGAGACAAAAATCAATGAGAATGTCATTTCAAATAAATTTTAAAGAGATGGAAAATCAAATTGTTTAAATATACAAAATCCAATATTGCTTTACCACTCTGAAATTATAGGATATTAATTATGTTTGAAAACATATTTATTATTAAAATAAATATTACCCATGATGATTCAAAGGGAAAAATTTTTCATTAAAAATACATGGGATCAAAAATATTAAAACTTATTTATGTTATATATTCTTTTCAAGTGGTTTGAAAATTAAAGAAAATCCAGTGGGTAGAGAAATACAAACAAGATTCTAATTTTGTAATTTTTAAACCATGTGTTTTATAATCTACATGGAACAGTGTGTTCTATTAAAACCATTCTTCAGTCTTCAATAGTCCTCTTTAGGTATTTATAGGACTTGAGATACACTTCAACTGTTAGAGTTTGCAATGACTTTTCACACATTCCTGTTTAACTTATCAGCAACAACATTTATAGATGTGCTACATGGCACAAGAAATTATTTTTATTGAATTTTGACCTCTTAAAAATTATTCAGTGTCCATGTATGGTAAATAATGCACAGATGTTTAACATTAATAATTTGGCATTACATTTGAAAAAATATATTGCCTGTTTTCATCATGCAAAAAAAAATCAACATCTTTTGAACATATCATAAGCAAGACATGTAAAGGATACAGTCCAATGAGGGGATAAGAGTAACACACTGACCTTGACTATGCAAGCAATGCTGACATAAGGTAGTAAAAATTATTTTTTCCTGAATGTATTAGGAAAGATTTTCTAGAAGAGGTGGCATCTGTTCTAAAGTTGAATTTGCAGAGTATAGAGGCCTGTACAGATAAAAAGGAGAGACCTTTCTGGATGTACGGCCAGTATAAACAAAGATGCAATAGGGGGACATGTACATTGTTACCTTCATACCTGTAGCTGGTGCTGAGGTACATAACACCATATTTCCTCAGTACTCACTTCTGCACACCCAAGGTTGTTCACTAAAACTACTTGTGACACTCTGGTCAAAAAAGTAAGCTTGGCCCACTCTGGGCCAGCAGAAAGTACTAGTTACTGATCTCAGATGTAGTTACCAACCAATGAGAGAAGAAAGATTAGTGGATAGACCACCCCAGCTTTCTTGCTCCACCATATGGAATAATTTGAGGTGTACCTTCTACAGGGCCTCCCAGAGTTCTACAGAGAGAACAAATCCAGTTTAACCACAGTAGTCACTTGCTTAATGATAAAACTCTTTTCTGATTTTCTTTCCTACTCTGTCTAACTTGTTCACTTTCCTGCTGCTATTTCCTGGGATGACCTTGAATAAACTACTTGCTCTTGAGTTCTCATAGTATGCTTCAGAGGGACACCAAACAAAGGCAGTATTTATTCCTACTTTGACCAGGCTTTACCATCTTTGTCTGCCTGGGAGAGATCTCTGAAGGCTGGAGGCCTAAATCACATAGAAATTCAAGTCTGAACTATTTTCATTTCTCCCTTTTAATCCTTCAATTGAAATCAAAATTACAAATTTTCTGTTAATAAAATACAGTGGGTGATTTTTTCCCCTGGATGACTCATCCTGCAGTCTAGCTGGCAGATATCATTCCCAGACCATTTTGAAAAGGTCAGGGAGTTCTGACTCAGCCCATCCTTCTAGCCTCATACTTAAAGTCAGGAGGTTCTTCTGCCCCAACATGTTTTTATATAGAAGAATAACTTTACCTAACTAAAGATCTTCAATGTCTTGAAGGGTCATAGGATTTTAAAAGTACCAAGTTCCCAAGAGCCATTAGTCCAAATTTCAAGTTGGCTTTGCATTTGTACAAAAAGTAGTATTATTAAGTGTTTCTCTTTGATGAATAAAAACACATGTTCTCAAAATTTTTTATTACATATTTATTTTAACTTAAAATCTCTGGTCTAATTATGAAATTAGGAAGACTTGGGTTCAAATCCTGACTGCAACTCCCACTAGCTATAATTTAGATATATTACTTACCCCCTAGGCCTCTTTTACTTCTTTTTCTAAATTAGAAATAATAAAAGTAGTTAGATTTTATAGTAACCATTAGGAACAAATGAAATAAGATTGTACAGCCTAACATGTAGTAAGCATTCATGTTAATTTATTAAAAAGGGATCTGGTAATTCTTTATTCACTTATTTAATTAAGATTTACTGAGTGTCTATTTATTGCTATACCCTCTGATAAATAAAATAGAATCTTTCTCCTACCCTCTAGGAGTTTATGGTCTATTGGAGAGACATATATACTTTTTAAAATGAATAAATAATTAAAACATATAGCATACATTATATCATATTCAATATACTACTGAATATCAGTATTAAATAGGATGGTTATGATGGAAATTTCTTGATTACGGCAACAGTAAAAATGCTATTCATAATTTTTATGCTTTATAGACCACAGTAGGATTCAAGAACTTATACCTACTTATCCTATATTCAGCAGATGCAATTTCATAACCTTGTCATTCTTAAGAACTATTTCTTTCCATTACCCATTACCAGAGTGATAATGTTAGGATGGCTGATACTTAAGAAAATGAGAATGAGAGTGCCATTAAACCCTGGGTCATGGTAAATGTAAGGAGAACATTATAACCATATATGGTTTCGTGGTGGTCCAAGAGAAATGTGTTCCTGGTCAGCCTAACTTACCATATCACTCCACAAAAATTATCATTGGTGTCATACACTGATATCAGCTGGCTAAGTGCTTTAGGGGTCTTGGAAGTTTAATATTCTCCTGCCAAAAATACCTAGTAATGTGTTTTGTTGACCACTATAGCAAAAGCTCACCCTGCTTCCTGTTGTACACATTTGCGGCATGTTTTATTCTTGTATAAAGGAGTGTGTTTTGTGTATATATTGCATGCTCTTGACCCAGCATACCCCAACCTGATAATTTCTGTAGCTGATTATCACATGCCATTCCTCAAATGGGGAGGACACAACATACGCGCCCTCCCAGATCTCTCTCACACCTCTTGAGGATGAGCAGGGTGCCATTTGCTAGGATTACTCATGAGAGGAAGATTCTGTTGATGAAGTGGCTCAGGCTCTGCCAGCAGGTTTAGTGAGGTGTTTAATTGAGACATAGCTGACTCATAATTCAACCATAACACGTTCGTCTTATAACACCTGGCTCTCAGACCTACATTTTAAACTGTTTGTGCCTGGTATGTTGTAAGAATATCACCAACTTTCTTTAAAAAATGATAAAGGGACATCCCTTAGCACTTGAAAGATAAATCAAGATGTTATCTTAACCTTGTCTTCCTATTTTTGCAAAAGTGAATGTCCAATGTTTTTATGAACTATTTGCCTATAAGACATGAATTTTAGTAACTACTATTGTAGTCTCCTTAACCTTAGTTCTTCAAACCTCAGAGATATCTTTTATAAGGAATAAAATGACTTTATTTCTGCTCTTGGATAAACATTAGTTTCTTTTTATGATGAAACAAAGGATCTCTTATACAATTAAACATCTAGCTACCCATCTTATTTTAATTCTAAAAGGAACTTCTCCTGAATGATTTTAGAATAAAGTGCTTATGTTTAGAAAGAACTTAGTAATAAATTTTTTCTGCATACTTGACCCTTTCAAATTATAAATTCAACCAATTATTTGTTGGGGTAGGGAAATACCAAAAGAAAAATGAAGAGGTGGCAAGAATCCAGTGAATCAACTCACAAGGGAGTCAAAGAAACAAATAGAGAGACAGGAGCAAGAAAGGGTCAGGAAGTTCTAATGATACTATTAAACCAGTGCAAATGCCTGGAAAAGAATCTGTGGTTAACAAAGACCCAGACAAGGACAATACAGAAAAAAAGTTGTGGGATAATTTTATTTATAAACATAGATATTAAAACATTAGCAAACTGACATCAAAACATACTTGTGACAAAATTAAGTTTATTTTACAAATGCAAGAATGGTTTGAATTAGAAAACCTAGCATTGTAATTGAACACATTAACAGATTAAAAAAGAAAAACCATACGATCATCTCAATAGATGGAGACAGAATGTTTTCTGAAATTTGACACCTGATCATAATACAATTTTGAGCAAACTTGAAATAGAACAGAGTTAATACTGGGATTTGATCTGAGAAACCTGACTAAATAAATTAATAGTAACTAAATGATTAGGTAGCAGTCTGGAAGATATTATTCACCAAGTATTTTGATACTGCTATAAGTAGTCTGTAAAACCACTTTTACTACAGATTTTTAATTTATTCATGGTAACTAGAGAGTAAGAAAGGGGTAAAACTTGTTTATATTTTCAAATCATCCTCCATATTAAACAAATTATTAAATTTGTTTAAAATTATTAAATACTATCAGGTAGTAGTCATCATTCTGTGAGGGTACAGAGTAAAGAGTTTTACTGCCCATTGTAGACCTCCAGGGCTTCAGTTTTATAGGAATAGATATAAGGCAGAAGAGGAAAGGGGTGAGGAGAACTTGGGAGATATATATATCTCCATACTGAATACTCTTAGTGGGGCAATCACACAAACTACTTTTTATCACTGCCTTCTTGTTATTTCAATAATAACAACAATTCTTATCATTTAATATTTACTTTTGCTTTCTGAGTAATAAATTCCAACATAAAGACCACATCAAAAATTCCAGAAATGTAATCTTCTATAAGGAGAAAAGAGGAGAAAAAAAAAACCCACCTACTTATAGTTATAGGATTGTAAACCTAATTGCTTAGAAAACTTAGGAAATTATATGCTAGAGTTGATTTAATATAGGAAATGAAACACCCGTTCTAATTTGGTCATCTGAGGAACTCTTTATGTTGCCAGGTTATATGATTTTAATGATAAGTAGTTGCAATATATTATTCATATATATATATATATATATATGTATATGTGAGTTTATAAGAATATTCTCTTATATGGGACAGGGTATTACATGCAGAGATCAGGTGTATACAAGATTAGAGATAGAAATGCAAGCAGTATGTTTTCAGAACAGTAAATAAAACATTTTGCTGGAGCAAGGAGTGTGTACATGGCATAATAAAGAAGTAAATAAGGTTGGCATTATGGACTGAATGTTTGTGTCCCCCGCAATTTATATATTAAAATCTTAAGCCCCCAATGTGATGATATTAAGGAGTGGGGCCTTTGGGAGATGAGTAGGTCATGAGAGTGGAGCCCTCATGAATGAGATTAGTGTTCTTATAAAAAAAAGTAGCATTAATATGATGGCTAAGTGGAGGGTCAGGTGAGAGAGGGATCAATTGGAGGAATTGTTTTATGAACAATATAGATGTCTAACAATGGTACTGTATACTTGAAACTAAATTAAATAAATAATTTAGATTTAAAAAATACACAGGAGCTTGCTGCCATCTCTATCCCTCTCTCTCTCCACCAAGCCTACCATGTAAGGATGTAAGGATACAAGAAGAGGAAGATGGCCATTTGCAAACCAGGAATAGGGCTTTCACCAGACATGAAATCTACCAGCACCTTGATCTTGGACAGTCTAACCTCCAAAACTGTGAGAAATTGTTTAAGTCACCAAGTCTATGGTATTTGTTATAGCAGCCCAAACTGACTGACAGGTTCAAAAAGACCTCACAATGAAGAGCTGAAAAAAAAAACACTGTGAAAAGTTTACAAATAAAAATATTACAATATATATAATTTTAGCCTGTTTTGTTATACTCTTTTCCAGGAAGGACATTCCTTATTGTGCAGTGTAAGGGAATTTTGCTTCGGCTTCTTTCCAAAGGATCCTGTTCTGAGACTTCCTGAACCCAGGCAAAATAAATCTGTCATTCAAAAACTGGAAGCTAATGGAAGGGTCTATAAGGGTACCGATAGGCAGACTTGGGGAGATTCCCTGAAATAATTGTACTTGAAAGGAGGGAGTCCTTTAGGGATTGTACAACCAGGTTTATTTCTATTTTTCAGGTTCTTTATTATTAGCATTCACTTTCTTCATCAAAAATGTCCCAGTTTTTGTACCAGACAATAAATATTATGCTTGTCCTATTTATTGGCTACCCACAGAGCACCTGTGGCTAAGCCCTTGCACAAAGAGGCAATACTAAAGCTAGTTCGGTCTGAATTGTGTTTAATAGAAAGATACCCAAAGCCCCTCTAAACTGTTTTGTAGATAGTTTTTTAAAAAACGAAGAGATATCTATAAAGCCAGGACAAGAGCAATAATCTACAAAAGTATTAACTGAGCTTAACATAAAAATGCAAGGAGAGCACTCCTTAGTATGACATTTTTATTTTTCTATTTATGGACTCTAAAAATACTTTATAGAAACTTTGGGGAAAATTGACTTAAACAGAGTAATATTTCACATTATTGAGCATTTTCATGTGACACACACCATGCTAAGCAACAATAGTCTTATATGTAGACCTACCACTTATGGACAATCAGGCATTTCTAAGGAATTTGTGTGTACCATTTCATTTAATACCTTGAAAAATCCTGTGAAATAGGTAGTATTATTCTGCTCAGTTTTCATGTGAGAAAACAGAGGCACAAAGAGGTTAGTTCACCAAAGACTCACAGCTGGAAAGTGATAGAGTAAAATCCCAGGCAATCTAACTCATAGTCTATTTATTTAACTACTCTGCTATAATGATTCATAATTAAACAAAAGCCAAAAATGCTTCCATTTCAAGTTCATTGGATATAGACTTTTGTTAGAAATAGTAATTTTTGGTACCAGGTCCAACCTGGCACTTGCTAACTCCATAGTGGATGCTAATCTGGTTCCCTATGAGAACATTGTCCCATGCATTACTGATATGTATTCTTAGGTAGCTCTAAGAAAATTTTGTTTCTGATGTGTGCCCCTGAGATAGCAGGATATCCAAGAAAAGAACTGTCATCACTTCCTAACAGGTTGTTAATTTGGAACTATAGATTTTATTTGATGTTTCTTCTTGAACCTACAAGAAACTTGATTCTAATCCCTAAAGATATTGACATTGGCATTCCATCCATCAGTATTGCCCAAGCAGATATCAGATATGGATGTCTTTGACATTGTGTCAGTTAGGAATGCCTTCAGCTACCATAACAGAAATCGCAACTGACAGTGGCTTAAACAAATTGGGGTTATTTTTTACAGCCGAAACACCTAAAGTTATGTTGTCCTGTCATTGTCACTGCTGCTCAAAAATGTTGTTGGAGGGTACTATCTTTTGGTTCTCTATCAAACCTGTTATCTCATGGTCTCAGGATGGCCACTACAATTTCGTATCATGCTATATTTAAGGTAGGAAGAAGAGGCCAAGCAGTTTGTCCAAATTTCACTTAACCCTTCCATCAGCAGACTTTAAAATACATCTTTTTTGTCACCTCTAGTCAAATGAATATGTGGGTTTCTAGTCTCTGGAAGGTGAATAATAGAGATGAAGTTTGGGAATATGTATGGGGTAAGCCAACCAAAGTTCTGTCACAGGAACCAAGATGTGACTTGGGATCTACAGTTGTGTGAACTCTTCCTTTTTGCCCAAAGCTGAAGCACAAGTATGTAGGAAACAGAGAAGTAATCTCTATTCACCATACTCTTAGAAATATAACTTTTCTTCCTCACTGTGATCCAATATGCCTTTAGTCATAGAGAGAAATACTCAACAAATATTTTACTGTTCTATCCAGCTCTGGAGTGATTGTAATACCTTCCTTATTCTTTTGTCCTCCTCACTCACTAATCTGAGAAGATTTAAACTTGAATATCATTATTAATTAAAAGTCTTAATACATTGATACATGCATGGGGTAAGTGTGGAAGAATATATGCTTTTATATACCATTGGTGGTTGTTGCTGGAGGATGATAAGAAGGATTCTTCACTCTGTGCATATACATTTCTTTATCACTTGAATTTTTTAATATAGGCATATATTTCTCTTTTAACCTGTAAAAGTGATGAAGATAGAAATAGTTATTAAATTTTTCACTAGCTTCTTATGCTTCAGGCAGAAAAACTTCAGTTCTATTAATCTTCCTAACCAACTTTGTGGTTTATCCCTGAACCTTCAGCAAGTTCTTCAGATATTCTCTGGTAATGAGCAAATTTGAATAACTTAATCCACTCAAGTTAGATTACTAAAGTACTAAAACATTCATAAGCCTTCCTTATTGTTGAGAATGACAGTGAATGGCTTACCCTCTAAAGAAGTACCCATGTAGCCCCCAGAACATGCTGACCTTGCATATTTATTGCTTGTCTTCCCAGCTGTCAGGTTAATACACTCGCTGATTTGTGAAAATGATTTTATTAGGCTTCAGTACAAAGCTCGTGCTTTCTATAGGGAAGCATCCTAAACTCTTGCATCAAGCTAGATATATTTATTTTGATTGATTAGCCTAGTAATTTGTCCTACGGCTTTTCATTTTAGTGAATTACATAATAGTATGTCCACTAGCCTTTGTCTTAACAAGATAGAAAAAAACTGCAAATTTTGCCTAATTTCTCTTCTCAGAGATAGGATGTAACAGGCTCACAAGGTCATAGACTGCTTAAAAGGTGAGAGTAGGGAAGAAGAATGCTGCTACCTCAAAACTGAGTTGTGGCTTGTATGTTCAGCTGTAAATTTACAAGGTTAACAAAGATCATGACCAAGACCAATGCTGTTCTCGAGTTTTTCAGAAGCTTCTTTTTCTTGACTGCCCACACTAGGATGAGTCTAAGATTTCTTGCTTGTATGCCTAGGAGAATGATGGGGTCGTGTTTATTCATTAATATAGTAAATATAGGAGAAAAGGAATATTGGAGGTGAAAGGGGCATTTCTCCCACTTGGCAAAAATAAGTTAAGCAATTTCCATCTTTTACTTTCCTTTCTGTTCTAAAGATAACAATTCCTGTCCTTGAAAGAAATAAAAACTGTTCCATGACAAACAGTAGCATTTTTTGTCTTTTTTGGCTATTATTTGACACTCTATTTTTATGACACCCATGTAAAATATGCAAATGAAAGTGTTGTAATACTATATTGCCAATTATTTTAATCATCATAAAGTAGTTGGGAAATAATAATGCTTTCTGAGTATCCAAAGGGATATTCCAATGTAGAAACACCACAAACCATGAGTTTCTTCTGAACATTATATATTTGTCTTCACTCAGAGACATTTTGTTCTGTCTTGTCACCTAGTTGTAACAATCTTGATTAGTAGTACGATAATGGTGAAGAAGATGCTGCTGATAGCTAGATATCTTAGGCACTGGCATAGGAATATGACATTATGTCTAATTATTCTGATACTATCTTACTTATCCTAAGGGTAGACATTATTAATCCTCATTTTATAGCTGAGAAGCCAAGACTAATAGGTTAAGTAACTCAACAAAACTGGTAGGAGAAAAACTAGGCTCCAACAAAGCTATCTCTTCATCATCACATGACCTTCCTGAACAAGATTATCATTTATGTTTCTCAGTGTTGCTTCCTTGGCCTTCTGTCTTTCTTATGCAACATTTACTGAGAAGTTAAGTGATCTCATCCAAATTTATATCTGCAACCATTACTAGAATCTAATAAGTCCTAGAATTACCTTGCAGTTTAGCTTTCTTTCCTGCATTTTAGCTCTGTGTATCTTACTGTCCCTTGGACATCTTTACTTCAATGTCCAACAGTAACCTCCCACTCAATATATCCTCAATGAATATCTTATCTTCTCTATCCTCTCCCAATATCAGTTTCTCCTCTTCTCAGCCTTATCTTCCTAATGGGCAATATCATACACCTTGTTGCTCAAGCTAGGAGGTATCCTTAACATTTCCCTCTTCTTCAATCCTTATATTCAATTAAAAACTGGATCCTATTGATTCTACCTCTTTAATGGCTTTTGAACCCCAAAACCCATTCTCTCCTTTTCACCTCCACTTCTAGTGTTTAAGTAACCTCTTTATAATAATTTGCCTGGTTCACTGCACCATAGTCCAAGATTCTAATGCCCCTGCAGACCCATTCTGTGCTTTATGAAAATTTGTTTAACTTCTTATATAAATGTCTCATTTTTTAAAACCTGAAAGCAGAAAGGATAAGTAAATTTTCTAGCTTAATTTTTTAATGAATATAGTGAATATAACTATTATTAATAAATGATTTCAGGTTTTTTAATAAGTGGAATTTTTCAATCTTTTTTTTTAACCCGTTACTCTTAAATTGTATATATTGTATAGTTTGGTCAAAGTATCTTAATGTTTTATTTCTTACAACATTTAATCTCTTATTTCACCCTTTAAAAGCCCATGCTCCAAGTGACTACCATAATGACCTTTTCTGAAATGTAAATCTGATTCTCTCGTGGTTTTGCTTAAAATCTTTCAATAGCTGCCTCCAAAACAAAAATCCAAAATCTTTAGTTGATATAAAAGAAGCAGTCTGAGGCCATTTTCTGGGAAGACAACTGACAACCAGCCCTACATAACAGCCCCTTAGGACATTACTAAATTATGTTCAAAATGACCCAAAATCATACAGTACAGTTCTATCTACCATATTGAACTTAAGAAGTTAAGAAGATTCCATTTAAAGGGATTTCTTAGAGAAATATTTATATGTAAGCACCTAAATAAATAAATGCCAGTTAAAAATTTATATCACAGTACTTTCAGATTTTATGAGATAGGAAAACTTATATGAGAAGTTAAATTAATTATTAAAAATACAGAATTATTCTGTGGTGATATGAGATGTTGAATGCAGGTCATCAGAGAAATTAAACATTAAGAGACTTAGACCAGGCTTACATAGTACAAGAAAAACTGACAAAATAACAAAATATAAGAAATTAAAAGTTTCCCCGATCATTACCTAATCTAAAAGACACAATTGCAGGTCAGATTTTTACCTGAAGGTAGAGTTTACCTGGTCTGTGCACATTTTTAAAACTTCTGAATTTTAATATTTTTAACTCTCTTTAAGTTTCATCCATAGGCTGGTGTCAGTCCATGAACTGTTACTGGTCTGCAACTAATTAACTACAGAAATTGAGCTACAGCTTTCAGAAAGTCCTATAGCAATTTGGCAAACTACTTATATGTTAATTGAATCCAAACAGATTATTTGAAATGTACTGCTATGGCTTATCACAATCCTCACCATTCTCTCTTCTTATTTTAGGCCAGTTTCACTCAAATGTCAGGCTTTTTAGCTGAAGCCTCTTCTCCCATGTCTTGCCATTCTCAAAGAACCTCACAAATCTGTGCACATTGGATGGACTCAGTAATATTTATTTGGGGACTTAAAATTGCTAAGCCCCTCAAAAGACCTACAGCAAAACAGATGTCTAATTGAAAGTGCCATTAGAACTTTGTGCCACATTTAGATGTATACCATGTGCTACTTTCTTTCAAGTAGACAGTGAGACCAGAACTCATGAAGGAGCAAGGGCATGTGGTGGGGACTCAAAGTCAGTTAGAAGCACTTGGAGGATGTTGTAGGCAACTGTACATTTAAAACTATTCTAATCTTTCTTTTCTTGATTTACCCATTCTTCAAACCAATGTGATCATACAATTCTAGGTGCCAAGCATTTGGTTCCCCGTAACAATTTTTTTTAACAATTTCAACTTACTAAAGCATATCATATCTCTGAATGCTACAATGCACAAAGCAATACCCTGATCTTCTAAAGCAATTACCTCACCTGCACCCAAGACACATCCAGTTTTTACCTAGAAGCTAAAGAAGAAATATTCCCTAATGATTTTTCAGTCCTTTCAACTGTGTTAAATTCAAATATAATAATTTGACTTTTCTCCTGCTTCTGTCATCACCATAATTTTTAAAGATCTCCCACACACATACCCTGCATCATCTCTAGGTTATTACAAGTAATGAGAATGTGAAGTTGAAATTTATAATTATCCATATGGTAGTTAGAAGAACAAAATCAAGACTAAGAGAAAGTGGAAGCATAGCTGGAAGGCTTAATTCCAGATTTAAATCCAGATTTAAATCCATGAGTGTTCTTGAGATGGGTTATAAATTTTAATCCTGGACAGAGTTAAAAAAAAGTTGGGTTCTCAACTAAGAGCAAAGCCACAAAGAGTGAGTGTTCATACATAATACTCTCAAGATGCTAACCCATAGGAGGCACATGAGAAATATTTATTTAGTGAATAAATGGATGAATGAGTGAGTCAACAAACATGCTATAAGCCTCACTTGAAATTCCTCTTGAGGTAGTTTTATCCCAAATCATCCCTCTTCTCCCACTCCCAGACTCTCTAAGTGTCTGCCTCACTTCTACAATACCAGACATTTGCTGTTGGTCCACTATCAGTTACCAGAGTGCCTACAGTCGAGTACCACAGACCTGCCGCACTGATGATAGTTGGCACTCTGATGTGTCTGGCAAGGAATCCTGCCTGGGAGCTGACAACTATATGGAATTGACTGACAACCTTCTGCAAGAAGATATAGAGCTAATGAGCCAACATTACCCAATGTAGAGAAGGGAT
Organism: Macroglossus sobrinus; assembly: GCA_004027375.1. NCBI lineage: Eukaryota > Metazoa > Chordata > Mammalia > Chiroptera > Pteropodidae > Macroglossus > Macroglossus sobrinus. Next base: position 44,368 of record PVKZ01002274.1, read on the forward strand.
CTGGCCAATTAAAACAATAACAACAAATAAAGAAATACTTCATATCTCGGTTCATGTTCTTTATGTTCTTCTCCACCCAAAGGTCTACCTCTAAGGAAACATGTAGGGGAAGTTAATTCCATTTTCATTGATCAAGAAACCCACAACTTGAAGTAATTCTAGGGTAAATTTAGGAAGAGTTAAACAACTAAAATTGATTGAATCAATCCTGGCCATCAAAGGAGTAACAGATGTTGTGGCCAGGCTGCCCTCACATTCTGCCAGAAAATTAAGTCATGATTTTAGACAGATTGCAATGTTTTATATAAGATTCCAAATGGAGTCATTTTTATTTTAACAACTAATATCCAGGGTTTGCTGTGGAAAAAAAGATAAGATTGTTTTACAGAGAACAAAGAGTACAAATACAGGCTAGGTGTCCTGAAAGATCAAGAATTTTGAATATGCCTCTGCAGGTTGGTAGCAAATAACCACAGGAAGGAAGGTAAAGTATTTGTTTTCAGTTGTTACAGGTGTTTTTATTACAAAGTCATTTACCAGTGGAGAGATTTTTATTCGGTGACATTATTTGTGACAAGCATGGACCACTTGATGAAGGTAGGAGGTAGGTTCTCCATTATCATTCATGCTTCATACAGTTTTTATGAAATTCTCACATACACAGAATGCTGCCCTAGGCACTGATCAACAAAGTGCTTCACGTGCTCTGGGGCAGTTGCAGCTAAGTATTTCACCCTTCAGCCCTATTTATTGGCTGAGGAGCCTTGCAAAGTGAGATAGGACTTACAAAATTCTTCCTACACAATAGCTGCAGAGGCTTAAAATCCTAATTTTTTTATTTTGTGTATTATGTGTACATTTTATAGTAATCAATGGTTTTAAGCCATTATCTACTGCAAAAATCTCTGAATAGAAAATAAATGGCCTTATCCGTTAGAACTCAGAGTTCCTAAGTTATCAGATTCTTATATAAAAGTTGGTCTTAATGAACTGAGAAGAAACTCTGAGAATAACTAGTCACCAAAGTGAATATTAGTCACAAAAAGAGGAGAAAGGGGAGGCATGGATGTCAAGGTTAACACAATGTACCTGCCTTGGATTAGCTGAAGAGAAACACATAACCAGAATCCGCTATCCCCAAATCCTACTTCCATGGGTACCTGAGATGTATGTGCACAAAAACACTGGAAGCAAATGAATTCCTAATTACCAGTTAAGGTTACAGCTCCAAACCTCTGAGTTATATTACATCTCAACAAGCCCAGGTGAACTTTGAAAACACTTTTTGATCCTCCAGATACACAACATGTTCCAAGCCACTTTTACCCTGGTTCTACTATGGTTCCCAATTATTGATCTCCAAATGCTCTGAGAGAGACAGTACCAAGGCAGGCCAGGGCTGCATCATCTGACCGCACCTCATGGGAAGAATGAGAAAGAAAATATCCAAAAGAGATAATTAAAGAGAATAAGATGATACACATTCATCATAGGAGAACATAAAGCAATTATTGACTGACATAAAAGGAATGATCAATAAAAATACACTCATAGTAGGAGACTTTAACACCCTATTGACATCAGTGGACAGATCTTTCAAGCAAAGAATCAACAAGGAAACAATGGACCTAAAAGATACCCTAGAACAGATGAACTTAATAGATATTTTCAGAGCATTTTACCCCCAAAAAAGCAAAATATATGTTCTTTTCAAGTGCACATGGGACATTTTCAAGGATAGACCACATGCTAGGACACAAATCAAGTCTCAATAAATTTAAAAAGATTGAAATCATATCAACCATCTTTTCTGATCACTAGAAATCAAGCACAAGAAAAAAACTAGAAAATACACAAACACATGGAGGCGAAATAACATGCTACTAAACAATGAATGGGTTATTAATGAGATCAAAGGAGAAATCAAAAGATACCTAGAGACAAATGAAAATGAAAACACAATGACTCAAAATTTATGAGACACAGCAAAAGCAGTCCTAAGAGGGAAATTCATAGCAATACAGGCCTACATCAAGAAACAAGAAAAAGCTCAAATAAGTAATCTAATCTTACACTTAAAAGAACTAGAAAAAAAAAAACAGCAAACAAAGCCCAAAGTGAATAGAAGTAAAGAAAAAATAAACATCAGAGTGAAATAAATAAAATAGAGTCTAGAAAAACAATACAAAGGATTAATGAAACCAAGAGCAGGTTCTTTAAAAGGATAAACAAAATTGACAGACTCTTAGCCAGACTCATCAAGGAAAAAAGAGAGAGGACTCAAATAAATAAAATCAGAAATGAAAGAGGAGAAATAACCATGGACTTCACAGAAATATAATGAATCATAAAAAAATACTACGAGCAATTAAATGCCAACAAATTGGACAATCTGGAAGAAATGAACACATTCCTAGAAGCATACAATATCCCAAGACTGAGTCAAGAAGAAACAGAAAATCTGAACCAACTGCTTATCATTAATAAAATAGAATCAGTAATCAAAAATTTCCCCAAAACAAAAGTCCTATACCAGATGACTTTATAACTGAATTTTACCAAACAGTCAAAGAAGAATTATCACCTATTCTTCTCAAACTATTCCAAAAAATTTAAGAAGAGGGAAGTCTCCCTAACTCCTTTTATGAGGCCACCATTACCTTGATTTTAGAACCAGGCAAAGACATTACAAAAAAAGAAAACTGTAAGCTGATATCTCTTATGAATGTCGATGCAAAAATCCTCAATAAAATATAAGCAAATCAAATTCACCAATACATTAAAATTATCATACATCATGATCAAGTTAAATTTATTCCTGTGATGCAAGGTTGGTTCAATATCCGCAAATCAATTAGCGTGATACACCACATTAACAAATCGAAAGATAAAAACCATATGATTTCAATAGATGCAGAAAAAATCCAGCATCCATTTATGATAAAAAACTCGGCAAAGCGGGACTAGAAGGAACATACCTCAACATAATAAAGGACATATATGACAAACCTACAGCTAACATCATACTAAATGGGGAAAGGCTAAAAGTATTTTCCTCAAGATCAGGAACAAAACAAGGATGCCCACTTCTACCACTCTTCTTCAACATTGTATTGGAAGTCTTAGCCACAGCAATAAGGCAAGAAAGAGAAATAAAAAGGCATCCGAATTGGAAAGGAAGCCGTTAAGAAAACAATCCCATTTACAATTGTGTTGAAAACCATAAAATACCTGGATATCAAAATAACCAAGAAGTAGACTTGTTTTCAGAAAATTATAAGTCATTGAAAAAAAAATTGAAGAAGATACAAATAAATGCAAGCATATACCCTGTTCATAGGTAGGAAGAATCAACATTGTTAAAATGGCCATACTACCCAAAGCAATCTATAAATTCAATGCAAACTCTATCAAAATGCCAATGGCATTTTCAGAGACCTAGAACAAATAATCTTAAAATTTATTTGGAGCCATAAAAAATTCCGAAGAGCCATGACAATCTTAAGAAAGAAGAATACTACCTGATATCAAACTATACTTCAAAGCTACCACAATCAAAACAGCATGGTACTGGCATAAAAACATTCATTGATCAATGGAACAGAATAGGGAGCCAGAAATAAATTCACATCTGTACACTCACTTAATATATGACAAAGGAGGTAAGAATATACAATGGGGTAGAGACAGTCTCTTCAATAAATGGTGTTGGGAAAATTGGATAGATACATGCAAAAAAAAGAGAAGCTGGATCATCTTCTTACATACAAGAAAAGACTCAAAATGGATTAAATATTTAAATGTAAGACTCGAAACCATAAAACTTCTAGAAGAAAACAGGCAGTAAACTCTCTGATATCACTAACAGGAATTTCTTTTCAGATATATCTCCTCAGGAAAGGGGAACAAAAGACAAAATAAATAAATGGAACTACATCAAACTAAAAAGTTTTTGCACAGCAAAGGAAACCATCAACAAAATAAAAAGACAACTAACTATTTGGGAGAAGATATTCGCTAGTGATACATCTGATAAGGGTTAATATCCAAAATTTATAAACAACTTATACAACTCAACAACAACAACAAAATCCAATTAGAAAATGAGCAGAAGACCTGAACAGATATTTCTCCAAAGAGGAAATACAGATGGCTAACAGACATATGAAAAGATGCTCAAGGTCACTAATCCTTAGAAAAATGCACATTAAAACCACAATGGAACATCACCTTATACCTGTCAGAAGGCTATCATCAATAAATCAAAAATCAGTAAATATTCACAAGGATGCGGACAAAAGGGAACCCTCATACATTGTTGTTGAGATTGCAAATTGGTACAGCCTCTATAAAAAACAGTTTGGAGGCTTCTCAAAAAATTTAAAATGGATATACCTTTTGACCCAGCAATTGCACTTCTGGATATTTATCCAAAGAAAACCAAAACAATAATTTGTAAAGATCTATACACTCCAATATTCATGGCAGCACAATTTACAATAGCCAAGATACAGAAGCAATCTAAATGCTCATCAACAGATAATTGGATAAAGAAATTATGGTTCATATATACAATGGAACATTACTCAGCTGTTAAAAAAATAAGATCCTACCATTTGCAACAACATGGATGGACCTAGAGTTTATGCTGAGTGAAATAAATCAGACAGAGAAAGATAAATGCTATATGATTTCACTTATATATATGCAGAATCTAAGGAACAAAAAGAACACACTAATCAAAAATAGATTCACAAATATAGTGGACAATTTGGTGATGGACAGAGGGGAGGGAAGTTCGGGGGCTGGGAGAATGGAGTGAAGGATTAAAGAAATACAAATTAGTAGTTGATAGTTGGGCAAGGGGATGCAGAGCATGGCAGAGGGAATATAGTTAGCATTAATACCATGGCTAAGTGGAGGGCCAGGGGAGAGAGGAAGCAATTGGGGGGATCGTTTTACAAACTATATAGGTATCTAACCAATGTACTGTATATCTAAAACTAATTTAAATAAATGAATTTATTGAGAGAGAGAGAGAGAGAGAGAGAGAAAGAGAGAGAGAGAGAGAGAGAGAGAGAGAGAGAGAGAGAGAGAGAGAGAGAACCAGATAAAAGGGGACCTGCAGAGAAAACAGTCTTTAACTTCTTTTCTTCTCCTCAGTTAATGAATGTGCTCAACTCACAATTAGAATTCAAACTCCTTGGGGTTGGTGGAGAAAGTAGAGTAAGAGAATTTTGGTGGGAGGTAATTAAAGAGGGAAGAATGGAGGCTGGAGCCTAGATGTCCTACTAAAGATTAGGGTGTATAGATAACACTTTGCATTTTAACTTGATTATAGATAAGCACAGAGGAAACAAGAAACAGCTCTGGCTTACTCTTCTCCAATGTTCCACTTACACAGACTTGAAAGCAAACATTCCACACTTGACTTTGCCGCTGAACATAACTAGTGCATTTTCCTCCATAATTATAGTGGATGGAGCAGAACTGTTTTAAAACTGGCTGAGCTTAAAATTTGCTCAGTTAATCCATTAGTTAATGAAGCATTGCCCAAATAACTTTAAGCATCGTTTCTCGATCTGTAAAAAAAAAGAGATGAGTTGAATATGCTTCTAAAAGCACTTTTTCTTACTTTTCCTTAATTTTTTAATTTATAAGCTCCATAATTTATAAATTACTAATTTATTTTAATAATTTAAATTTGTAACAATACATAAAAATTTTAATAACTATTTTATAATTCATAATATTTAAATATATAATTATGGAATATCATGAAACAGAACCTTAGTTTTCTATTACTCAGTCTACACATAAATCTTTATAAGTAGTCCTGCTTTACCTTCCTCTCAATCATAATTTGATTAATGTCTCTTCTGTGGTTGGATATAATTAGAAAAAGACCCTCAATAAATGCAAGACTTTTTTTAAATTATGATATATTGACAAAGCTCCTACTAAGTATTTGGACTATTATTTTACAGTTTAAAGCTTAGAAAACAAGTTCTAAAGAGGAAGACTCTGTTTTTTCCTATCACCTTCCTGATCTCTGGACAGCTATATATAAACAGTATGCAAAGACTTTCTAAATCAGCTTTTGCTATCTGATTCTACTACAGAGACAGCTCTTCCTATAACAGGAAGAACAAGAAATTTTAAAAGAATTGTTTCACTGCTGTTCTCTGGAAGGCTGCTTGAAAGAACCAGGAAGAAAAAGAACCTAACATTATTATCCTCACATTTTAGGTTTTCTTCTACGAGGATTGTTATGCTGTAAAATAATACCTGAATAAGGACAAAGATAGTAGGGCAAACAGTAGCTATGCACTTATTGGCCCTCTCCTGAGGCAGTAGCTATCACAGGAACACTATAATCTACAGTACAATTACAGATTAACCGTGTATAAACTCCCAAAGCGTGAGCTTAGTTCAAATACTGCCGAATGATAACACCAGACACTGCAGATTCTAGTGACATACTTCCACTCAGACACAGTAGTCTCTCTTTATCCATGGGGAATTCGGTTCAAGATCCCAGTATATGCCTAAAACTGTGAATAGTACTGAACACTATATATACTATGTTTTTCCTATTCATTATACCTATGATAAAGTTTAATTTATAACAGGTACAGTGAGAGATTAATAATAACTAATTTAAGTAAAACAAGTATAAAAATATTCTATAATAAAAGTTACGTGAATGTTGTTTCTCTCTTTCAAAGTATCTTATTGTGCTGTACTCAAGTTTTCACTTAAAGAAAGCACTTTATGACTTCTCTTTGGCATATACAAATTGCCAGTGTCACCACTTTTGCACTTTGGGGTCATTATTAAGTAAAATAAGGATTACTTGAGCACAAGCACTGTCATATCACAACAGTGGATCCGATAACCAAGATGGCTGCTAAATGACTAAGGAGTGAAGACTGTGTACAGCGTAGACAAAGGATGATATATACCCTGGTGGGACAGAGTAAGATGGCATGAGATTTCATCACACAACTCAGAAGGGCCTACAATTTATAATGTATTAATTGTTTATTCCTGGAATTTTCCATTAAATATTTTAGACAATTGACCACAGGAAACTGAAACCATGGAAAGCAAAATTGTAATTAAGAGGGGACTACTGTATACTAATAATCTTACTGTGACATGATTCTATTTTATAGATAATTAGATAGGTATAAAACCTCTTTAAAACTGCACTCTCAATATAGCATTGTTCCACATATTAAAAGAACACTATGATTTTTCACTATAGAATTTTTTTGTCACATATAGATGTTATTAGAGAAGTTTTTCATATATACATATATATTTTAGAGATTGTTATAATTTTTATTCAATATGGTTTATATATTTTTGCCTCTGTCTTATGTCTTATGTAAAATGCTATCAGTTTGGTCAATTTTGCTTTTATTTTCAGTTACTTGTCTCTTCTCCAGGCTTTGCTCGAATGCAGGTCTGAGTTGCAGAGTTAAAAACCACAGAGTAGTGTTTTCCCCTACACAAAGACCAGTGAGTATTAAAAAGGAGCAGGGTGCAATTGCACCACTGAATGCAACATTCATTTCTGATTCAAACTTAAAATCCAAAGCAGGAAACTTATTCCAATCTCTTCCACAACAGCAGCATAATTTCGAATGAGCACAATCACTCTATCAGCACTGATAGCCTCCAATAGCAAGATATGGGCTCTATGAGTTGTGTAAGATATTGTGATGTTATTATTGATAATAATATTAATATTATGATATTAATGTCATTGTGATATTATTGATAATAATATTATTATTATTACAATAATAATATTGTGATATTATTATTGAGCATAGCACAAGCCTTTATCATTATGAACCACAATCATGCTTTTATTAAAGAAGTAATAAACTTTTATCAAAAGTTAAAAAATTCAGTCACAACATTAGCTGGTAAAAAACAAATGTGGCAATGTGAACAGGACTTTGTCTTGAACTCTCTTTCCATTTATATTTCTTTTTTTTAAATGAATTAACTTATTTATTCATTTATATTTATTATGATGACATTGGTTAACAAAATCCAAAATCCAATTAGTTTTAAGTGTACAATTCAACACTAAGTCATATATATATTGCATTGCATGTCCTTCGCCCATAGTTTTCTTTCTGTCACCACATATTTGATCCCTTTTACCCCATCTACCACTTAACATGTGCCAGTGACAGTACAAAACCCTTAACATGCAATACTTTTTTTAAATCCTTACAACAACCTTGTGAAGTCAGCAGTGTTATTTCATTTCACAGATGAGGAAACTGAGGCCAAAGGCTATGCAACAATAAAGTAGTAGTGCAGGATTCTGCTTCTGCCACCATCCTCCTAATGTCTTAATATGCTTCCCAGTATATCCTACTGTTTCCCTAAAGAGAGCTTTGTACAGTGTCTGGCACTGAACTTTAGATGGGCCCATTTAACCGATTTCAGCTCTGAATAACTATAAAAAAATTATTCAAATCCAACTGCTCACATTTCTTATGACCTGAGAAAATTGAGATGTTCCTATACAAACTGCAAACTTAAACTACTCCAACAAGGGCCTGGCTGTCTCTTCTTTCTATAATGGAAAGATAGGAAGATTTTATGAAGCTAATGAAGCTTAACTTTCAGAGCCCTTCCACTTTTGTGGACCTGAGAGGTTTTACAGAGGAATTCATATGATCTTTGTATTTGAAAATTTGCAGTTTTTTAAACTGCAACCAATTTAGACCAGCATCCCTTTTCACTCCAGCTTTCTTTTCATCATACTGTCCTATATATTTGGTGGCACTTAAGTAGCTATGAGCATTCTGAATCTAGCTAAGGGAAATTTAAGATGAAAATTCATTTAATATAAGTTTAGTGTGGCTCCCAGTGTCTTTTGAATATACATAAGTTTGTGTATCGTTAATCATCCTGTTCTATCCAGAAACAGCTCAATGATGATTCATCTGCAGGAAGGTACAGGGCCAAAGGTTTTATTGTGATTTAAGTATATGAGTAATGGAGAAATAGGTTTGAAAATCCAGAGCCAGAAACTAGTCTATGAAAAATTCTTCTAATCATCAAACATGTAGAATTGTAATAAGAGGAACCAATTCTCAGTAATGACTACTCAATACTGAAGTTTTCTCCTATTGGAAATATGACTAATAATATAGCATATACAATTATAAATGCACATTCTTATGGAATAGTCTAAAAAAGAATTTATCAGGATTTCTGAGCTTGTAGGTCACAAACCTGAAATACTACTGTATTCAGTATTTTATAAAGATTTATATATTTTTGCCTTCATCTTATATCATTTGTAAAATGCTATCAATTTGGTCAATTTTGCTTTTATTTTCAGTCACTTGTCTCTTCTCAGGCTTTGCTCGAATGCAGTGTCTGTAATGTCATGTTTTATTAATTCTAATGTACTAGGTCACATCCTAATATATCTTATACACTGTTCTGATGAAGATCAGAGATTCCAGAGGAAATGACATGCAAAAATACAACCAAGGCAACAAAATGCCCTGAGGAAATAAGAGTTTCTATGACCAAGCTTCTACATGTATTCATTCAATGTATATTATATGAATAATTTTATTAAACAATTATGTAGCCCATTACAACATAGCACCAATTTTGAGTACATTTGACTTGCTCTTTTGTATTTCTTAATTTCCTATCCTTTTTACTATATTTTTCAGAATTATTGAGCATACCAAAATACAAATGTATCAAGAAGAAAGTATTGAAGTAGAAGACAAAATCATAAACCAAAATAAAATATTTGTAATATTTTTTAGCTAGAGGTTTTTATTATAAATTGTTGTGATTAATCATTCTAAATAAATGGTCATTTTGATACCTAATTTTCTATTGGAGCTTCAGTTTGGGAAGATAAGAAAGTTCTTAAAATAGAGGGTGATGATGGTTGCACAGCAATGTGAATCCACTTAATTCCACTGATAAGTATACTTAAAAGTGGTCAAAATGGTAAACTTTACAATATGTATTTTTACCACAATAATAAAAAGAAAGAGAACAATAAATATAGTCTTGACTCTCTGCCCAACCTGTTCACCAAAGTTTTCCAGCCCTCTGATAACTCTAGTGACTTCTGAGAGTCTTGAGGAGTTTCTCATGTGTGTTCAAGAATGTCTGTTGAGTTGTAGCAGAGTGTACACAAATCTTTTTCTATTCTGCTTCAACTATTATTCACTGAGCACCAATGTCTCCTATTGGAACCTCAAAGTAATAGATCCAAGATGTCAAAACAAAATAATGAGTAAATCATCTTCTTTTGGTTTTGCTTTCTATAAAGGGTGTATCAAAGTTATGATTCTTCTTCCTCAATACCTCAGAGAGTTTTTAGTAAAGTAGTTCTTTCTGTTTGGGGTTACAATCCTTTAGTATTTGCCCAAAACCATTCTATCCTGTACTCAAACACATTGAATTAATTACAATGCTATACCCAAAATATCTTCTCCCTTCACCCTCTCTTTGATTAGTCTTGTATGTCTGATTCTCTCTTCTCTTAGGATAAAATATAGCTGATATTCAGCTTGTATATACAACCATGTAATGGAGTTAATTAAATACTGAATCCATCTTCATGGGTTGCTTATAGTTGCTGTATTATGACCCTGAATGCTTCCTCCCACTTCCCCAGCCAACCTAGACCCTCTTCCAGGATCCCTCAACCTACAGTATTCCAGAAACTAGGAGTTAGTTTAAAACTACAATGAGATACCACTACACATCCTGCAGAATGGCTAAAATGAAAAAGACAGAAAATACCAAGAGTTGGCAAGGATATAGTACAACCGCAATTTTCATACACAGATAGTGGGAGTACAAATACTTTGGTGATATTTAAACTGATTGGTGTTATTTACTAAAGCTGAACATGTATGCATAAGCATAGCCAGTGAGCCAGCAATTCTACTCTAGGTAGTAAATGTATATCTCTTGCTATACTTTCCTCCTCATCTATTCAGAAACATTTACCCAGGCTCTCTGTCTATCTACAAGGAAACCACAGATGCTGGTTGCCTTTCTTTAGCAGATCTACAGTAGGAGAACATTTGGATATGCACAGCTTTAGCTCAGTCCCAGTGATTTATGGGCATTTCTATACGGCAGATCTCCTGTGCCAAAGAGGAATGTTCTTCTATCTTCCATGCTTGGTTTTCTGATTTAATAGACTTCATGAAAATACCAGCATCCAATGTGGATTACTGCCAAAACTTTTTCCTTCTATGCTCCACTTTTATGAACTAGGGTCCAATGTGCAGTCCTAGTTCTTCCTTCTCTTTCTGGATAAAAAGATGAAGCAGAAATAGGCATTTGAACCACGTTAAAAAGCAGAATTCACACATTAGAGGGGCACCTGAACAACTTTCTGGTGGTTAGAGGCCACACTACATGTGTAACCTAGTTATTTTTTTCTCACTCCAACTTCGGCTTTCTCATATTTGGTAAAAAAAAAAAAAAAAAAAAAAAAAAAAAAAAAAAAAAAATCTAGACTTTCACATTAGCTTTTCTGATAATCTTAGATTTCAGTAGTAAGTTCTTCCTTCTTTTGGGTCTCTAATAACATTTAGCAGGATTATGCAGAAGCTGCACAAAGTATTCCAAGCCAGATATCATTTGCAAGCATAAAGTGTTCCAAGCCAGATATCATCTGCAAAAGATCACAAATTCCTATTTTATAAATTTATATATTCCTCCCAATCATCACTTCAAAACCTTTTTGGTAATGTTTGATCCAGCCATTCAGCTGTTGCTTCATAATATTTTGCATTGGTACCACCAAAAATTCTTATTCAATCCCCAGTCTTGTTTAGAATCTAACTCATATTTTCTTCTAGGGTAAAACTTTAATTTATTCCATCTATCTACATGATATATGATTATGTATTATCCTTGCCCTTGTTCTGCACATGTTTGTAATAAAGCTCTTCCCCGTATGAGACCCAAAGAGTTCTTCCCCTGACAAGTACACTGACACACATTTGCAAGTCGGCTAGCCACTAAAATTTAGGCTTCTTTTTGCATAGTTGGATTATTACTGGACAATATTTTCCATCTCTTTTTTCATCTGATGAGGCTACGTGCTACTTCTTGGCAATGAAATATAAACAAAAGTACTGAGGATGACTTCTGGGTCAATAAGCATTAAAATTAGGTGCACCTTTTCCACAATATTTTTAAAAATCTTCTTTCACTTGCTGAATTAGAAAACTTGAAGTCCTTATTCATGGTAAAGCCATGAGATAAAAGGAGCTTAGATCTCTGAATTAACATATTTAGAAAAGCCTCTTGCCTACCTAAAACATCTGTATTAGACTACTATGAGAAAGAGAAATAAAATTCTATTGTGTTGAACACTGAAATTTGGGAGTTTATCTGTTATAGTCACTAACTTGACTCAACTAAATTATGTATTGAGACTCATTATGCTCTTCACCTTTTATTCTAGCCATTATCTGATGTGGTTTCATTAGAGTTCCCATGACATAGACACAAGACGTAATTATCTCAACAGCCTTACATCCAGCCCTGGAATTAAAAAAAATTTTTTTACATTTTTTTACTAGTTTTTATTTTATTTTATTTTGAATTTATTTATTTTTTGTAGTGATATTGTTTAACAAAATATAATGTTTCATCTACACACTTTAACAGTAAGGCATATATATTTATACTTTACTTTTCAATTACAGTTGACATAGAATATTATATTAGTTTCAGGTGTACAGTTGACATTTATATGACTTATGTAGTGATAACCTTGATAAATCTGGTACCCACCCAGCACCATACATAGTTATTACAATATTATTGACTATATTCTCAATGCTATAATTTATATCCCCATGACTATTTTGTAACTACCAATTTGTATTTCTTAATCCCTTCCCCCTTTTAGCCCATCCCCCAACTCCTCCCCCATCTCAGCCCTGGAAATTTTCTATTTTCCCTTTGAAGACAGCACTCAATCTTCAAATTCTAGTTCCACTGTGAGATTATTTTCAAAATAGAAAGAATTGACATTCCAAAGACCAAAGGCTGACCAAGTCCTTTCTGACTTAGATTTTTTATTTTACCACTCCTCACTCATTTCTCAAAGGATGCCTCCTCTGACCCCAACCATCCCATGCAAGAAGGGTAATCTTTTACATTACTAAAAACATCTTCAAACCACAGTAGAAACAACAGACAATTTTTACTAAGCGTGAAGAGAAGTCTCTCCCTTTGTCTTTAATAATTTGAATATTTGGCAGTGACCCCATTGTTTAGATATTCAGTGTAGCCCTTTTATCTGATAGTTATAAGAAATTATAATTAATGTCCCCAAAGGTATTAATACCACACCCATTTCTTTCTCCAAATTAGTCAAATCCAGACATGTCAAGCAGAAGAAAACTTCCTGGACATGTTAATCATGACAAAACTAACTTTCATATAAATAACTTACAGAGCAAAGTGTAATATTGGCTTCAACTCGAAGGCATGGCCATGTCCCAAAACCTTACTTTTAGAAATCTGGTCTTATCATTTGATGCCAGAGTTGGTATGCCAGTAGGGCCCATGGAATTTTCCCTCCAGCCAACTGTGCCTATAAGGAAGGTAAGATTCAAATAAAATCTTATAAACTTTGATTATCATCCTGTGCTCATGCCACATAGCTGCCTCTCCCTATTTGTCAGCCTTCCCAGGGACACAATGGCTTCCATTAGGCAAAAGCAACACCACGATAGTTATTACAGAGAGGAAGAGACATTCATCACTGGAATATTTTAGCAAATGAATGACAACAGACTGATAGCATAATTCACGTATTAAGGCCAAGAATAAGAATTGCGTGGTTTAATTTAAGACAGCAGAAGAGTAAGAAAAACAGATTGAAAAACATATGATATCCCCTTCAGCTCAAAGCTCTACAAACAGCAATGGCATTTGCAAAGTTCTGCATGTCTTCTCAATTGTGGTTTCAGTTTAAATGTGTGTTGACATCTTTCTCTGTGTGCAGAATTAACTGGAAGAACAACAGTTTGTGCTTTTTTTTTATTCCTTTTGCTACAGGATGAGAAGAATAAGGAAAGAACCCAGCAATCTGAATCTGTATTTACATTGAGCAGCCATATACCATGAAAGGACACTAAGATATGGTTTTCTTCAGTGATTTCAAATTAGTATAATGAAAACACACTTATCCCTTGAGCCATTAAATCAATATACTGCAGAGAAGATTCGGCAGCCATGTTGTCTCCTTATATTCTACTCTCAAGTACAGGCAAATGAAGTAAACAAATGTGACAATTGGAAAAAAAATTTATTTTACAAAACAAATAAATGGTAAAGGCCCTGACTGAATACTAAACTTCACAGAACTACACAAAGAACTGGAGCTTCAAACTGTAATTTAAAAAAGAGTGGAGTAAAAAAATTAAAGGGCTCTAACATGAAACAAATTTAGGAAGAAAGAGAAAGAAACGACATGCCAGAAACTGTACTGATTAGGAAGTGGGCAATTTAATTTCTTCAGGAGAGTAAATCTCCAACATGAATTAATTTGCTTCATGCTGAGTCTTGCTGGTTTTTCTTCTTTCCTCAATCACTGTTTATTTCACAAAATCAGCACTCACCTATCTTCTTTGATTATTTAATTTCAAGAGGATTTTCCTTTCACAAAGCAGTTAGCACAGCTAAACTCTGCTCTGCATGTAATGTGTAAACACATTATAATGGCCTACCTACGTGTGGGGATTATCTATTTCATCTTGGAGACAACATTGTTTAGATGCTCTACTTCCCCCTCAAGTGAAATCTCTCAGTGACATTCCTGAATCTACTTCCCACAGTGTGCATCTTTCATTGACATTTACCAAATGTGCTGATTCCAATAGAAAATCAGAAAAACAGTATTCAAACCATGACATACATATATTCTTTTTTCTAAAGAAGCAGTGAGTCACAGGCCATAGCTGTAAAACCAGTAAATAACATACAAAATGGCATTTTAAAATAAAAGTTGGCATTGATTTCTTCATTACTAACATCTCTGTGGACATCTAAATTCTTCTGAGTTCTCATTTTATGCATCTGGGTCAGTATAATAGCAAGGTTTGTTAGAATTTGAGACTATGACATTTTTTTTTAAATGAGGCTGGTATCTCAGTGGATTTATTTTGGCAGAATATTTAAATAAAGATTATTCAAAAATATGGTACTAGAAATGAACAACTAAAGATCCTCTAAGAAGTGTCACATAGTTTGTTTTCCACTTTGCCTCAAGGACAAGCATGACGCATGTAGCCTTTTCCCATTATCTTTATTTAGGCTCCTTTACTGCTTCTGATTAGTGACCTCAGTTGAGAGTCATTGCTCATTACAAAGGCTACTGATGGATTGATTTGAGCCTGAATATGTTAGGATGGAATATTCCTTCTGCCCAGACCCAGGGCCAGGGTTTTTCCAGCCTCAGTTCATCACACCCAGAATTCTAGATAATAATAGCCAAGTTATTCAAACTGATAATTGTGTTTTCTACTTTTTAAAATAAAGTTTCCCTTTATTGTGTTCTGTGTAATGATATTTGTAGTCTTTAAACAATATGAAACTGTCAGGCTGCCTCCATTTCAGCCAAGACATTTTCTTATCAAAACCCAATCACAGGAGAGATAGGGTCATAAAACCAAAGATTCATAAAGATCTTCACAGTGAACTTTAACCATGAGATAACCTCCCAGATTATTAGCTTATTGTGATTACATTTATATTTTCCACTCACATGCTTTGTCACTTTAGACACATGAAAATGCTGTTCATGGTTGCTAGGAGATGAGTGACTATGGCAACAGTGTGGGACAGAGCCAGATGGAGCTCCTAAAGCGTAGTCAGGTTTAGGCTCGTTTTTGTTCTCCCAGTGGCTCCATGGCAGTCTGGAGCAAGGAAACTCCAAATCACTGCCACTTCAGCTTGTTTCAAAAGATACACCACATGGTTTCTCCTTGCATGTCAATTCTCCCCATTTAACAAGTGTCTTTTTGGTACTTAACTATATACCACGAGGTTGTCTAAAAAGAAAAAATCTGGATAACAAGGCAGATTATCACTATTTAACTGTGTTTTCATACTGTTATTAATTGAGTTCAGATCTAGTGCCATATGCTTCCCTTCATCATTCCACTGAACTCCCAGTGACTTTCATGGAAGTTCCATGAAAAGAATCAGGGCACCATATGGTTTTAATAGTGGTTTGTTCATTCCTCAAAGATTTATGTGTGTTTTAAAGTCATTAATCATTATTGTTAAGACACCCTTTAATGTCTTCAGAAGGGGTACGTTCGCTGATTTAAAGGAGTTTTCGGCACATGGACACATGTAGTGTAAAAAATAATGCTTAACACATTTTTTTTCTTTAAAAACTTAGAATGAAGAGAAAAATATTGACTTCTCTTACAAGCAGATATGAAGGCAGAAAATTATAGTCTTAAATGATCATAATGGTCTATTATTCTAAAAATAATTTGCTTATTGGCCTATGAAAGTCTCAACTGACTTACTCATCATTTTTATCACGTCACTCCTCCTCAAAAAACTGTGACTCCCCCAATGCTTACCACATCAAATTCAAACTCCTGGGACTGGTCTTCCTCTACCCATGCCCCACTAATCCAGCCAGGATAATTTATTTCCCTACATAAATATTTCCTTTGATCAGATTAGAGGAATTACCTCATTATCTCTCCCTACCCACTCACACATCCATTACTCTTCACACACATTATCTCTATTTCTATTTTCATGTCTTGCTTTCGCCATTTCCTAAAATGCCTTCTCCGCCTTGAATGCTCATTTTGGATCAAATATTTATTAGGTGACACTTTGTGTCTGGCCCAATGCTAGGTACCAGAACCTAAAGAAAAGCATAATGAGAAATCCACACCATCTAATGAGGGCAATGGACCCGTAAAAATTAACAATAGATGTCATTTTTGAGGTGTTCACTACAGGCAGCACACTATTCTTATTTAATGCTCAGAATATTATCATTTCCAGCTAGCAATGGAAAGATTAGAGATGTTGTTCAAATGGTAAAGGGTTAATGATTTGCCCAAAATTAGAGAGCCAGTTAATAGTAAAACTGAAACTAGAATCTAGGTCTGTTACATTTCAAAAATGATACACTACTGTTTTGACACAATGAGATACTTATATAATGTAAATGTGGACTTTTCAAGGATAGAAACCACCAGGAGAGAAAAGTATCGGCTATGTTAAGGGAGGGTCAGAGAAGAGTTCCTAGGGTTTAGAAAGGGGTTAACTTATAAGGAATTTGACAGTGAATACAGTAGAGGTGAAGGACATTTTTGAAAAAGAGTTGAAATTAATATTTTAAACCCTTTTTTAGCTTCTTTTGATATCGGTCCTCTCAACTCCCCAATTTCCTTTTCTCAAAGTGCAACTCAATGCCTCTTTCTTCTGTAATGCCAGTCCGTACATTTATCCTTGCTCACCTCATGCTCATTTCAACTCTGATAGTACTTTCTTAGTACTATTAGGCCTTGATTAGGCCCCTGTAGGCCTTGATTGGTTACCTTGTGCTTCTATCAATTTTTTAGACCATAGGAAGGTTGAGGGCAGAAGCCATACCTTTTATCCACTTTGTATCTTTCAAAATACCCAGAGCTATGCCCGAAACATAATAGATAATCTACATATACCACTATTAAGAATAAGTTTTCACATCTGTATCATGTTTATGGCTTGTAAATTCTTTCATGTATACAATCTTCTTAGGTCCTTATGATAACCCAGTGAAGTATTCTGGCTTGCTGTTTTAATCTCCATTTTGCAGATGAAAGGAAACTATAATTCAGAGTAGTTCACTGGAAAACCCAGAATAACCCTGGCGATAAATAAATGATATGTCCAGGAAAAGAATCTAAGTGCTCTCTCCATCTAATTCTTAATTCAGAGCATGATCGATAGATGGATTAACTTCCATATTTTAGCAGCTCTACCAAGTTTCATGTCCACATTATCACTACTAAGCCTGTAATATAATTCTCTATGTCTTAATGTAAATGTTCAGTTACATCTCAGGGAGGGATACTGCAAAATATTTTACTTAAGCTATTTGACCATTTGATAGTTGAACCAAGAGCAAAAGAGAGATTTTGAAAATGTGCATAAAGTAGCATGGTGGCCACTCTCTTCTATATGAGATTCCTGGAAGAACCGCCT
Source organism: Macroglossus sobrinus (assembly GCA_004027375.1). Taxonomy (NCBI): domain Eukaryota; kingdom Metazoa; phylum Chordata; class Mammalia; order Chiroptera; family Pteropodidae; genus Macroglossus; species Macroglossus sobrinus. The sequence continues at coordinate 62,644 of PVKZ01002274.1, forward strand.
TAACAAGCCTTATACTGACTGTAGGCAGCAGGTGGGTATTTCCCAGCCATCTGTTGACTTCTCCAGTTGAGAGCCCTTGAGAAAGTCACTAACATGGTCAGTGAATTGGATGAATGGTCTTGCTCATTAATCAAAGACTATAAGAAAGTAATCAAACTTGACTGTCCCTGTGGACAGCTGGGCACACTACCAAAGCCCAGAGGGAAGATAAAATGTCATTTGTACTCAACAGAAAGCTTGTTTTTTTCTAAAAATGGAAAGACCCTCAGTCAGTAGCCCTAAGAGTGTCCATTGTAAACACACTTCCCTAATAGAACCTTAATAGAGCCCTTTACAGGACCTACTGGAAAGAACACAGTGTCATCAGAAGTCAAATCTGAACATTCCTACCCACTTTTAACTTATGCACCAGCAGCTAAACATGTTATAAAACATTTACTGACTCTCAGAGGACTTCTCAGATCTTCTGTCTGGTCTGCTCTTCTGTCCCCAGACCCATAGATAATTCTCCAGTATTGACCACTGAGACAGAATTCAAAGGTGGTATGGAGTTCCACTCACCAGTGATTCTGTTTAGAAACTGTAGGCTAGCTGCTTCAAACTCTGTCTGTATTTAACAACCACTCCCCTGTTTCCTTTCTTCCCTCTTCTATATGGTTCTGCACATACTGTTCTCCCCACCCAAGTTCATGGCTTTAAGAAATGGTATCTTTTATTTTTTTAGTTTATCCACTGCCCCTCTCCAGAACATTGGCACCCTACTTTACATGTAGTATATGATCAGAAAAAGGAGGTAAATAATATTTAATAAAGGTAAGGTACTATATTCAACTAAATGAGAGGAATAAAATTAGTAAAAAAAAAAAAGAAAGAAAGAAAAGAAAAGTACGACAAAGTCAGGCTCACTAGTAAACAAACAAAAGTTATGCATCACTTTCTTCTGTATACCCGGCAAAAGTCTTTTTAATTTCTTTTCTCTTCCTTTATAAAAAAAAAAAATTATTCTGTAATGAGACTTCCCAGTGGTCCACACAAGAGTACTGTGGCCCAGAACTGCAAGAGTCACTTTGTAAGAAATAAATTGCCAGAAATTATTAGATCCTGATTAAATTCTTAATAACATGCTGTTCTCTGCTTCATGACCAGATACCTGCCCTAGGAATCTGGCTTCTTTTCCTTGACTATGTCACAACAGTTTCCCCATTCCAATCTCTTTTGATCCTGGTGATAATTTCTTCCTCTCTGTTGGACCTCTTAGCCATCCAAATGTACCACAGCACAAGAGAATTTAGAGTCAACCTTTATCCACACCCTGCTCCCATCCCATTCCAGTTTAGTACTCTCTACTGATCTCACAGCAATCTCAGTGCCCTTCTCACACCCAACTTTTAAAGTGATTACCTACAGACTAATTATCTTAATTTTCTTATACCGTACTAAATAAAAAATTAACTCATGAAAAATATTTTTTGATGTTTTAAAAATGCCAGAAAAAATCTTTTTTTTCAGTCAATGTATCCCAGTTTTGTGAGAGGTTTTGAAGGGGGGTTGAAAATTTGTTCCATATCTGCATACAAGTTTTTGGCAGAAAAGCATTAACATGCCTCATGAGCACTTCAATTAATTCTCAAAGTAAATCTTTCTTATACTGCCTTCTCTGCATTTTTTCCCATAAAAAAATACATTGTTTTCTGTCCTGAAATGCCATGGTAGTAAGAAATGAGATGAAAGAAGCACACACAGTATGCACCTATGTTACTTTGGAAATTATTGAAAGTGCTTTTCCCAAGTTCTCTTTCCTTTAAGTTTTAAGTTTTATAAATGTTACTATCCAAGATCTGAGAAGTCCTCTGAGAGTCAGTAAATGTTTTATAACATGTTAAAATAACCTGGGCACTTTCGTATCAGTCAAAGTCTATAAGTCTATTTTTAAAGATGGAAAGAATATTTCGTCATAACATTTTAAAATATATTTTATTGGAACCAACTTTTATAGTGGCATAAATAAATTTTATAAATTATGTTGTCAGAGGCTCAATTTTATTTATGCCAAATTGAGAATATAAATAGTATATATAGATGAACACTTAGAAAACCCAAGTACTACATCATGTACCTGTTTCAATTTGTTTCTCTACAACTATCACAGGCAAAAACAGATAAAGCACTGAGAAAATTTCTATATTCTTTCATTTTCTTAACACTCTCTGGTCATGATAATTGTAAGCAGAGAAGATTATCCAAAGTAAACAGAGGAAAAATAGGCAAAACCAAGAGCCTGTATTATCTTCACATTAGAATAAATAAGTTAACAATATAATTCTTATTGTTTTTGTAGATTAGCATTTTTGATAAAAAATTAATCAATAAAGCACCCTAAAGAAAACACATTTTAAGTTTGCAAGCTTTTTTATTATAATCTACATTGATTTAATGTAACTTCTTAAAGAGTTTGGGAAAATGATCATGCTTTATATTTTAAACATTTTAAAAGTGATATACATAATAGACTTGCCCACACACACACAAAATGGAGTTCTAAACTGGCCTTGTTCCATATAGAAAGATTTGATTCAAAAAACAAGTCAATGTATTTGTTGACCTTAGCAAGAATTGTTTTTCATTCCTTTCACCATAATGCTTAGGCATTCATACTATTAAGAATTCTAAGATGGTCTATGTATTTCTTAAGAAAATAAGCTTGGCTAATAAGTCACTAAGTCAGTTTCTATTCTACAAATTGATAATGAAGTAATAGTTTCTATTTATCACATAATTTTCTCTTTATTTCTTAATAAAATTTAAATGTGAGCAAATGTATTCAGTAAAGCATTAAAACACATTCTCAAGTGAATCTGCAGTTAAATTTAATTGAGAAGACATATAAAAGTAGTCTCATTAACTGTTAATATTTTAACCTTAAAATTTTGGACATAATGGGACAACCACAATTTCAAATAGTGGTCCACTAATGTGTCCCAACTTTTGGTTCAGATTTTATGATTATTCCACCCATATGATTGTGTGGGTTGACTCTGGCTGGTTTACTTTCAATTAGTGCAGAAATGTTTATATCCAGAGGTTAGTGGGAGAGTAATATTTATAAATACATATATCAGGTAGTTCTTGGATAAACTTGTAATGTCTGCATTATAGCCTCACCATTCTCTTATATTGACAGTTTCTGAAGGCAGTTCATCTTGACTCTGAATACTAAAAACCATCAAGATAGTACGGTGCAAAACATATGCATTCTGTGATTAAAAGAGTTTAATTCAAAATGTTCAGGTCAAAATTTTAATAGAACAAACTTAATTATACATTGAAATACCATGTACTCTGTCAAATTTTATCTCCCCCTGCACCAAGATAATGGGATTTGAAGCCAGAGAGACATGGCTTCATCATTTGCTAGTTGCATATTATTTGTGACATTTAACCACCAGAACTTTGTTTCCTCAATGGTAAAGTTGGGTGAAGAGTTGACAGAACTGCAGGCAGCTTTAAATCAGCTAAAGAAATGTGAGGATGCCTGGCACATTGCTTGGCATATTATAGGTATCCAATGAATGTTAGTTTCATTTTCCTATTTTCAAAATACTTTAGTAATATTTTCCTTAGTTGTAATTTTGACCTTTCATTTTACATAAATTCTTAACTTTGTGATATTTTTACAACTTAGATATTAATCTTTTCAATAAAGTTTACTGCTAGCTCTTTGGAGTGATTTCAACAGCCATAGAATGTCCCCTTGACTATAAAAACATTTTTCTTTGCTATGCTCATGCTAAAAGATCCTTTTGTAGGAGACAAAGGCATTTATTCCAGAATTATAGATAAATCAAAAAATATAAATCCCCTGGAGGGAGATAGCACCATGACTTAAATTCATACCAGGTTTTACATGACTGGTAAGAGATGCATTTCCTTTAATGAGTGGTGAAGGGCAGGAGTAAGAGCACAAGGGAAATGCAGTAACATGGGCTGGAAGGAGTGTCCACTAAAGGAGAAAACTGATTTTGAAATAAGAGACAAAGTCAAAGGCAAACTTCAACCACACAACTTTTCCTTCAGACCAGATTCTGCAAATAGAGATATGATTTAATTACAATGACTTTCTTTAAAACAACCTTTTCCCTGATGGTGGTAGAGTATCCAGTTTAAAGTATAAGTTTATGTTGATTGTGGTGATTTTTTCTATTATTTCTGATCAGCCCACTGCATTTATATCATCAGAAATGGTATAATTAGAAATATGTCAGTATCTACTGTATGATAGGTTCTGCCCAGAGATATTGCTGGCAGGTAGAGCCACGTGTGTCTTTAACATTCAAAGTCAGTATTATAAATTTGTGTTTTCCGGCCTGGTTTCCCCATGTTTAGAGGAATAAGTAAATAAACTATTGAATGGAACTTAAAGAGAAGCCACAGAAAGTATTAGATATCAAGATTTTTTAAACAATTAGTGTTTTCAAACCCCCCTGCCCTATGGAATAACTGGATGTTCTGAAATTATTCTGGAACCATCAGATAGAAAACTAAAGAAGGAAACAAAGGAAGGAAGAGTTTTTTGTTTTTGTTTTTGTTTTTTCCTAAGCCAAACATCAAACATCAATAAGTCTTTGTGGCATGCTTCAGCTCAAGACACATAACCCACTGCTTTAGTTAGGAAGAGTAGCCTGGTGGGAAAATACCAGGTGACTTAAGAAAATTCTGAAAGCACAAAGCTGTCAGATTGAGTATTTACAAGCTTTGATTGCAAATTTCAAAGAACAAAGACTACGTCAGGTATATTCTGTACCAGTATCTCTATGGATACTCAAGGAATATTAAACAATAACATTTTATTATAGAAAGCCTTTAAATGTCCTCTCTGACAGTCAGGCCAGGTTCCTGAATGGTACTGCATATTCTGTATTCATTCTGAAGCCAGTGCCTTCCTTTTGGTAAAATGTGCTTCCTCTTACTCCTCCTATGAAATTACTACCTACTTATTATCATTTTAATAACAATCCTATTTCATTTTTTTCTTAGCTCATACTATATTTTTTTAAAAAAATAACTTGATTGAGTAATTGAAAATCAGTTGAATTATTAAAATCCACATATCGGCATTTGTCATGTTTGTGTATCCCCCCAAAATCATATGTTGAAGCCCTAACCCACTGTATGACTACATTTGGAGATGCGGGCCTGTGAAAAGGTGATAGAAGTTAAATGAGGTAGTAAGGGTAGGTCCTAACCTGTTAGGGTTGGTACTCTTATTAGAAAAGAAAATGATACACAGAGAAGGCAGCCATCTGCAAGCCGGGAAGAGAGTCATCACCAGAAACACACCATGCCAGAACTTGCTCTAGGACTTTCAGCCTCCAAAACTGAGACAATGGATTTCTGTTTTTAGTCACCCTAGTTCATGGTATTTTGTTATGGTAGCCCAAGCAGATTAATACATCATGTAAGAAAGCAATATGCATATCCAATCTGTATGTTTTCAATTTAGAGAAAAAAACTATACTTAAAGCCATAAGAAATCAATTCTTTAGTGTAAGTGTTTAAAGAAAGAAAATCTTTACACTATTCTGGTAGAAAACATGCCTTGAATTTTCAGTAATGTAGTGCTAATTTTAGAAAAAGGTCATCAAAAGAACTGAAGAAATTTCTTGTAAATTTATGAAAAAAAGTCAAAATAAACATTCAAAGACAAAATCACTAATTTTACAGTAATAACCATCACTACATAACATTTATATAACTTTTAAAAAGTTTATAAATTACTTCCATAATCTTCTAAGTCAAGAAGAAACAGAAAATCTGAACAGAACAATTACCACTAATGAAACGAATCAGTAATCAAAACTCCCAACAAACAAAGTTCTGGACCAGATGGCTTCACAGGTGAATTCTACCAAATATTCAAAGAAGAATTAGTATTTATTCTTCTCAAACTATTTCAAAAAATTCAAGAGGAGAGAAACTCCCAAGCTCATTTCATGAGGCCACCATTACCTTGGTTCCAAAATCAAACAAATACATTACAAAAAGAGAAAATTATAAGGAGATATCCCTGATGAACATAGATGCAAACATCTTTAACAAAATACTAGCAAATAGAATTCTGCCAGACATTATAAAGATCACACGTCATGATCAAGTAGGATTTACTCCTGGGATGCAAGTTTGTTTCAATATTTGTAAATCAGTTCATGTGATATACCACATTAACAAATTGAAAGATAAAAATCATATGATCATATCAATAGGTGCAGAAAAAGCATTTGACAAAATCCAACATCCATTTATGATAAACTCTCAGCAAAGTGGGAATAGAGGGAACATACCTCAACGTAATAAGGCCACATATGACAAACTCACAGCTAATATCATACTCAATGGGGAAAAACTAAAAGCATTTTCCTTAAGATCAGAAACAAGATAAGGATGTCCACTTTCACCACTTTTATTCAACATAGTTTTGGAAGTTTTATACACAGAAACAAACAAACAAACAAATAAATAAATGGCATTCAAATTGGAAAAGAAGAAAAATTGTCATTATTTGCAGATGACATGATACTAAATAGAGCCTTAAAGACTCCACCAAAAAAAACTATTAGAACTGATAAATAAATTATCAAGATGTAAAATTAATATTCAGAAATTAGTTAAATTTTTATACATCAATAATAAACTATCAGAAAGAGAAATTAAGAAAATGGACTCATCTACAATTGCATCAAAAAAAATAGAATACCTAGGAATAAATTTAACCAAGATGATGTAAGACCTGTACTTGTAAAATTATAAGCCATGGAGGAAAGAAATTGAAGAGGACACAAATAAATGGAAGGATATATGATGTCATGAATCAGAAGAATTAACATTGTTAAAATGTCCATACTTTCAAAGTAATCTATAAATTCAAATGCAATCTCTATCAAAATACTAATGGTATTTTTCACAGAACTAAAACAAATAATCCAAAAATTTATATGGAACCAAAAAAGATCTCGAGTAGCCATGGCAATCTTGAGAAAGAAGAAAAAAGTTTGAGTTATCACATTATCTGATATCAAACTATATGTTACTAGGCTATAATAACCAAAATGGTATGGTAGAAGCATAAAAATAGACATGTAGATCAATGCAACAGAATAAAGAGCCCAGCAATAAATCCAAGGCATAAGGTCACTTTATCTATAACAAATAAAGCAAGAATATACAATGGTGCAAAGATAGTCTATTCAATAAATGGTGTTGGGGCAACTAGATGCATGCAAAAATATAAGTGGACCACCTTCTTATACCATATATAAGAATAAACACAAAACAGATTAATACATAAATATAAGACCTGAAACTATAAAACTCCTAGAAGAATACATAAGGAGTAAACTCTGTAACATTGTTCTTAGTACTATTTTTTCTGATATACCTCCTCCAGCAAAGGAAACAAAAGAAAAAAATAAACAAATAGAACTACATCAAACAAAAAGTTGTACAACAAAATAAACCATTAACAAAATTAAAAAAAAAACAAGCTACTAAATGGGAAAAGATATTTGCCAGTGATACATCTTATAAGGGATTAATATCCAAAATTTATAAAGAACTCATAAAACAACACCAAAACAAAATCCAAGTAAAAAATGGGCAGAAGGCCTGAACAGATACTCTCCAAAGAGGAAATACAGATGACCAAAAGACATATGAAAAGATGCTCAATGTCACTAACCTTCAGAGAAATGCCATGCCAACTAAAACCAAGTGAGATATTATCTCACACCCATCAGAATGACTATCATCAGTAAATCAAAAAACAACAAGTGTTGGTGAGGATATGGAGAAAAGGAAACCCTCATACATTGTTGGTGGGATTGCAAACTGGTACAGCCACTATGAAAAACAGTTTGGAGTTTCTTCAAAAAATTAAAAATAGAACTACTTTATGACCTGGCAATTTCACCTCTGGGTATTTAACTGAAAAAAAATCTAAAACATGAATTTGAAAAAATATATGCACTTCTACACTCACTTGAGCACGATTTGCAATACCCAAGATGTGGATGCAACCTAAGTGCCCATCAATAGACGATTAGATAAAGGAGTAGTATATATATACAATGGAATATTACTTGGCCATAAAAAGTAAAATCTTACCATTTACAACAATCTACAGGTTATTAGGCTAAGTATAGTAAGTCAGATATAGACAAATAACCATATGATCTCTTAAATGTGGAATCTAAAAAATGAAACAAATTGAACAAACCTAACAGAAACATACTCAGACAGAGAATAAACCGATGATTGCCAGATGGGAGGAGGATTGGTAGACTTGGTGAAAAAGGGGAAGGAATTAGAAGTACAAATTGGTAGTTACAGAATATTCATGAGGATGCAAAGTACAGCATAGAGAATATAGTCATTAATATTGTAATAACAATGTATAGTGCCAGGTAGGTACTAGACTAATTGGTGGGGGTATCACTTCATAAATTCTAACCACTATGCTGTACATCTGAAACTAATATAAAATAATATTGAATTTCAATGCTAATTTTGAAATTAATTTAAAAAATAAAAGCTTCCATAAGAAGTACCTCTGGAATGCTGGTATTAATTTTTAAAAATCTAATATTGCTTGAAGGCCCAAGTCTTTGGTCACCAGTCTTTGATCACCAGTAGGGGGCAGCAAGGCACACCAGACCCCTCAGCCTGAAACTTGAGGGAGGTGTGCCAGGTTAGCTAAGAAGTGTCTAGGGAAGCAAAATGAGGCACAGCAGCATCAAATATTCAGAAAAGAGACCCATCAGTCAGGACCAGGCACTAGGAGGAGGAGACAGTAGAAATATACAGGTCAAAATTTTATGCACATCAATGGAAAACTCTGTTTTGGAACTGAAAATGTTTATACTTCTAAAAAGCAGTGTGCGTCAGAATTTTCTTAATTCTCGTACTAAACAGGACAAAAATTATTCTTCCCTGCTTTCTTATAGTTATATCTGAGAGTTATTTCTCTCTCTTCTACCCATTGCCTTTAAGCACGCATGAAGAGTAGCTTTACAACATTTTGAATAGTTTCGTGGTCCATGCTAAACAGGTTGACTGTCTTTCACCCTAGAAAAAGAAAAGAGGAAATTTCAGTAGTGTATAACTGCAGAAAAATTAGTTTGGTCCAAAAGTAGACTTGCCTTTGCCTTTCAGAATATGCCCAGAGGGTTAGGCCCTGAAAGAAATTAAGCTAGATCTAAAAGATCTCAAGCAACAAGAAAACTTAGAATTGTTTAATTCCTTACTAGTTTCACTGTATTTATATGTCACTCCTTCATAATTACTATGCATTTCATAAATGTAGGGAATGTTGATAAATATCTTGCCGGTTAGTCAAAAAAATTTTGATATGGTAGATTGGTTTTCTCACTTAACCACAAAGTAAGAGTTTACAGCTTTCCCAACTTATTGAAGTAACTTTATAATGTTTCTGTGCAGAATATTTCAATGCTGAAAAGATTATAGGGAGCCAGAAGGAAAAGGAGCCTAGAACGTATTAGCTAATGGATATATGTAAAACTCTGACCTCCCTTCTTTTTCTTCACTGAGCCAAGTCAGTATGTTGATTATGTTAGAAGGATCAACTTCCACTCAAGACCATGATACAAAAAAAGAAAGGGGAGTAGGCGAAGGAGGAAGAGAGGTGAGAGAGGAAGGAGAAGAAAAGGCAACCCAAAAAATAAGTAAAATACTTGTACATATTACCATATCTGACTGCACCAGGATTGATATTAAATTTTCAGAAATGAAAGATTATGCATATTCTACCTATTTTGGTCTCTGACCTTCTTAGTATCAGAAACATGAGCAAACGCTTCTGTTGGGATAAAGGAAAGAGATTTCCCTTCAAGACTTGAATTCAGCCTGCAGTGAATTTTTATGACCAAATTATTGACCCCTGAAAAATGAAATTTATAGCAGAAATACTGATAGATTCTTAATGGTAGCTGGGCTGGCAGGTATCCATAAATTAGCCTTAATAGTGTTAAATTGTGAAACTAAAGTGATTGAAACCTACTAACTTATGCTTAAGGAATCTCTACTTCAGTAGTTTTTGATATCTCCCTCATTGAAATGATTTTTCAGGCTGTTCTAAATGCAGCTGTCCTGTATTTGTGAGAATGAGAGTTATAATACAACAGGGCTTTGTGAACATCATAAACTTAGAATGGCATATTTATTTCTGAATGGCTCAAGACTCTGTGGTCCTTTTCCACTTAGGAAATTTACCTACGTATAATCTGGAGTTCTCCAGCCATAAATTCTACAGCCTGAGGCCCTTCTCCTTTTTTTCCTATTTTAATCCATTTTATACTTCTATTGGCTCATCAAATAGCTGAAGAGTATAACAATGTAATTTTGTGAACAATGACCAAAAAGAAAAAATCCTTGACTTCGGTGAACAAGCAGACTCTCTACACTGTTAGTAGAATTACAGCTGGATGCCAGACTTTTTCATTGGCTTGATCTCATTACATAACCTATTCCCTGCAAACGTCTTCTGTCACGGCCTGCTTTATGCAACCTGACAGACTGTATACAGATGTAGTAGTAAATACATACTGCCAATGCTTAAACAAAAATTTTCCTATCATCATGTTTATCAGGATAAATGTGTTGCAAGATATAGTCTTCTTCCTGAGTTGATATTAGCAGAGCATGGCAAATGTCATCTCTGCTTCCTCAAGGGGCTCTTGTGAAGCTCTCATTTGGCATTTAAAAACATTGAACATGGTTGAACGGATCCAGATGCATTCTGGAAATTATAGAAACATGGAAAACAGCTTCATCCTATCAAGTATGTATTATTTCAGCACTACTCTGACATGGAGCAGGAAATTCAAAGTACTTTTATTCTGAACCAATTGTAGCATACAGTACAGGAAGGAAGAACAAATCATTCATTAGGAAAAATTTTTAAATCCCATGATGCTTAAAAGCTTTTGAGATGTGGGAAACCATTTTCTAATGATTGTGTTTTTCAAGAATGATTAGAACAAAGTCATTTAAACATCATAGATTGAGAAATACAGTGCTGGTTCTGATTTCAGAGGTATGTGTTTAAAAATCGAACACTCAGCACATGCATAAATAGCAGTGCTACTGGGATGCAAGCATTACATTTATACAGTTTCATTACATAGTTTTTCCTAAATGAAATTTGCATAAATGGTTTTTCCTGAACCTTTATAAGCCACTAATAACAATGCAAGAATTTCAAGTAACCACTCATTTTCCATAACTGAAAGGTTTACCCTTAGCATGCAAACCTCTAGCTGAAACTGACGGCCGTGTGCCTATTATATATTTCAAATGCCACATGGTAGCAGAGATTCAATCCATTGCTTCAAACACAGTGGCCTGTCTTCTCTAGCTCTGGGAATTACACAGAAGTACATGATTTAAATACTTTGCTATCAAATTACTGTTGTTCAGTTCAAGACAAACTAAAAACAAAACAAAACAAAAAAACCTGTGGGGGGGGGATATTTTCTAAAGAGTATTATTTGTTGTGGGCGGTGGGGGGGGAGTATTTGAAAATCAACAGTTATTCTAGAGACCTTGAATTAGTTTTATTTATAATGCTAGGTTTTCTAAGTGTGAGATAACAGAGTAGTAATTATCAAATAAGCCAAATGCTTAATGTATGAAAGGCCAAATTCAAACATTTTGGTAGGAAAATGCAGTGTTTAAAATAATTAGAAGTTTATAAAATCTTTACTTGTTTGCTTATTACCCCTCCAAGATCATTTCTCATTTATTTTGCTGTACATTTGTTGGGCACTGTGAGAAGCAGTGAGAACAAAAAGATAAATAAGACATCTTCTTTGCCTTCTGCACACTAAAGTAAGAGAACAGCCTTTGTCTTATAATATACTGTAAGTTGCTACATCTTTTCTCACACACAAAAAAATACAACTGACAGTGGAGAACTGGAAGAAACATGGCTGCCATCTTTGCAAAATCACACCTGGTTTCTGGTAGGTTTCCCTGCACACCACAGCATACACCAAAGGATGCTTACAGTAGTTCTCTTCCTTTTTATAAACCCAGATGCACCTGTGGGATATGACACAACCCTATCAGCCACTGTAACTTACTTTGGCAATAACTTTCACCGGGGCATTCTGGGCAAGGAGTGAGAAATGGGAGAATGTCCACAAAACTCTCTGTTTGAAAGTGCCTTTTATACCCTTTGAGAACCATTGCTTCACCATGCAGAATTAAACTGTATAAGGGGAATGAGTTTTCATGTGCACTCCTTGCGTAATTAAGAAAGATAATCCAGAAGGTAACTCTGAGTTTTACTCCCTATGAGCTTTATGTAGAAACTGGCCCACTTCACCCTCTCCACTCTAGGGAACCCAAGCTTTCTATTTATGAAGAGCAAATTCTCTCTCTTATCTCCTCGCATTACTCTCCTAAATTCTTTGGCTCCAATATTTTTCTAGGCTTTACTGAAAACAATACAGACAATTTTCAGATTTGGGATTTGGGGATTCTTATTTTATTTCTAGGAGAATTCCAACAGACTATCTGGTAAAGCCCAGGACCCCTAAGCTTACATGAGCCAGATCTCCAGGGATAGTCAGAGAATGAAACTCACTCAGACATAGCTATAAAATAGAAGTCTAAATAAATCAAATTAAACATACAGAAGAAAGATTGAAAAAGAATAAAAAGGGCAGAAGCTATCATAAGTTACTGCATTTAGTTATTAAATTCTGATCTCCCCACTGGATTATAGAAACAAAAGGCAAGGAAAGAGAAGAAAGAGAAAAAAATAATAAGTTAATGAAAAGCTTCTGCAAAGGATATTGGTTGGTAAAAGGGTAACCAGGAGATAAACCATGTCCCTGTTTCCTCTATTCTCCACCGTGGAGCTAAAGGAAGATCCGACCATTTAACTCTTTATTAACCCTCCTATAGTTCCTGTAATGTACATAACGACAGCCAACTAACCAGACTGCTCGGTGTGAAAATGTGTAGCAAGTCCATGCCCTGCGCCTCCCCTGCCTGCTTCTGTCACAGATCTGCCCTATGTACATCTAAGTTTAGAAAATCCCAATTCCTTGAATTCTGTGCACCACCTCCTTGCCTCTCATGCCCCATGCTGTTTTCTGCCTTTATACTATTCTATCTAATAGGAACCTCCACTCCTCCTTCCTTGGTCTGACTAGTTCTCACCTAGTCATCAAGACTTACTATGGTTGTCTCCTCTAGGAAGCACTTGCTATTTTCCCAGATTGACCAAAGACCTCCTTCCTTATAGTTTGTTCTACCGCACCCAAGATACACCTATGTTTTACCCAATAATATATTCATATTTAAATGATCTGGTTCTGTATGTATTTCTTTATCTAGACTGTGAGCTCTTCAAGGCTAATGAGCTAAATACAATGTCTAGAACATAATAAGACTATGAATAAGTTATTTGTTTACTAAACTGAAAAGCAAGCATTAAGGGAAAAATCCTTTTTTAGTATCAGGACAAAACTTATGGATAATATAATGTTGCGCATACTAATAAAATTCTGTGAATTTGTATTTCACAAAAATACAAAATAGAATGTCAACAAAGCTAAAGATTCTCTAATATATACACCCCACATCCATGTCATAACCAGGAGAAGTAGTCTGGGCTAGAGCTTAAGAGCAGGTGCTGAAGACTGCTCACTGATTTCACCTACTCCGTCAATTGCCGGCTGAATAGCCTTGATCAAGTTGCTGAGCCACTTTTGTCTCAGTTCTACATCTGTGAAATGGGAGCAGTGAATGTGTTATTGTGAGGCTTAAACAAGGCGATATATATAAAACAATATTAAACAAACCTTTTATCATCACTGTTGCAGACTTTTTTATCTCTTACCATATTGTTTTTTCTCTGTGTTATTTCTATCCATTGTAGCCACCATCTATTGAGATGCAAAGCATGCTAAACAAATTACTACTAATACTCACAGCTCTGTAATAAAGTATTTGTTAGCTGCTATTTTATAGATGATGACACTGAAGCTCGGAGAGCTTCATAATAATTAACTATATTACCTGCAGTCGTGCCACTAGTAAATGGTGGATCCAGGAAATAAAACCAAATCTAGTGAACTCCAAGTCCAGCACTTTTTCACAATACTAAGATGCTTTCTCAACACCTCAGAAAAAAAAAAAAAAAAACAGAATTTTGTGGGTTTTATAAGTTCTATGGTCTCTTAGAATGTGGTTGTATGATTTTGACCAATATTGAAATTTTTTCTACCCAAAAGCACCAGCTAAAGCTTAATAGTCCCTAAATAGGCAATAATGATTTTGTCCCACAATCAGAAATAAAACATGCTAATATTCATAAAAAAACATTAATGACAAATATGAAGTCCTTTCCTAAGTGCAATCTTAATAGAAAGCACCAAAGGAAAGAGGGAAAGAAATATACAAAGTTACTTTACCATTGAAGGCAGAATAAAATGAAAGGCAATTTTAAAATACCAGAGCGGTTGTCTCTTAACCCTTTTTTTTTAAAGAAGATTATTTCTGATGATTTGTTAAAAGCTAAGACATTTTTTTCAGAAATATGCTCAACAGTAAACATATTCATTACAACTTTTGAGCGTCTTGCCAGGGAATTCACAACTTATAAAGCCCAAACTTTGATTTCAGCTCAAAGATTCCTGAGTGGAGTTCAGTGAGGCCAACGCAAAGATTTTGCAGCCGAGACCACTATGGGAAAAAAGGATTAAAAAATCTTAAAGAGGCCAGTTCAAGCTGTCTCCATTGATTGTAGAATTACCTCCACTGTTACAGACCCTTTTCTAACTTTGAAATTCTCTAGGCTTCTCCACATTATCATCAGGTTAAGAACTAATGACCTGAAACTGAATAGTAAGCATTTCCCACACTCCTTGAAACTTATTTTATTATGCTCCAAAATGTGAGATAAAATTTGTTCTAAACAAGGCTTTCTTGATCACATGTAAGACATTCAGAAGAAGCTGAAGAAAAAGAATATAGTATTGGACTTTGGGGATTATAAGAATATTAATTGTCTTTGAAATATAAGAGAAGCATCAAGGTTTCCTCTTTAGCTTCAATGGAGCCTATTTCTTCTGACCATGAAACTTTTTCCCCTTTCTCTCCCACTTTTTCCTAGACTCAGTCTGCACCTGCTACAGTACTGTCATTCATGGGAGGGACTAGTGACTCACTTTTTTTACACTTGTCTATAGTGTAAATTCTGAGAAAGGTCTCCATTTATTCATCCATTCTATTGGATAAACTCTGAGAAAGGTCTCCATTTATTCATCCATTCTATTGGATAAACCGAGCTCATATGCCATCAGAAGTTGCTGCCAACTTTTTTCCTTATGGTCTTCCTTAGACACTTTTAAACTAAATAGATTAAGAGAGAAACTAAACTATTTTTTAATCCTGTTTTCCCATATTGGTCTCTGCTGCAAAATCTTTGTGTTGGTC
The DNA here is from genome assembly GCA_004027375.1 of Macroglossus sobrinus. Lineage (NCBI taxonomy): Eukaryota > Metazoa > Chordata > Mammalia > Chiroptera > Pteropodidae > Macroglossus > Macroglossus sobrinus. The sequence continues at coordinate 78,163 of PVKZ01002274.1, forward strand.
TCACTGGCCCCCAGCCAGAGATCCTTGCGCTGAAGTCAAGATTTGGGCTTTACAAGTTGTGAATTCCCTGACGAGACATTCAAAAGTTGGAATGAATGAGTATGTATATTGTTGAGCACAACTTGTGTAGGTCAGGTTATGGTGCTTATCTAGGGGAGCAGCACTGAGGGTTATGATGAAGCCACTGATTCCAAATACATTACTTTTCATATGGCTTCATACATAACCTTAACTTAGCTACCAAGAATTGTGTCACAGGCTGTCACAACCATGGTTACCACAGGCCAGGCTTGTAGGAAAAAGATTCTCACCAGGTGGTGACTCAGGTTGCAGTGCAATTTTACCTTCTTGAAATCATAACAGGGTTGTTTCATTTTTTATTAAACATTGGTGACTTTGCTCTGAACTAAAAGACAGATGGTCAGAAATATAAGAAACAATGTAGCTATTTATTAAGTGAAACAGCATCAAAACGTGCTAGAATTTTGCTTGTGAAGAACATTTAGACAAAGCACTTACGACGTCACAAAAATAACGCCCCTAATTTAAAAAAAAATCACAGTTCAAAAAGCAATAGCAGCTTGTCAATGAAAGAAATATCAAGCAGATGTTTCTCTTATTTGCAAATATATTTAGAATTCCGTAGAAAAACCACAAAGGGTTTTGTATCACGCACCTGTCATGGTCAGCATCTGGCACCAGCTCTTGCCAATCCATCAGTCTCACGACATCATGTCTTCTTCCAGCTAACAGAGAGACTGTCAATAAACCCACAGTGAAGAGCACAGCTTTTCTTCGTTCTTTTTCTTTTATCTTTTTTTTCTTGCTTGCTTTTCCTTTTTGATTTTGTTTTTTGTTGTTTTTTATAATAAGACAGGAGCACAGAAAAACAGAAAATGTCTATTTGTACCATTTATAAAGTATATAGTAAATGTGACTCCTAAAGAAGGAATTACAAAGGCAGTTAGCAGGAGTAGGATGGAAGAATTTAAATTCTTTTTAAGAGAAAATGAGTATCTGGCACCTGCCAATCTTCATTTATTCATTCATTTAGCAAGTATTTCACTAAGTAGTAGTACATAGTACATAGCATAGTGTGTTCAGGCTTATGGCTGCACAAATTAAAAATACAGTTCTTGCTTCATGCATGACAGAGCATGCACTCAAATAGCCATTACAAAAGTCTGTAAATGAGAGGTCAAGACATGCTGCTGATCTTATTTATGAGACTTTCACTAATGTAAACAGAGAGAAACATTTTCAGGCCTCAGGAAATAAGGGAAAACTTTCTACCAATTAGTCCATGGAAAGAGAGATAAATCAAGTTCCATTATAAAGACTATAGTTATCATCCAAATTATCTTGTTATTTTTAGACTTTGTGAGTCATTGACTAAAAATTAGAACTTTGTTTTTGTAAAAGAAAAAACATTTTATTATACTTGTTATACTGGACTTTTTATACAACAGATTTTTTTAAAGCCATTCTTTCTTAATTGCCTAAAATATTATTGAAAATCTCAAGTAAGTAAAGAGATGAGACTTATATTAGTCAATCAGTCTCCCATTTGGATGAATTTTCTTATATGTATACACATGTCCTTGTACCATTTCTAGGTAAAAGTTCAGGATGTGTGTTAGACTCTTGATTGCAAGTGAAGAAACTCAACTTGCACTAACTTAAGCAGAAATAGACATCATTAACTCATAGCATAGGAAAAGATAAAAGTGGCTGGAAAAAAAGACTCACATTTTCAGGACTCTCTTGCTCTCTGTTCTCTTGATATTTCTGTATGTTAGCCACTGCTTAATTTCTCCCAGGGAAGGAAGGTCTTTCAGTGCTGTAGGAGACTTAAATATTAACAGCAAGCTCTGTGTTTAGATCATCTCAGATTCCTCATTAAAAAAAAAAAAAAAGAAAAATTCTTTTCTGCTATTCTTGACTCTTTCTTACCCAGTCTTAGCCTGAAACCTCTCTAAGATGGACAATTGAAGCATTCACCTGAATCTCATCATTAAAGCCAAGGGTAGGAAGAATGGAAGCTCCAATTCAGACTATGTTTTTGATAGTTGGGATGTGAGCGTGGGAAAGGAGAGTTCTCCAAAGGTAGATGGTCCTCCAGAGAGAGGAATGCTAGACAAACAAGTAAGTAGTGACCTCAAGTGTGGTTTATATGTCGTAAAATATTTTTTGATATTGTGTTTGTTTTTACCAGAGCTTTATAGTTTCTGTGTGTAGAGTATAGGTTCAATGTTCTGGATAAGTAGCTCTAATTTTCTTTTGTTTTGCTGTTCTAGTACAAAGTGCATTACCAGTGACTGGAAATAATAAAATCTCATCTGGGGTTGTTATTTGATTCTTTGTATCTTTTAAAATTTTTATTTATACTTATTTAACTTCAATAACAGTGTTAAAATACTTCTCAAATACTTAGCTATGGCAGTGATAGTTGTGTAATTACTCAAATATATGTGCTTATAATGCCAGTAATTAAAAGCAACATATTAGAGATTTGAGCTATTTCTACTATGGCCTATATTTTTAAACATTTACAGCAAAGCTAGATATTTTTGAAAATGCTTCAAGTAAATTTAAACAGACCTCTTCTTATAATGCAATTTCTTTCTAAATTGTTACAATCAAAATGTCTTGCTCAAACTTCACTTACTACCATGATTTTTGGAGAAAAACATACTTGTATATAATTTTAGCTTTCTAAATGCCATTTCTATTTAAGTTAATATTGGAATTTATTCAAATGAGTAAAAATAAGTTCTGTTATTTTCCTTTTTACAATGTCCTTCACACTCATTTTTTAATGCCATGAACTTTTCATTCACCATTTTCTTCACTTTTATTCCAAGTGGATTTATATTCATAGCTTATAATTTCCTAGATTTGTTATTTTTAATTTCTTAAGGTGTAGATTAGATTCCTGATTTTTAACCTTGTAGCATAAAAACCGACAAGGAGTCAGTCAGCTGAATATAATTAAGATTGGTCGATTCAACAGTAAAAACAAGCCAGATAAAGAGTTAGCTGTTGTACCAAGTGAGTAAGAAAAAAATCAAATTACCTAGTAGTTGAAATTATCCCTTGAATTTTGAAAGACTGAAGACTGGTGATATAATAAACTCACAAGTGGGGTGTGAATATCTATTGAGATATACCACAAAGTGCTCTCTTTGAGCCCAATATAATATAATGTGCCTGCTAGGGAAGATGTGTTCAACTACAAATAATAAACTGACAGTAGATGAAAATTCGAGCGACATGAGCTAAATTTGGGCTACATATGACTAAATCTGAGAAGCACTGTTCTAGTATATGTGGCACTATTAATCCTCTTTGTCCAGTATAATTTTTCTGAGTCTCTGGAATAAGTAATGCCAGGATAGGCCTAAAGAGTATGTTCCACACCCAAGAGAGTACCACTACCTTCAAAGGCACTGGGATAGAAATATAAAAATTAAAATCATACACCTAAACTCAAGAAATTTAATTGGAGAGAGAACATATATTTAAATGACATATAATAATCTTTTGAAGACTATGATTTTGGAATTCTAACAGTCTGGTTGACTTATTCTCCTCCTTGAAGTTAGAGGAAGAAGGAGAAAAGACATTCTGGGCAGACACTAGTAGGAGAACAGTTTAAAACAACTCATATCTAATTTCTTTTCTGAAGCTTCTGATAATTCCCCAAAGAAAAGGTGTTGTTTTAAAGTTTATAAAAGATTCTTGGGTGGTTCTAATATTAGCTCTTAGATTGAGAACCACTCTCCACAGTGACAGCACATTGAATTATAGGATATTATTTTGGGACCTGTGTTCCTCACTTTAGAATTTAAAATCAGTGTACAGTTACACACTACTGTGAGTTGTTAAATCTAAAAAAAACTGGGAAGAGATTAGGCAAAAAAAAAAAAATGGGTTAACTAAAGCTTTAAATTAGTGGAGAGAGAGAGAGATCATTCTGCTTGGACTGCCATAACCAGATACCATAGATTGGGTGCTTAAACAACATTAATTTTCTCACAGTTCTGAAGGCCAGAAGTCCAAGATCAAAGTGCTTTCAAGGCTAGTTTCTGGTGAGACCTCTCTTCCGGGCTTGCATATGGCTGTTTTGCACTATGTTCTCACATGGCATCTTCTCTGTATGTGTACTGAGAGAGGGGTCTCTGGGGTCTCTTCTTCTTCTTATAAAGACACTAGTCATTCAGATTAGAGTCCCACCCCATGACCTCATTTAACTTTAATCACTCCTTCAGTCCCTATCTCTAAATAGAGTCACATTAGAGGTTAAGGTTCCAACATATGAATTTTGAGGGGAAATAATTCAGCCTACAACAATGTGTATCTATAAGTGTCTATACACCTATATCTATGTATACCTATGTCTGTCTATCATCTATCTACTAAACTGCTGGCTATAGGTAACCTAATAGGGAAAAATGTGCTTTAAATTGCTACATCCAAGCTAATTGTCACAGCTATTTTGATAGGCAGCAGGCCTGTCACTTTGAGAGGAAGTTAATTTTACTTTCACTGCATTTAATTAACATGAATCCCAAAGAAATAAATCTTTTGTGTATATTTGTCCAAGTATTAATTTTGTAAAGAAAGTTCTGACTCTGAATGGCTGCCAAGTTATACAGCCTTTGTGTACCTCAGGAGGGAGAGTCAAGCAAAACTTATCTGTTTCAGAGCCCTTATTAGTTAGAACAAGAGTGCAGTGCCTAATAAATGTACAGTAGTAATTCTTGGTAGAAGTAAAGGTGCCTCTTCTCACCTTCCTCTAGCATAAAATAATAATTTCAGTGACCTCTGTCCTAGTCATCAAACCTTCTTCCTAATCGATGTGCCTATAAGATTGTCTGGTTTATCACCTTTTTCCCCCAGTTTGAACCTTAACTCTCACTTTAGCATTGTTTTACTAGAATAAACTAAACTTGCCACCGTTAAGCTCTCACTTTAAATTCATCTAAACTCTTGCATTATACCTACTATTCCTCTTTATTTCTCCCAATTAAATCTTGCAAATTGAATATCATCTGCATATTCAAAGAAAGAACTTTAGCACTTCATTCTGCAGCCCTTCTTCTTATGGAGAACAGTGATTCTAAAATGTGTTCATGATAAACCTTCCTTTAAAAAGAATTAAGAAAATTTTCAAGTTGGAATGCGTATTACATATAGAGTATAAACTTCATTTTATTGTGGTCAACAGAGATTCCATGGCTGCTCAGAATTATTCAGTTAATTAATGTCAGAGCAAAAACTAGAACACAAAGAATTTAATTCCAATTTGAAACAATGCTGTACTAAAAAGAGAAATTATACTGAAATATTTTAAGAGACAATTACTCATTTCCTAGATTAGAAATCTAGAGGTGAATGTTCCATCTCCATTAATAGATAACCACTAAGAAATCATGTGTTCTTTTGTTACACCTTTCTTTTATCTGAAAAATGAAAGAAATAGTCTTCTCGACCACCTTAAAGGGTCAGATAAATTCAGAGTACAGTTATCACTGGCCAATGACAGTCACCAATAACATTCAATGATGTTCTCTGATATGCATGTGGATTTGATAGGCACAATCTTATACTATATTTTTAAAAATAGAATGTACCAGCAAACATATAAAAGTTATTCAGGAAAATAACAATGTAGGAAACGCCAAGTGGTGCTATCCTGGCCCAAAAAAAGTAAATTGACAAATAAATGTTTCTAGAAATTAAAGTTTCAGTGGATTTAAGTCTCCAATTTTGTGATCTGATCATTGTAATGAGTGACATGAAAATAATAATGATGACAGTGATGATGATGAAAAAAATGACTACCATACAATATGCAGGCACCTTTTCAAGCATTTGACATTTATTCGACCCTCAGAAAAGCCATATATAATATGAGTATCATTATTATCTTTTTTAAAAAACATCTTTCATAAAAGGCTTGGATGGATGTGTGGAGGGGGGAGTGAAATTTTATAAGATCACTGAAAAAGAAAAAGGCTAAGAGGAGTAGCCTCAGGGAGAAAGACTATCTTTTATGTATGTAAGAATAGGAACTCTTGGCTACATGGGAGGAAAATCTAGCTCAAACAAGCTTAATTAAAAAGAAAATTTATTGGCTTGTATAAACTGAAATCTGGATCCAAGGGCTCAAATGGTGTCCTTAGTTTTGGCCTCTCTTTATCTTTTGTGTCTGCTTACCTCTCTGATAGTTTTATTCAAGTCAGCTCTTCCAAGAGGACTAGAGAGGGTCAACCACAGTTCCAGGTTTATATCTCATCACTTCAGCAACTCCATCAAAAAGAGAACTTTTCTATTCCAATCATCAAATTCATATTACTATGTTAGAGTGTCACTGGACCCATGCCCATCAAATTGGGACCAAGCCCATCACTGTGGCCATAAAGCGAAAATATGATTCACAAGAACTAGGTCATGTGCTTATTCCTGATGCTTTTCATTTCCCAAAGAAAAATTAGTTTTGATTACTAGATGAAGGGAGAATGATACTGGAAAAGCAAAAGTCAAAGTTATTCACCCCAGTATAGAAATTGGTGAATAAGTAAGCAGAGGGAGATAAAAATCATGTAATATTGATGAATAGAGCTCAGGTAAGAAAGCTTAGGAAATTTGGAAAGCAAACAGGAAGAAAAAGGGAAAATTAGAACACAGTATAAAAGGTGTTCTTGTCATTATGCATGTAAAAAAATTACAGTAATGTTTGAGAGAAATGTTATGACTTTTATTCTGCACTGGGTTTTTCCCCAAATCCTTGGGTTCTACAGAAAGTAAAAGACTACATTCTATTAGGTTCTGCATTAAGTAAGCTAATAGAATGTAGTGTCAGCTCCTAAATTTGTCCCAATGAAACAGCCAAACCATTTGTGGAATACTGCATTGTTAGACAATAACTGATGAAAAAGACATTCACTATCAACTACAACTCATAACAGATCATGATAAGCACTATAACAAAAATGCTGATAAAGTTTTTTTGGGGGAAAGGAATCTGGAGAAGTTATTAAAGAAGGACAGAAAAGCACAGTTTAAGTCATCATGGAAGAAATGGCATCTAAACTAGACTTTTGAAAGCTGGGAAGCATCTTGACATAGATCATGGGAACAAGTATTTATGTAAGAAAACAAAGGCAAAGAGGGTAAAAGAAATGACTAATGGCTTGAGACTAGAATGTTTGAAGGAATTATGAATGGAGACAAGGCTATAAATGTACTTAGTGAATTAAGTATGGTTACCATAATGGGGGTTAAAATTCTTCAGGCAAAGAGGGGCATTGAAATCTTAAAGTATCTGTAGTCTCATTTGTTGTGTAGAGTATCTCTACAGAGTTGTCCTATAGAAAGAATGTTCTGGCAGAAGGTATGATAGATTGGAGGAAAGAAGCCAGAGGCAATGAATCTCACTGAGAGTTTATGGCAAAATTCTGAGTGTAATAGTAGTGGAAATAAGGAACGTGATAAAGAAAAAAGTTGAGAAATTGAAGCAAAAAATTTTTGGAGTAGAATCCATAGGATTTGTCAGTAATTGGTTGTGAAAATTGAAACAGGAAGAGATAAAAATATTTTTAAGACTGAGAACTTAGAACAATAGTGTTGTTATTAATGAAGCTAGAAAGAAGCAGATTTGTATTTGTGTACTGCTTTGTATGTGTAAGTGAAGTAGGGGCCTGAACAAAGGGTAAATAATGACCTCATAACAGAAGAGAAATAAATGCATGATGGGAAAGTTTTGTATGATGAAGTTGAAAAAAATCCTCTGCAAGGTGTGAATGTTAAGATACAATTTATGGTATATATAGACTTTTAAAAATGCTCTTTTTGTTTTCTACTCACTAACTCTGAATCAGGCTCATATAAAATGAAAGTTAAAAAAGATACCAACCATACCTACCTTTGTTTCCCTTAGTAATAATCCTGAACCCTTGCCATTTAGACCTGCTGCTTTTTTTGCAACAAATTATCCTAAGCTTTAAAAAAAAACAGTTCTATAATCTGTTAATCTGTACAAAGTTTAATTCATTTTCTATCATTTCTAAAAAACTATTTTTTGACTTGTGCATCCTCCACTCTTTTTTCTCTAAAGACATTGGAGAAGTAAATTAGTGAATATGCCCTTATCCTCTGACATGAGCTCTTTAGTCTGCTCTTAAAACACTCTGCAATTTTTTTTTATCTTAAAACTAGCCAGAGGGAGAGAAAGAAGTTGAAGATGAATGAAATTAAACATCATTTTTTGAAAAATGTCAATGTACTTGTTTTGAGTAAGATTTTGGCTTGACAGAGAAGGAAAGTAAATGACCTGACAATAGCATTCTTAAGGGACAGTTTCAATTATTATAATACCCTGGCAAATCTTTTTTCTTAGGTCTCTATGTTCTCAAATCAGGAACATTTCCTGAAGAACTCATCCCAGATTTAACATGGCAAACAACATATGCCAAGATGAGATGTACGAGGAAGCCTGAAGTGACTCTAGGTTAGCTATCAAAGCTAGAAATACTCATGAAAGCTGTAACTTTATTCTCCTAATTCAAGATGTTAGGGTACTAACTGAAGACTTCAGTGAGTGAGAGAACAGTAGTAGAACAAATCAACCAAGAAAGGAAAACGGACAGCTGGAACTAAGGGAGAAAATGGAATAAAAAGTCAAAGAAAGATAAACATTGCTCTTAAAAATAGTCACATTTTAAAAAAAAAAGAAAGAATTATTCAACATTTAGCAAACTTTGCCTTCCCTACTTCCTCCCCTTTATTCTTTATTGTTTGTGAAGTTCTAATTTTTTCTACCTCTTCTCAGATCACTTAGAGTTAAATTCTAATAAGTTTGTCAATGTTAAAAAAAATTCCATTTTTCTTTCCAGTGATTGCCTTAAAAATGAACACATGAGATAATTCTGGTCAATTAGATGAGGGAATATTTATCTGCTGGGTGGCTTCTGGATAACCTTTCCTTGTGGTTGAGTAGAGGAGCACACAAAGGAATGTCCATTACCCACCGACCCCCATTCCCTTTCTTTTGGATGGTGTCTATGTGTGATGACACCTAGAACTTGAGCAGCCATCTTCTCACTACCATTAAGGGTGCTTAGTCAAGGAGAGAGTCAAATGGCAGGGCAGAAGCCAGAGGAGCTCGGGTTCTTAAGGATCTTATTTAATAGCTGAATTAATCAATCTGGAAGCCACTGTTAATAATTACTGTAATTTACTTTAAAATACTTCCACATATATATTGTGATATTATATGAATGTAACTTGGGTTAAACTCTAAGCATTCTAATCAAAGATTCCTGTCCAAGAGTGGTCAATGAATATGGCAATTAAGAATACAGGAATGATCTGCTGACATTCTAATCAGGAAGTCTATACTCCAGAAGAGCTATTACAGGCACTTCTGTTACTTGTGTCTTACTCAATAACCTACACTTTGCTAATTAGCATCCTAAATGTCAGAAAAGGGCTTTTAGTGATAAAAATAGCAGCCTATTGACTAGCATGATGAATCATAATATTGGGTTCTCAATGGTGAAATTAAAGATATTCAAGTAATGTGGATTAGGTAAAATTATTTTATAGACACTTCCTACTCTTACATGAATAGAGAATAGAAATCTAGCATGATCAGAACCTATATTCTTTGGTATTTTGCCTAGGCTAAATTCCTAAACAAGGTAGTTGCTGGCCAAGGAATATAGAATTCTGTTTTTTTGCAATTAGCTGTAAGGATGATAGAATCATTTCTAAGAATCTTAGTGATTGCCTTAGTGACCCTTTTATATAAGATGATGGTCTGAAATGCTAAAAGGGCAGAGATTTGGATTTCTTGAAGCCTAGATAACAGATTATGTGAATACTTTTTGTTCATTTGCTCACTAATAAATGTTTAGTACAGTAAAAATAAGAGTGCCAGTGTACTTAGATTATTTTGTAATACTACCTAACCTTGGGGTTGCACAAGCAGCAAATGGGAAGACTGAGTTAGACAACTTGGGTTTAATCCTGGTTTCCTCATTACTAGCTGTATGACATTTCTATGCCTCAATTTCCTTATGTATACAATGGGTCAGCACCTATTTATAGTTGTGAGGATTAAATGAGACATGCCCTTCACACAATGACTGGCATGGTAAATACTAAATAAATAGAATCATTATAATCTCTAACATAAGAGAATCAGTCTAAATGATCACCTTATTCCTCCTATTTCTAAAATTTGCAATTTTGCTTTTATTGTTGTATGCTCAAAAGAAAATATTAGTGAAGAAAGGCAAAATTCATACATTCTAAATTCAGTGTCAATGGCTGTGCCAGGCAATGCCATTCATTCCTTTGTTTATTTAGTCAAACATTTATTGCATGCCTACTGTAAATGAGTCATGTGCTAGACATAATAAATATTTCTGAAAATCTCAGTTCTACAGAGAAATCAGGAATATACTTTTTACCAAAATTGAAATTTCTGCCTGCCCAGGCATCCTCAATGTTCATAATAGTCCTTTCTCAAAACAAGTCTTTGATATAAATTTGTGTCCATGTTATATAAATCTGTGTTCCAACCTTGAGCCCCTCACTCAGCATGGAACTTAACATGTATTTTGTATTTTGTATGTTGTATTTTGAGAGTTAAAGGGAACAGGAAGTCATTTCAATTACAAAGACTTTTGGTGCCAGTGTCCACAATCTCAGTTACTTGTGTCCTAACATAGCCACACCAGCCAGACCTCCTATACTGATGAAATAAAGTGCCAAGAAGGAGGATCTGGGACTAGCAACTTCTTTAAAACTAGGAACCCTTTCTTCTCCATAGGGCTCAGTTTAAATTTGCTCCTTAGCCAAGAAAGCCAATATTTTCCCCTCTAATTATAAAATACTGCTTTTTATCAGATACATTCTACTGTGTGTGGGAGCACAGTGAGGTTTGGCAACCCAAATAAAGCCCCCATGTGTTTGGAACTCACTGAATTGTACACACTTGAAACACCATCTGCAGGCAGACTTTTCTTCTCCAGCTTGTTAGGGTAAGTGGTAGGAGACATTCATGAGCTGAGATGCTTTGTCAACTGGCAATGATGCTGCCAGTACAAGCGAAACATCTGCACTAGCCAAAATCTGTACCAGCCAAAGCTGATGAAAATTAAACAGTTAACTAAGTCTGAACACATATGCAAGTGAGACTCCCAATGTCCATAAAACAAAACCTATGCTTAATTAATTAAAACTCTTAATTAATATTCTCATATCTTAGATAGAATTCACTGCAAGCACTTGAGAGTAGTGGTTTACATCTATGGCTGCTTCTCTAAGATGATTCTTAGATCTTTAGGTTGTTGGTGTCTTAAGGGGAGTGTGGCAGGAAGCTGAGTGAGCCTTGTCCTTGTTGTGATCTTTCTTCACCTTTCTCCATGGTGAGAAAACAACACAGAGATAATTCATTGTTTTGAAATCTTCCCCTGAAATACTCTCTAAAAAAAGTTTTTATGATGGGAGGTTTTGTGAACAGCAATTTATATATTTGTTTAAAAAACTGAAACATATTTTGCACAAATTAAAACTGTTTGATCCACTCAGTGTAATTCCTGTATTTAGATTTGTTAAGAAGGTTGGCTAAAGAACTTTGAAGAAAATTTGTATGGGTATCCAGGACAAAATTGGACAGAATGGTAGCCAGCCAGTGAATCATGGGGAAACAATTTTTGTGGGCTTAGCCAAGACACATGCTAGGACTTCAGTTAATAATGGCTTCTAGGAAAAGGGAGTGAGGAAGGCAGGTGCAGGGAAGATGAGAGGTCATGACCCAAAGAATGATAGTGCTCTGAATCATGATCATCTAAGTGTCAGGGTGAACTCTGGCTCCAACCAGAAAAGAATTAATATCTAACAGACAAGTAACATGGAAGACAGGAGCTTCTAGGCTGTGGGTGGCAATTCTAGTTGAGAGAAAGATCTGAACCAGTAACAAGACTATTAAGAGAACCAAGACATTCAGGCTTCAAATCAGTGAGCTGGTGTTAGGGTATCCAACAAGTTGAATATATCACAGTGTAAGTTGGGAAGGAAGCAGCAATGTGACCCCTCAAGGACCTCCAGTTTACAGAAGCAAGATAAATTCCCAATCCCCACTTGTGGGAGGCAATAGCATCCTATTGTATATATTGACAGATTTAGCTAGTCTTAGCCCAGAAACTAGGTGGTTTGAACTTGTCTGCAGCCCTCAGTGATGCTGCTGAGGAAAATCTGGAAAGGCAAGACTGGTATCTGGAAGGAATTTGTTCCTAAACCTCTCCATATCCACAAGCATATTGCCCTCAGTCTTTTTTTTTTTAAGCTTCTCTTTCTTGGTACTTGGCCACCACTCTGCAAGTTGAAATGTATTACATAATTTATTTTGAGAGTCTTGAATGCATTTATACACACACTTGAGTAGACTATTTTTTAAAGTTATCCATCATCTCAATCCCAGTTTATAATCTCATAATTATATTGACCCCACTCTCATCGTGAATGTAATTAAATATCTAGAGTAACCACCAAACTGGCACAATAGCAATAAATAAGAATAAATCAGGTGAGGTCTTGCTCTAAGTTATCATAATCGACATTTTCTTCTCAAGTAATAGAAAAAGAATGGGAGAATCTGGAGATAAAAACAGTGGAGTGAATAACATTTTCATTAGTCATTTACATGTCTCTAAAAATGACTTCTCATAATAAGTTTTGAGATATAGAAATGCTCACCTATTTAGGAAATGCTGTAAAAACATCAAGAACTTTGGGGATGAAGTCAAACTCTGAAAGTATTTTGTTCTTGCTCCATGTAATCTGTTGATGACTAAACATTTTTAACAGGGTGAGTAAGCAACTTTAGCTTGTAGTTCATTCATAGTCGCTTCTAAAAAGGAGAGCATGATGTTAATTAATTCATATGGAGAGGGGAGTGGAAAGGAAGTTACAAAAGAGAAAGGTATGAAAAGAAGGTTTTTGTGGAATACACCCAGAGTAGCTAGTAGGGCTCTGAAGAATGATTATCTCCCATAACCCTCCCAGAGAAAATGTAGACTAGGCTAAAACTGACAGCCTCATCACAGTTCCCATGTAAAAGTAGGGCAAGTTAAGAATCAAACACTCACCATAGGTGCTTAGAGAATGAGGGTATCCAAACTGACCAGTGGGGAGTGAAGTTGAGAATAACCTCTCTCCTTTTGGGGACTATGTCAAACCCTCATGCATGACCCTAAAGAAAAGGGAGATACTTTAATGACTGAGATTGAATTTCTAGGCATCCCTGAAGAATGGGGGCTTTAAAGTCAGATATAATTTGTTTTTGAAAAATGAAGGGCTTTTCAGGAAGATGATGCCGAAAGCAAAGGAAGTCCTTGTCCTTCCTAAAGCCGAAGCTAAAGCAAAGGCTTTGAAGGCCAAGAAAGCAGTGCTAAAAGGTGTCTACGGCCACCAAAAAAAAAGAAGAAGAAGAAGAAGAAGATACGCACGTCACTCACCTTCCATTGACCCAAGACACTGTGGCTCAGAAGACAACCCAAATATCTTCAGAAGAGCACCCGTGGAGAAACAAACTTGACCACTATACTATAATCAAGTTCCCCCTGACTACTGAGTCAGCCATGAATAAGATAGAAGACAACAATATTTTCGTGTTCATTGTGGATGTCAAGGCCAATAAGCACCAGATCAAATAGGCTGTGAAGAAGCTGTATGACATTGACGTGGCCAAAGTCAATACCCTGATCATGCCTGATGGAGAGAAGAAGGCACATATTAGTCTGGCTCCCAACAATGATGCTTTGGATGTTGCCAACAAAATTGGGATCAGCTAAACAGTTCAACTGACTAATTCTAAATATAAAAATTTTTCACTGTAAAAAAAAAAAGAAAAAAAAAGAAAAATGAAGGATTGCAAAATTTTTTACATCCAAGTTTTGAGGATGATAAAATTTGTAGCCACAGCCCATGTTACAGACTAAGAATATTATCTAACTTTGTGTTTGTATAAGGAAAGAAGGATACTAATAAAGCATTCAAATAGATAGCAAGAGAAGGTGTGGAGCAAAGGAATTAGGAAATATAAGAGACTTGCTCCTCCCCAGTGGCCAGCCATCTTGCACAGACCCACAGGCCACATGGGTAAAGGCTTGAACTGTACGTAGCCTTGAGTCACGGCAGGATGCCTTGTGATCCTCCCAGAATGGAGGTAAATGGCAGGCTGGTGAAGCACTCCTTTGTGGCCACCTCCCACCATCTTTTCTCTCTCTCCTAGAATGTTGTCTTGAGACAGTTTCCATCACCTCTGGTGAAATATGAGGATTCCTGCCCCTCACTTCAGGATACAGTGGGTAAGACTGTAAAATCACTTACTTACAGTGTAGCATAAGCTGCTCAGCACTGGGGGATTCTACCACATGCACAACAGTCATGTGATCCCTTTGGTTTTGGTGGTGTCCCTTTTGGTGTGTCAGAATAAGACCTAGTAGCTGGCACCTTCAGTTACTCTTCTTTTTGCAGTCTGTGTAAGTAATAAACCCTCTAAACCTAAAGTGGCTTATTGTCTCTTTGCTCGTTAAATCAGTCAGGTTTGGTCCTGGCCTTCCCTTGTCTTCTGTGCTTGACAAGAGTAAAAAAAAAAAAAAGATAGAAAGGACTGCCAAAATCTGGAAAAGAAGTATGGAAAGCTATCCATGAAAATTCATTTTTTACTAAACTTTTTATTAGCTATTAGAGAACTGTAGTAAAAAAAATGATCCTTGTTTTTAACTTGCACTGTGTTTACACTCCTGGAATGTGAGTCATCTTTCACTAAGTGGACACTGTACTGTGATTCTCTCAAGTAGACTGATGTGGACAGCATACCCTGAGCAATGTAGTGCCTGCAATAACTGGGACCACAGGTCAGGATGTCCACATGGAAGCATTTTGAGTGTTCTCCCTACTCTTAAATTTTTCATTATAGGTTTTCTTATTTTAATGTTCAATGTAATGAGGTAAAAGTAAATTTTATTAAAAGTAGAGTTCCTTTTGCTTTCTCGTTCCTGTGTTCTAATTGACATGAATAAAGTTGGGATAAGGACAGGAAAAGACTTTAAGCCAGGACAGAGTCTAAGTTTCTAAAACTGTGCTTCCTCCTTGCCCACATAAACAGAGTCAAACCTCAAGATAGTGCCTTGGATTTATTTTTAATATTCTCTCTGCAGAAAATACTAACCATAGAGGAGGCACAATTACAGTGAAAGGACAGGGCTACAATTAGCATGCTATTAATGTTTACTGAACTCATATTATGTGCCAGACCTTGTGTTATGTACTTTACCAAAAGAAAAATATATATATATAATTTAATCCTTATAACAATCCTGTGGGATAGTTGTTAGTGAGCCTCTGGCCATGTTCTTTCACATCTACTTAGTTTAGCTGGTAACAAAGGTTTAAAGAAGAAAACTAGAAATTTAGAGAGAAGAGAAATCCTAGAATAAACACATACACATATTAAAATATATAAACATAAATTTTGGCATTTGACTTATCTTAATGAGATATAAGTGAAAGTATTAAAGCATATAAGAAAACATCTAGAATAATAGTTTCGACTAAAGAACACCTTAAGTTGCTTACATGATATATGTTTTCCTAAAAGAAAAATTACATGTGTTTTTCTATATGAAATGGTATTTTTTCTTCTAAAATATAGTCCAACATGCTTTTATATATTGAGTGGCAAAGAGTAGACTTCTTTTACCCTTTCATTATTCCTTTAGAAAAGTTAAGTTGTTGCTAAAACTCAGTACCAAGTTTGCTTTCACCTGTGCTGAGAAACAAACTGACAATAGCTCTTAATCCGGAAGTTACTACTCGCCTCCTGCCCCACTCACAACAGTGAATGATATACGTTACTATGATATAAATGGAAGCAAAAAGGCAATGAGGCCAAAGAATGCCTGTGAACATGAATATTTTTCAGCTTACCTCTGGCACCCTAACTTCAAATAAATGCTCTGACATGGAGATGAATGAATAGTCAACCATCCATTCATTCACTGGCAAATATTTAGTAAGCCCTTATTATATTTCAGCCTCAGTCAATTAAAAAAAATCTAGGGACTGCTGCTCAGTTATCAATACCAGGTCTAAGGCCATCATTAAGTAGCCTAAGAAATTAGAAATTATCCCTAGAAAGCTGAACTCTCTACCCTTAAGTATAGTGAAGTTATGAGAAAATTACTATGACTCTAGGGGGAAAAAATTCCATTTAATATGTTCTTAATGAAAATTCCTCCATTTTCTCTTTGTCACTGGGTGGAGCAAAGGCAACTTAACTTCATTAGTGAGTCAGCTGGTTGAAATAATTAATGATCTTAGGTAGGCCAAAAGACACATGACAAAGAGACAATTGCTATTTCAAATAATTGCCAAGTGTGGTAATACTCCAGATTTCAGAAGTGAAAAAATTTACATTTCGACAATTTATTAATAATAAAAGTGTGACGGCAACAGTAATAATTTATTAGTCATTTATTATGTACAAGTCATAGTGCTTAGTACTTTGCTGATAGTCTTGAATCTTGTGCACACAAGGAAAGGTATCTCCTGACTCTACACAATATGGACACTGCACATTTTTACTAAGAGGTTATATTTCTATATCTATATCTTTACTGGGCTGCATTTTCAGCCCTGTGAAAATGTGTAGGATCAGAATTATCTTACAGTTATGACTAAAGAAACACAGGCCCATGAAGAGGACATTCAAAATATAAATTATCATCAAACCAATCAATCAGAGCAATAGATCTGCACTGGGGACAATTTTATTCTCAGGTTACATTTGACAATGTCTGGAGACATTTTTGATGATCACAACTGGAATAGTGTTGCTGGCACAGCGTGTAAAGGCCAAGAATGTTGCTGAACATATTACAATGAACAGGACATCTCCCCACAGCAAAGAATTATATGGGCTCAATTGTCAATAGTTCCAGGATTAGGAAACCTTGAGTTGGACTAATGGCACAAGTGTGGTGAATAACAAGTCTCCACTTATGTCAATTCGGGCTTCTATAAGTGTATGAAAAAGTTACACTCAGAATAATTATTTAATGTTTATGCTACTGAACATGTAAGCAGAGCTTTAGTGACCACAAACAGAAAACCCGCAAAAATTCCTTTGAAAATAAACAGAAAAATATAGTTATTCATAAGGATATCCCGTAGCCTCCTATCTTTACAGTACGCATCCATCGTAGGTAACAGATTATAGAATTTTAATTTTCCATGTTCATATCAGCTACATCAAAATTATTTATTGACTGTTCATGATGTATAGAAACCTAGAGAAATTTGGCTGAAACCGCAAAACCTTGTAACTTTCAAAAGAAAGGGAAAACATGTTCCCGCTATCAAGGAGTTGTCTCACCTGTGCTATACAGTGTCCCCTCTTCTGATGTGCTGTTGTGCAAAAAAGCTAACATTCTGCCATATAACATTTACTTAAAGGTGGCGCCTGGGCTATCAGTTAATTAGATGATAATTCTCGTAAGTAAACTCTAAAGCAACAGAACTATATCACAGTCTTTGGAATTACTAATAATTCAACTCAAGATTTAACCACTAATTCCATTTTATTTTTAATTTTGAATATTCCTTAACAGTATGGAAATAATTTCTAAGGCTACTTGAAAAAAAAATAAGAATTGGTCTACTTTTTGTGGAATATCAGTCTCGACATGGACAGATTATATCATTCCTCATGTTAAGCCTCAGAAAGGAAGTTACCATTTGAACTTCAAGCCAAAAATCAAATTTGTTTCTGAACTTCAGTCTAGCATTAACTATGATATAGTGCTAGGCATCATATTTGATTTTAGTTCTGGGTCAAAATACTTAATGGAATCTTAAAGATTAAGGAAGATAGGAATTGCTTTGTGTGTACCAGAAACTAGAGATGTAATGACTTGTTACAGAAATGTGATGCTTTAGTTTTTGTTTCATATAACACTGTACACAAATATTTAACAAATATTTAAACGAACATTTAGCCAATATCAACAAATATTTGCTAAAAGGGTTATCATTAGTGCTAAATCCGTTAAACAATCCAGCTTCCTAAATGAGTAATTTTTCAGAATATTTATACATGTCAAGCCTAGTATATAACACATGAAGTACAGTACGTTAATTTTCTGAAGTGTCTCCTTGGGTCAATAGAATAATAAACCCCAATCATTCATTATAAAGATGGAATGCTGAGGCGATTTTTTTGTTACTCTAAACCATATGACTTATACCCTGACAATATTGAATGATTTATACTTAAAAGATAAATTATCAGCACATAGGTTATGCTTCACCAGATTGGGAAATGTGAAATAACAATAAGGCGATGGTCAGAAAACTGTATTTCTCTGTTTATATTCTTTTACAGACATAAAGATAAACCCTAGGACTTAAAAATAAATTTAAATGGCTTTAGAGCATTTATACCTATGCCTCTTTTTTCTGTTTCAGTTTAGTGGTTTCAAGAGATCCTATTTATGAGATATCCTGAAAGCCTTTGCTATAAAATGCATTTTGTTTTCTTAATCTAGCGACATGAAAAGTAGATGAATATAAAAAATATGGTGAGCAGGAGAAGAAATGCCATTCATTCGAGAATATAAAAAATGTTCTGCTCTAACAAGTTATAAAATTAATGATTTTTGATGCTAATTCCTGGGCTAACAAAATTCTCCAAGTGCAGATATTGAAAGAAAAAAAAAGGTCTGTGTGCTTAACTTATCATCTATTATAAATTCAAAGGTTCTGACTAGAGTGAACAGGATATTTTCTAATTCTACAAAAAGAAATAGCTTAATTTGCCTCAAATATATCTCACACAAACACTAGTATGAAACAAAATAATAAAGCCCAATACTAGCACATCTTACTATCATGAAAATTAAATAAATTTCTAATTCATTGAGTAACTTTAAGTATATTATACTCTTTTGGTATGTGTTATTATGAAAGTAATTACCAACTTATAAACACTCCATCCATAAATATTTCTTGAACACCTGCTATGTGCCATACATATTGCTAATGTTAGCAACTCATGCCATACCGCTAACCTAGTAATTTTCATGCATTACAGGAATGATTCATTTTCTCCTGTTTTTCTAATTAGATTTATAGTCCTTCAAAGCAAAATCACTGGCAGCAGAGTTCTTGCCAGTAACAACTTCCCAGAGAAGAAGATATTTGAACAAAAGTTTGAAAACCACTAACAGTAATTATAGTATTATGTAATTATAATATTAAGAAGGAGGAGGAAAAGGAAAAGGGAAAACATAAAGGGATAGCTAATTGCCAATTTCCTGTGTTTATTTTCCCATGTAATCCTTATCTTAACCATGAGTTAAGTAACATTATAGACTCCACTGTACATATTAGTAAATCAAGATGCAAAGGAATGTTAGCATCAACATGTTAACTTGATCAAAGACATCAGAGAAATAGAAGTGAGTGGGTGCAGAGAGGTAGAAAAAAAGGACAGGGGTGTCTGTGTCCCATCCATTATGAGGTATTTGGATATGAATATCTGGACCTTGGAAGCCCAGGGTCTGGCTTGTAGACATAAATTTGGAAGTTCTTGACTTACACATAATAGTCAAATGCTTGAACATGTAGAAAGAGGACAACAAAGCAAATAAAGAGGGAGTGAGTAAAATATTTAAAGTATATGGAGGGGAAGTATCATGAAAACAGCCAAAGAGGGAAATGATGTCAAGAAAGAGAACTGAAGTGTCAGATTTCATAAGAGAAATGAAGAAGAATGAGAAGAGAAAGTACACAATTGTTTGAGAACTAGGGGCTATTTTGTAAAGTCACAGAATTAAGCATGTGATTGGGTAAAAGCCAAAGCCCAGACCTGTGGAAAGAAACAATGGAAACAGAGTGAGAATTCTTCTCTCAAGAAATTTGGTTGTAAAGGACAGAGCATAGAAGTAAAGGCAATGTAAGATAAAGGGACGATATTGTGCATTTTTAAAATAGGAAATGTGTAAATATGTTTATGCACTGAGAGTAACTCAGTAATTTCCAGTAACAAGGGAGAGATTTGAGATGGAGAAAGGATGTGACTAATGCAGGAGTCTGGGGATCATGGGGTCCAGAGCAAAGGTGGACAAATTAAGAAAAGCTGGAACCCCTGCTGAGAGCTTCTGCATTAAATGTGGATGAGTTGTGATATAAGCTAAGTAAATAAACAAACAAACATATTGGAAAAGAATATTTACATTTCATATTACAAACAGCTAATCTCTCAATATATTTAGGGCTCCTGAACTCCATAAAAATTTGACCAACAATCAATAAACATGGGCATATGATACGAGTAGATAGTTCACAGGAGAGCAAATATAACTGGCTCTTAAACCAATATACAAAAATATATTAAACCTCCCCCATAACAAGAAATATGCAAATGAGAAGTACTCAGAGATATCGTTTTTTACTCTTTTCATTTATAAGATTGGCAGAAAATGCAAGTTTGACAACTTTTAACTCCTGTTACTGTTACAATCTTAAGGAAGGAAACTTTGCAATAATGCAAATCTCAAATTTATTTACACTTGAACCAGCAATCTCAAGTCTGGAAGTTTATCCTATCCTGAACCCAACAAGGGTTTGGTTGCTAAGATTCCTTTTTTTTTTTTTTCTTCCAGATTCTGAATTGCATGGACCCAAAACACCATGTCATTTGAAACACTTTTTGTTTTTTAATGAGAAGATATTTATATCGCTCATGTACAAAACAACACATATACAAGGTTATTTGTTGCAGCATTGTTTATAATAGCAAGAGACTGAAATTATCTTGTATCTGTTAATATAGGAGTGATTAACTAGTTTATGGTATAGACTATGTAGCTGTAAAAAAGAAATATACTTACGTATAGACATATGTGTCTATATATATGCAGTGATGTGTTATCACAGTATATGATATAGAGTACACTGGGATAAATTGTTCAATTAAAAAAAGTGCAGAACAATGAATGTAGTAGGCTTCATTTGTGAAAGAAAAGGGGGAAAGTAAGAATACGTATTTGTATGTGTTTGTATTTACATGAAGAAACACAAGTCAGAAACTAAAAACAAGTAGCTAGCAAAAGAGCCAAAAAAGGGAAAAGGATTAATGAGAATGGATGCAAGAATGAGACATATATCTTCTTATATCATTTTGATTTGTGAACAGTATAACTATGTTAGTGATTTAAAAAAAAATAAAACCACTGAAAGAAAAATAAAACAAAATTTATTATTTTTAGTTCTAACCTTTTTATTGATCAAATCAGTGAATGCTACCTAAAAGCTGTTCTCAGCTATAATGTTCTGAAACATTTTGTGTATATTGCATACAAAATATTTTCTAAAATGTCAAAATTTAGGAATGATTTTTTAGCAATTTATTTTATTAGCTTCAAGTAAAAATAAATTATGGTAGAGGCAATATTTTCCCCAACACTCTCATGCACTTAATATCCAGTGTACTTTCTTGATTAGGAGGAAAAGACAAGGAATTAAATTGATGCTAAGAATTTGGAAGTACCATGCTTTTGGCTTCCATTGGCTTCTGGGCAGCCCATAAACTGGATGAACTTTGGGAATGTGACTCACATGCAAATATTATGGTTACATTTGTTGCAGAGGGGTAACAAGTTTAGCAAACATTGTTCTAGAATTTAAAAAAAATGTTTAGTCTATAAATTTCAAATTGTTTGCATCACACCCTTACAATGTGAGAGAAAATTCCTGGGAATTTCTACCATCAAAACAGAAAGTATAAGGGCTCGCCAACACATTACCCCGAACCTAGAAAGGCCCTCAGCTGCCCAGGTCCCTTTTGCTCAGCTTCTGAACTTCTTAGAAACAAATGTGCAAGTCTTTGGAAATATATTTTGCTTTTTAGTAAGAAGAAAGATATTTATTTTTGAAACCATAAAATTCTACAGATTAATTTTTTTTTTACTCTCATGTCCAAATCAATTCTGAGAAGAGAGAAAAACCATTTTTATAGGAGTTTCTTGTATATCAGTCCCAAATAATAAGTGCTTACAACTCTGCTGCATACAGCTCTCAGTTGGTGAAATTTCTGCCGCAGACATTTTCCTTTAAAAAGTGCAAAATAAATTAAGCCTGCTTCAGTATGTCTGGTGGCTTAAATTCCAGATAATAGCCTTAGAGTTACAAATTAGCTTAGTTCTGTATATTCAAAACCTAAAATAAGTCAAACAGTAAAGAAGTGAAAATTTACCCCCAACAGAAAAAAATTATCTACAGAACCAATTCTGATATGAATCCTAAATCCATAAAATTAAGAATTTAGGACTAGATTAAGTCTACAGCTTTCACTAACTTAAACATTCTATGATTCTTTTTCCTGTTAGTTGAGCTAAGAAACAAGCTACATTTTTTCAAGTAGCTTTTACTCATGAGATCATCATCTCAAATCATACCACTCACTGTAAT
>PVKZ01002274.1:100813-245252 GCA_004027375.1 Macroglossus sobrinus
AAAAAAAAAAAAAACACACAGCTGGAAGAAAATAGGTTTTATCTCTTTATTAACTTTAGATGTTTCTGCCAGGAAAGAGAGATTGTTGGCAGAAAACACAGGGCTTTTGCTGTATGCTGGAAGAATTGCTCCTGAGACGATAAAGGTGAAATGCAAATAAGGACTGTCAAGATGCAGCCTATTCGCTTTTTTTTTTTTAATTTAAAGAAAATTGTGTTTCTGTTTTATTTCTGTCCATTCTGATTCTGAAGTAACTGTCAACTCAGAGATCTGTAAGCTCTAGTTAAATAATCTAGACTTAATTACATTGGTGCCCTTTAGGTATCTAATTCATGCTATAGATGATTACACTGTCATTTTATCACTGGGAGGTACAAAATAATAGGTCTGTCTTTAAAAGCATGGCCTTAGCAGGACTATTATTTTACTTTTAGTATCCAGAGTACTGGAATAAATGAAACTGCTAAATATAACTTAAAATGGAAATGTGCATGCATTTAGTTATTGCAAGCACTAAATCATTTGAGGTATTTCTTTCAATGCTACATTTCAACAAAACCAGATTTTCCTACCCAAAATAGGAACTTTGTAGTAGTCATACTATTAATGACAAAGTAAGAAACTTCTTGAGCCATCTTTGTGCCATGTAGTCCAATGAAACCACAATATTGAATATTTCTATTTTTCTAACACACATTTTTTATCACATTTTAACATGAATTAAAACAGAATGCATCTAATATTAGGTAGTGAATTAGTTTTTCTTTCTTTTTTTTAAATTGGTACAGAGAATAACCATGCATCTTTGTAATGAAGAATGATAGAGTGCTGATGTTTTTGTTGTCTCATATGGTAAGAACTATTCATAAGAGAGCATTACTTATTTCATGGAATGTGCCAAAGAGATAAAGAATTAAACTCAGCATATGTTTTCTCCTGGTACTAAAAGATACTAATAGCAAAACACACAATAGAGACCACAACACAATATGGTAAACTAAATAATGGCTTCCTAAAGATGTCCATGTTCTGATCCCTAAATCTGTGATTACGGTACCTTACCATAGCAAAAGGGATTTTGTAGAGGTGATTAAATTAAGAACCTCGATATAGGGAGATTATCCTGAATTATCTTGGTGGCACTAATGTAATCACATAAATCTTTATAACAGAGAGGCAGGAAGATAAGAAGTAGAGAAGATTTAAGTATAGAAGAAAAGCTTAGAGTGATGTACTTTGAAGACGGAAGAAGGGGCCACAAGCCCAGGAATGAAGGTACCCTTTAGAAGATGGAAAAGTCGAGGGAAGAGGTTTTCCTCTAAAGCTTTTAGAAGGAATGTAGCTCTGCTGACACCTTGATATTAGCCTGTAAGATCCATTTCATATTTCTGACCTCCAGAACTGCAAGATAAATAAATTCGTGTTGTTTTAAACTTGTAAGTTTATGTAATTTTTATATAGCAATAGAAAACTAATACAATCCTCTCTAAGAAAAAATACTCTGAAAAATACAAAATATTTTTTTATAATCCTTCATTTTTTGTCTCAAAATATATGCACATACTAGTAATTCTATCCTACTTTTTAAAAGATGCAGATAAAAAAATGGAATGATAGAAGGATAGGTAGATAAGTAGGTATATAATAAGGCTAAAAGAGCAATATACTAATTGTAGAACCTAAAAAGTAGGTATATGGGTGTTCATTGTATACTTTTCTTTCAATTTTCTTATATCCTAGAAACATTTTAAAATAAAATATTGGGAGGGGAAATGCTACATATTGGACAGCTTTAAACTAGAAATGATGCCATTCTTTTTTAAAAAAAATCATCTTTTAGCTAACTGACTCCCTAAATATATAAGCTTCTGCATGGTTATTACCATGTAATTGGATTAAATTATAACTTTTGTGTTGGTCCTAATTTTTAGTTATGACTTTTTTATATATAAAGTAAAAAACTTGAATGAAAAACTGTGGCCCTTTTTCTCCATTAATTTTTTTTTTTTTTTTTTTTTTACTAAAGACTTTTAAGTTGGAGAACTTAACAATATGTACTAAAGTGTATGGTTGCTGCCATTCTTATATTAGCAAAAGAATTTTATAACAATCTTAATATTTTTAAATCCTAAGAAAAATTGTGAAGAAGAAATTTGTCTTTGATTTCCTTCCACTCTCATCACCAGTACCCACGCTCCTTCTCTACACGGGATTTATTCTATATCGGAGTTGGAAAGTGAACATGTAATTTTTTCTCACACCCAGGTTGCTATTCACCAAGGTGGTTTCATTTTAACAGGCTTCTCTTAAAAGTTTTAGTGCCTTCAGAACCTATAGTGAATGAATAAATGATGGCAGAGTTCAAAGTCCTACTAAGTGCCACAAGATGTCTCTGAATCTCTGAAAAATAATGCCAGGCTTGCTTCTAAAATCTGTTCATAAGGTTAGCACTGCAGTCTATTCATGGTCAAATAGCTCCTGCTTTCTGTTTAAGTGAAATCACACAGGAACTGTTAAGTAGTATATTGTTTTCTGATTACCTCTATATCTTTTTATTCCCAGTTATGTTTACAGTTCACAGCAAAAATTTTTGGAAAACACAATTAACAAGACTAAGTCATTCCCTTCCAAGACTAATTCTTTCATTACATGAGAAGAAGCACTGTTTCAAGCATAGAACTCTTATCTCATCTTTAAATTAAATGACTGATTTTGGTTATCACACTTATCTCAATTTGTTAATTGTATTTAATTTTTGTTCATATTTCTGCTACTGTTTCATTGTATCTATTATCCTCTTAAAATTGCCTATAAACTAAATAGAGTATTTTTTTAATTAGCCAATTAAACAAATGCACAGATCGTTAAATAACTTAATTGTTTGTTCACTGAACTTTGCCAGTTTATTTTAGGTTATCCAAGTTTTTAAAAACTCACTTAGATATATGGTTAAAATGCAAAGCTTGATTCACTGCTTAATTTCAACTGGAAACCATACTCTGTTATTATACCTCTTCTACATCATCCTTGATTACATTGATAACATTTTCTTTTTTTTTAGGTTTCAAACAGCTCCTCCAGAAAAAAAAAAAAAATCCCTTATATCTTTAACTTCTTTATTAATAATATAAAGAAGAGAGCTCTCTCTCTCTCTCTCTCTCTCTCTCT
Source organism: Macroglossus sobrinus (assembly GCA_004027375.1). Lineage (NCBI taxonomy): Eukaryota > Metazoa > Chordata > Mammalia > Chiroptera > Pteropodidae > Macroglossus > Macroglossus sobrinus. The sequence continues at coordinate 103,982 of PVKZ01002274.1, forward strand.
CTCTCTCTCTCTCTCTCTCTCTCTCTCTCTCTCTCTCTCGTTAATTGCATTGAATTAGATTCCTCAGCTGGGCTCCAAGTGATCCTCTTTAACTCTAATTGATCCCTATTGCACTTGCCACAGCAACTGTTTGAATATGCAGGCCCCTATCTCACACCTGTGGGCCTTACTCTCGGTAAATAACTTCGCCATTCACCTAAACTGTAAAGAAGACCAAAGCCCTCTGAAGCAATCTCCTATTTTTGTATCTACCTATCATTTCAAATTTTCCCAGAAAATTTCTCTTTTTAATTCTTTGGTGAGCATAAGGCAGGAAAGTCATTCCCTTCCAAGACTAATTCTTTCATTACATGAGAAGAAGCACTGTTTCACATGTAACATGTACCTTGCACAAACAAATAGATCCCCTTTTGCCATACAGAAACAGGCTGAAATATTGAATCCTGACTTTACTGAAGATGAGGAGATAACAAAATAGAAAATCCTAAAGAGATATATATAATTAGAGGAGCTAATTCTCAAGATGCTTGACCCATCTTCAGTTTATGGCCCCTACTTTCTAGATCACCTACCAAGAAAACAATATATTGCACTTATCTGCATACATGTCACCCTAAGGAAGAGGCCAAGACAGTGTGATCCAAAGAGAAATAAGAGTTTCCTCTCTTTGCCCTCTCAAGGGACCAACTTCAGAGTGTTCTTTCTTTTTCTTCTTAGTGCTGCCACTAGAAATGTCCACTCGACACCCCCCCCAAAAAAATATATATATATGTCCTTAGACACATTAATTTTTTTACCTCAGTTCTATAAATACCTTTTTTTATCCTGAATTGTAGGTTTTCCTCCTATAATATATTTACTCTGCTTCTTCTGTCATTGATCCTTCAATTTCTGAAGCATATTTTCGACTTTCATTTCCTCTACAAAACTTCCCCAGGATCTCCCTATTCTCTAATTGCATCTATTTATTCTTCTTCTACTGTAGGTGATCATTGATTTATATGATATTAGTTGTGTATTTGGCTGTCCCTCTCACTGGACAGAACTCTTAGAGAGTTAAGAACTCTGTCTTTTTTATAATAATAATAATAATAATAATAATAATAATAATAATATCAATAATGCTATAGAATTTTATAATACTTACACTTGTCTTAGTCCCTTCACACTACTTTAACAAAAATGCAATAAACTGGGTGACTGAAAACAACAGAAATTAATTTTTATAGATTTGGAAGCTGAGAAGTCCAAAACTAAGGGGCCAGCAGATTCAGTGTCTTGTGAGGACTTGCCTACTATGCCCTTACCTGGGGGAAGGACCAAGAAAGCTCTCTGAGGTTTCTTTTATATATAAAATTAGTGCCCAAATGATCTAATCACTTCCCAAAGGCCCCACCTCCAAATACCATCACACTGGGGATTAGGTTTTAACATTCGAATTTAAGGAGGACACAATCAGTCAATGGCATACTGGATTCCTATGTGCCAGATAGCCTGCTAAACACTTTATATGTGTTATCTCATTTAATCTTTAACATCACCTTAGGAAATAGGTGCTATAATTAGCCCCATGGTACAAATGAGAAAAAAGGGAAATAGAGAGGTTCAGTAACAAGATAGTAAGGATGGAGGCAGGCTTTCTATGTCAGCATCTAACTCCAGCGTTCTTGCCTTCCTCTCTACCCAAGTCCCACAGCCATCCTTTTTATTTATAAGCACTCATAAACATTCCTAGGCATTGGAATTGAACTGGCCCTTCCATTTAAAGCAAGATCAATTTTCTCTCTCAATATATTCAAAAAAAGAGAAAAAACTGGGCTTTAAAATTAAAAAGTATATCAAAAAGCCCGTTGCAAATCTGAGACCTCAACCTCAATACAATTTGCAATAAAAAGTATGGTTTTGGTTTATTTAGAATATCAAGAAATGAATTATTGGCTCTTATTATAAAAAATGTTATAAAAAAACAATTAATAAATAAAAACTTAGAGACCATAAAAGACCACTTTCATTTTCATTACCCACACACAGTTGTGCACAACTAAGTTGTTAATATGTCTCTGATCAAGCACAGTATGCTATCATAACATTTCACCATTTTATTTAACCTTTTTGTTAAACATTAGTGCTCTCCATAATACTTTACTTTTCAAGCTCTTGAGTTAGTTTAGAGCTAGCTATGTCTTTGAAATGAATCCTCTTCTGTGTAGTATTCTTGATAAATGCCTCATTAAGTTGGCTAAAACAAAACAAACTTGAATTTTTCTTAATTAAAATAAAAGATGATTCACATTTTGGATGGACAATATGTGAAAAAAATGGGATCTAGGAAGGAACAAGTTGTTGACAAAGCTCTTGATGATCTTTGAACATAAAGATTTCAAGACCAATTGAACTTTCCGTTTAAGTAAAATAATTTTTCTTTTCTCAAATAATTAGGGAAGAATATAATATCGAGACAATAGCTATCAAATCTATCCACTTAAATCGAAATTATGATATAGAATATAAAAATACATGTAAGATGCAGAAAGTAAACATTTATTGAATGAGCAATTATAATTCAATATTAAATGTTTTTAAAAATCTCATTTCTCAAAATGTTTCCATATAATTGTTTTTCTTTTTCTTTGAGTTCATTTTAAAGCAAAACTGGAATTGTGAACACCACCGAATTAACTGCTGTGCAGAAAAAGAAAATATGTTCCAATTGTTTATGGTAGGTAAAAGAGATGAGAAATAATGCATCCTCTTCTTTAGCTCATTCCAACTCCACTCAACTTTTTCTGCAGTGCCTTACTTGTGCAGCTACAAAAATGCAATAGACTATAAAAATTCTGAACACTGCTTTTGAATTCTTATGGTTTGTACTTTGACTTTTAAAAACAATTTGTTCCTCTCCTTAATATTAGTAGCTCAGCACATCAATTTAAAAGAGCTGTGCCCTGATGGATAGAGTCTGAATCTCAGCATGATTCTTTTTCTATTAGAAGCAATGAAATGTAGGATGAGCTATTAGAATTGGGGGGTGGGTTGGGGAGAGGATGGAGGTCAAGGGTGAAGGATTGTCAGAGAAAATATCATGAAGTGTTCTTAAGCCTGCAGGAATTTATGGGATAATTTCCAACTGTAAAAGAGATCTTTGAAGATTTTTATGCTTTCTTGTTGCCAGCAGTGTCTACTGTAATTGTGTACCTCAGAAAACCAAGAGAGAAAAATAGACATTGGCACATGCTTCCTAAGATACCAAATTAAAGAGAATGACAGCCTGAGTTAAGGACAAAGTGGCAAGCTTTGCACATACTACGGCCTCAGATATCCTGTCATATATTCAGTTACATGGGTGGTGTTTATATGCTTAAAACCAATATCTGTGTGAGACAAGTACATGAAACATAATAAAGGTGACCTGAGTTTAGTGGTGAAGTACCTAAGGAAGCAGAATTTCTTTTAAAAATGTCTGTGTTAGAAGTAATTTGTCAACTATGTGAAGAATGGTGCAAGGGTATAAAAATATTTCAAGCCTTCATAAAATAAACACTGTCTATTTTTTTCTGAGGAAACACAAAATTGGGAGACCAAGAAGCAGGGCACAGAATGATAATGTTGCTTTCTAGTTTCATAAAATAAAAAGCTTTCAGCTAATATTATCTAATCCTCCATACATGTTACATTTTTCTTTAAAAATGTGTTTCTTGTTGAGTTTATTATTCAGATTTATGTCTCCATGGGATTTAAGCAAAGGCTAAGAGACTTTTATTAATGTCTAAAGTATGGTCCTTTTCACATGAAAGCCCCCCCAAAACAAACTAACCAGATATTGCATTTTCATCAAATATTGAAATAGATATTATCTAGAAAATGTAGTTTTTTTCTCCCCAAGAGTTTATGGAAACTAATTTGTATGTACCTGATCATCCTTTATTTTGTGTATGTGTGTGTGTATTCACTTCCACATATTTTAAACAAAAACACCATCCTGCTTTCAATGTCCTGGGATTCCGAGCAAACTGACCAGAGCCCCTCCACCAGACATCACTCAGCAGACCATGTCAGGATATGTAAAGTATGGTGACTTCCCAAATGAAGGGCAGACACCCAGGACTACATCTTTTTTGTCACTCCCCTAATGTCTTTGGTGTTCTTTTATGTCATTCATGTGACAATTATGAGCTTATTGTTCCAGAAACTGAACATATTTTAACCATCTACCAATCCAATAGAGTACACCTGCTCACCTATTTCCTCTTAATCAAGAGTCTGCCTCAGAGTCTTCTTGTGAGCCTGTCACCTTGACAACATTCTATACTTCCCATTTCCTCTTAGTTATGTATAAACTCCCAGCAGCTCAATATAGTAGGAAACATAACAGTATTTCATGTCTTATGATTTCAGTGTAGTTTTAGTTAGAACATAAAAATAAGAGGAGATAGGTTAAAGTATCAGTTCTCAAAGGTTTCAGTCTCTGTGTTCCTTAAAAATCTTTAAAATTATTGAGGTCCCCAAAGATCTCTTTATTATGCAAATAGTATCTATTGATATTTATTGTATTTGAAAGTAAAACTGAGAAAGTCTTAAATATTTATTAATTTATTTTTTAAAATAACCATTATAAACCCATTGCCTAATAATAATAATGTATTTATGAAAAAATAATATTTTCCACAAGAAAAGAAATTCAATGAGAAAAGTAATGTCTTTATTTTTAAATTAAGTTTGTTGAAGTAACATTGGTTAATACAATTATATAATTTTCAGGTGTACATTTTAATTTTGCATCTGTATATTCTATTGTGTGTTTACCACCCAAAGTCCAGTTTCCTTCAGCTACCATATATTTGATCCCATTTACTCATTTCACTTTCCCCCTACCCTCCTATATTTGAACTCTTTTATCCTGTCTACCTCTCCCCTCCCCACACACCCTAACTTCTGGTAACCACTAGTTCATGTCCATGTGTCTCTGTTTGTTTGTCCTGTTCATTTGTTGCTTTTAGGTTCATATCCCAAGTATAAGTGGTATCATGTGATTTTCTACTTTTTCAGTCTGGCTTATTTTGCTTAGCATGATTATCTCGCGGTCCATCCATGTTGTCGCAAATAGCAATATTTCAACTCTTTTATGGCTGAGTAATATTCCATTGTATATATACACCAGAGCTTCTTTAGCCAATCATCTGTCATAGGACTCTTCAGTTGCTTCTATTTCCTGGCCACTGTGAATAATGCTGCTATAAATATTGGTGTGCAAATATCTTTTTGGATATGAGTTTTCAAGTCTTTGGGGTAAATACCCAGAAGAGGGATTGCTGCATCATATGGTAGATCAATTCTTAGTTTTTTGAAGAAACTCCATACTGTTTTCCATAGTGGCTATTCCAATATGCAATCCCACCAGCCATGTATGAGGGTTCCTTTTTCTCAACATCCTATCCAGCACTTGTTATTACTTGTCCTTTTGATTATAGCTATTCTAACAGGTGTGAGATGGTATCTCATTGTGGTTTTGATTTGCATTTACCTAATAGCTAGCTTTGTGAGCATCTTTTCAAATATTTGTTGGCCATTTGTATGTCCTCTAAGGAGAAGTGTCTGTTCAGGTCCTCTACCCATTTTTGATTGGATCGTTGGTTTTTTTGTTGATATTGAGTTGTATGAGTTCTTTATGTATCTTGGATATTTGGCCCTTATTGGAGGCATTGCTTGCAAATATATTTTCCCATTCAGATGCTTGTCTCTTTAACTTGTTGATGATTTCTTTAGCTGAGCAGAAGCTTTTTAGTTTGATGTAGTCCCATTCATTTATCTTAGTTTTTACTTCTCTTGCCTTTGAAGTCAAATTCACAAAATCCTCTTTAAGTCCAAGGTCCTTGAGTTTCGTTTTGTTCCTATGTTTTCTTCTATGCATTTTATTGTCTCAGGTCTTATATTTAGGTCCTTAATCCATTTTGAGTTAATTTTGGTGTGTGATGATAGACAAGTTTCATTCTTTTGCAGGTGGCTTTCCACTTTTCCCAGCACCATTTATTGAAGAGGCTTTCCTTTCTCCACTATATGTTTTTGGATTTTTTGTTGAAAATTATTTGCCCACATAGATATGGATTTACTTCTGGACTCTTGATTCTGTTTCACAAGTCTGTGTGTCTGTTTTTCTGCCAGTACCATGTCATTTTGATTACTGTAGCTTTGTAGTATAATTTGAAGCCGGACAGACTGATGCCTCCAGCCTCGTTCTTTTTTCCAAGGATGGCTTTGGAAATTTTGGATCTTTTGTGCTTCCATATGAATCTAATTATTTTTTGTTCTATTTCTTTAAAAAATACTGATGGGAGTTTGATGAGGATTGCATTAAATCTTTCTAATACTTTAGGAAATAAGATTATTTTAACTATGTTGATTCTTCCAATCCAAGAACACGGATTATTTTTCATTGCTTTGTATTTTCTTCAATTTTTTTAAAGAGTGTCTTGTAGTTTTCATTACATACATCCTTCACATGTTTTGTTAAATTTATTCTTAGATATTTTATTCTTTTGTTGTAAATGCAAAAGGAAATATTTTTTCCACTTCTTCCTCTGACATTTCATTATTAAAGTATTAGGATGCTAAGGATTTTTGAATGTTGATTTAGTATACAGAAACTTTACTGTATTTGCTTATTATTTCTAGTATTATTCTTACGGAGTCTTTAGGGTTTTTTATATAGAGAATTATGTTTTATGCAAATAGTGACAGTTTGACTTCTTCGTTTCCTATGTGGATGCCTTTTATATCTTTCTCTTGTCTATTAGCACTTGCTAGAACCTCCAATGTTATATTAAATAACAGTGACGATAGTGGACAGCCTTACCTTGTTCTTGGTCTTAGAAGGAAGGTTTTTAGTTTTTCACCATTAAGTATAATGTTGGCTGAGGGTCTGTCATGGATGGCCTTTATTATGTTAAGGTATTTTCCTTCTATACCAATTTTGTTAAGTGTTTTGATCATAAGTGGATGCTATGTCTTGTCGAAGGTCTTTTATGCATCTTTTGATATAATCATATGATTTATAGTTTTTAATTTGTTTATGTAGTGTATCATATTAATTTATTTGCATACATCAAACTATCCCTGTGCCTCTGGGATGACGCCCACTTGATCATGGTATATGATCTTTTTAATATGTTGCTGTATTCGGTTAGCTAGTATTTTATTTAGGATTTTTGCGTTTGTGTTTATGAGAGATATTGGTTTGTAGTTTTCTTTTTGTGTGTTATCTTTACCAAGTTTTGGTATCAGAGTAATATTGGCCTCATGAAATGAGCTGGGAAGTATTGCCTCCTCTTCAATTATTTAGAAGATTTTGAGAAGAATAGGTATTAAATCTCCTTTGAATGTTTGGTAGAATTCCCTGGTGAAACCATCTGGTCCTGGACTTTTATTTTTTTGGTAGGTTTTGATGATTGTTTTAATTTCCATACTGCTGATTAATTAATTTAGATTTTCCAATTCTTCTTGATTTAGTCTAGGAAGATTGTATTTTTCTAAATACTGGTCCATTTCTTCTAGGTTATTAAATTTGGTGTTATATACTTTTTTATAGTATTCTTATATAATTTTTTGTATTTTAAAAAATGTCATTATTTAAATTTTGGCAAATCTCTGATATCTGACTTAATAGCCAGGATTAAAGGTAAATTCTGGCCTCTCTTATCTTCTATAATTAATCTTTTATGAGAGCACAACATCATAAAGATTCTGGAAAACTCCACTGTACACTTGTGACGGAGATTGATATAGACAAATAACTGTTGTTATTGTTTAACCTCACTGATTTTGAGACTTTTTATATTTTCTGTGCTATAACCCCAAAAGCATCTTGGCATCCCTCAGTCATCCTTGAATTTTATTTTGAGAATCTCTGAAATAAAATAACCTGAGAGTACAGTGCAGCGCCTCCTAAAGATAAATAAAGAATAGACACTTTTGAAGTAAAAATAATTTCAGAAACTCTCTAATGATCACTTATGTTATCTCCAATATAAGTATAAACTAAAAACTAGGTGGAAATTTCACTGCATAAGTACTCAGATGACTATTAAATTAAAATTTAAAATTATAAAGTAAATATAAATAAAATTCAAATTCAAATTCTTAACAATGACTTTATATAACAGATGATTTTTGCTCAAACAAAATCACCCCTTCTAACATGAATATATTTATTACTCACTGCTCTAATAGCAAGCTTTGTCCGCATGTTTGTACTGTCATGTGTCATGTATAACATATTACTCTTTCTTTTTTTCTATTTTTTCATTGGAACTCATGTGCACAAAATTGGATAAATCATAATTTTTACTTCAGCACACATTCTCATCATTGATCTATTCATGGGACTCTTTTATTTAGTTAGCTAGTTAATTTTCACAATGTTATAAATAACAATAAACCCACCACACAAAATAAAACTTAGGATCTTGATAATAACTTACTCTAATAATACAGCTTTCCTATTCCACAGGCTCTTCCCACCTGGGGCATTCATCATGCTAAATTCCATATTTACTTTTTGCTTTTTAAAATATAGTTTTTTTCATATACTTAGTTTTCTATGTGCCTAATAAGGTTTACATATTTCTAAAAAGTATATATTTTTACTTTTATTATTTTTAACTTCATAGAAGAAATATGATATATAATACTTAGAGACTTATTTTTTCCTTTAATATTGCTAATATCCATCCATATTATATTAGTGCATGGTGCTGCATTTCATTCATTTTAACGACAATATAATATTCTCTTGTGTGAATATGTGGTACTTTATCCATCCACCTTCATACTGGTGGGTATTGGATTACTTAATATCTTTGCTATTGTAAACAGTGTTGCTTTGAACATTCTTATTCACATCTCATATTACACATGTGTAAAATAAGTCATCTGCTATTTTCTCTATTCAAACTGCAGCAAAACCTACAGCAAAACCTGACATTTCATGCCCTTTACTTGGCTCAAAAACATTATTTATGTAATAAAAGAAATAGAGCATTATTGAGTATTTACTATATGGCAGACAATATTCTAAGACCTCAACACACATCAACTGCTTTAATATTTTCACCAAACTTGTAAGATTGGTACTATCATTTCCTCATTTTACAGACAAGAACACTAGTGACCAAAGACTCGAATAAGTTACAAGAGATGTTGCCAGGATTCAAACCCAGGCAATCGGGTTCAGAGCTTTCTCTCTAACAGCCACCATTATTTCATTCTCTTTAGCTCACAAAAATGACTTGTGGCAAACAAAAGCTATGAAATCACTAGGCGGTCCTCATTTAATAAGAGAGTAATTCAGATAAACCAAACTATTTTTACATTAATTATTTTAAAAGAGAATTGAAATACATTAAAAATTTGTATATAGTTTTCTGGACATTCTAAAATATGTCTGTAGACCCTAATTTGAGAAATAATATCATGGAATGACTGATTGAACCTTCTTTATAATCTAGGACTTAAATCAAATTTATTATTAAGTATTAGATATGCAAATGGAACTGGCATAATAATAAGATGGCTCACAGATATAGGAAAGATGTAGGGTAGTCAAAAAAAATGTTGCAGGAGAAATAGACATAATAATAGTTGGAGATTTCAACAACCGTCTTTCAACAATTAATATAACAACTAGACAAAAAAGTCAGTGTGAGTATAAATGAATTTAATAGCACTATCAACATTTAGAAAACACTACACACAACAATTCTTTACATTAAAATCAACTAGTCTATCTTGCATTTTAAATAATTCTATTATTCAAGAATGATTCAGTATTATCTTCAGTGGTCATTTAAAAAATATTGGTTTAGTGAGTTATGTGGTCTTCCAAATGTTGACACATTTCATTATACAATATTTAAAATTTGTTAATATTTTCACTGGCCTTTAATAAAAGTCTTTAAGCAAGTTAAAATACAAGTTTTCTGAAATTCAAATTTTGTTTCAAATTTTGGTATTTATCACTTATCAAATACCATTGACAATAAATACTGTTATTTTCCTTGAAATCACAGGCTTGCATTGTTTATTTTCTAGAAAATATTTTCAAATACTTAAGCCAAAATAACTACATTTTATCTGCCAGTAATTCTTTTTTAGGTAAAAGTTGTGTTCCATGGAAAAATGAGCAATTTTGCTCACAGCTCCAACAATTGCACAACAATTTCACGACAATCGTTCTTGAGTATGCAGAAGTACTTAATTTGGTAGAAATGCTTTGCATTTGTTTACAAAGAACATGAACAAATTAGGAATTTAAATACCAAGTGTGATAAAATTATTTCCTCTGCTACATCTATGACATTCTTAAGTGAAAATAGCCTTAATTTTTTTTTAATGTGAGTATATGGCTATGAAAAAGACAATGATTATTAGTACAATTTGGTGCCACTGACTTGATTCATGTTAAGGCACCAACAATTTTATCTGTTGTTCCTTTTGCACTATTACTACAAATAACAACATAGTGAAAAAAGGCAAATAATGTCTTAGTATTATTATTAAAGTAGTTTTGACTTCATGGACCCACTCCCAGGGTTCCAGGGACCACATTTTAACAGCTACTGCTCTGTTAGAACAAATGTTTTGCTTCTTTAGTTCAACTAGTATTTCCCAGCTACTAGAACAGAAACTAGCACATAGTAGGTTTTCAATAGATATTTGTTGAATAAATAATGAATGAATTAGCCCTGTGGACACTTGGTTAAAATTTCTTTATCAGTTTATAAATGTACAAAGATAAATAATTCATTTGCAAATTAATTTACCTTATTTAGCAGTGCTTAACCCCTGAAAACAAAAACAAAAACAAAATAAATAGTTCTAGTTAGAAGTCTAATATACAAAGTTAGATGAAAGTAAAGTAATACACATAATTTGGATATAAACAGAGTTATTTGGGCATCCAAATTGGAAAAGAAGTAAAACTGTCATTATTTGCAGATGACATGATACTCTATATAGACATCCCTAAAGAGTCCACCAAAAAACAATCGAAATTGAGACATAAATTCAGTATAGTAGTAAGATACAAAGTTAATATTCAGAAACTAGTTGCATTTTTATGCAAAAAGAAAAAAATAATTTACAATTATATCAAAAATAATAAAATACCCAGGCATAAATTTAACAAATAAGGTGAAAACTGTAAGACACTGAAGAGAGAAACTGAAGAATATATAAATTAGTGGAAGGATATACCTTGCTTATGGATAGGAAGAATTAACATTTTTAAAATGTCCATATTACCCAAAGCAATCTATAGATTCAGTGCAATCCTTATCAAAATATCAATGGCATTTTTCATAGAACTAGAGCAAATAACTCTAAAATATATATGGAACCACAAAGACCCTGAATAGCCATGGCAATCTTGAGAAAGAACAAACTTGGCAGTATCATGCTACCTTATATCAAACTATTCTACAGGACTATAATACCCAAAACAGCATAACACTTGCATAAAAATAGACACATAGATCAATGAAACAGAAAAAAGAACCCATAAATAAACCCATGCCTATATACTAGAATATTATATAATGGAATATTACTTGGCCATACAAAACAAAATCTTACCATTTGCAACAACATGGAAAGACCTAGAAGGCATTATGCTAAGTGAAATATGTCAGACAGACAAAGACAAATACCATATGATTTCACTTATATTTGGAGTCTAAAAAAAAAATGAACAAACAAAATAAGAACAAACTCATAGATACAGAGAACAAACTGATGGTTGCCAGTTGGGAGGGGGTTGGGGGACATAAGTGAAAAAGGGGAAAGGATTAAGAAGTACAAATTGGCAGTTACAAATTAGTCACTGAGATATAAAGTACTATAGAAAATATAGTTGATAATGTTGTAATAATTACATATGGTGTCAGGTAGATACTAGACTTATATGGGGATTATTTCATAAATTATATAAATTTCTAGGCACTACATTATACACTTGAGACAAATATAATATTGAATGTCAACTCTAATTTTTAAAAAATGGTATTCATAAGATATCATAGAAACTGTGGGTTAGTTCTTATCCTAAACTTCTATACAAGTCCAAAGGAAGATGGCAGTAACCCTGAAACTATTAAGATGCATTAGATGACAGATACATTATAAAAATATGGGCTTTACTTTATATTACTTTATAAGAATCAGTTAGACCAAATTATCCTGAGAAAGGAAAAAAATGTTCATAACAGTATCCCTTTGACATTATTACTCAAACATCTAATATTGTTGTCATGATTATCTTTATTTTTATTAGAGATTAAATACTCTGTGAATTAGATTTGTTCTTTAGTAAACTGTGTTTATATAGTTTTTATAAAATATGCCACTTCTTTACACAGAGGCAAAGAGTCAGTTTTTATTAGAATAAAAACCAAGATTCAAATCTTCCCATTTAAATGGCCCATCTACCATTCACAGGCAGCTATGTATAGTCAAGAGTTTGGGGATAGAAGAAACAAAATCAGGGCTGGAATTCCAACTCTGTTCCTCTCCAGTTCTGTAAGCCCCTGGGTGAGTTTTTAATTTATCAAGCCCTCATTTTCCTCATATACAAAAGGGAGGTCATAAAATTAATTTCACTTAAATAATTTTTGTGAGTTTTCAATGAAATAATGGATGTGAAAGTGGCTTATTAATTTTAAGAAAAAAATCAACTAATATTAATTAATTATTATTTTCCCAATTCAAATTAGTTATATCTAAACAGTTTTATGTCATATTGATATTTTTTAAAGTTCTTAATTATAATTATTAAACTAATAACTAATAGAAAATGTATTTTAATTTTGAAAATAAAGAGTATTGAGAATTTAAATAATATTTTCCTATTTCCAAACTGATGAGCTCTAAATTATGCATATTCTAAGGCCTTCCCCCCAAAAAATAACAGAAAAAATATTTTAAGATCTAAGATAGCAGATTTTAAATATATATAAATAATGTATTTTGTCCTGCTTTTAAAATATTTTTGCATGTAAAAATGTTTTGGATGTAAAGTGTGTCTATCATATAGCCAATTATCTCCCACAGTATGGGACCATTCCTAATATATGTACATGAGAGTTATAAAACATAGTATAACGTTTGTTTGAAAGTACTAGGCACACTAGGATATTCTACCGTACATACCCACATACCTTTAATGTCCTAGTGTTGAAAAGGCTCTTTAAGATTGTGAACTAGCTAGCAATAGTGTATTAATGCTCCAGTATGCAGGACTGATTCAATTACTCAGAATGTTAAGTACACTGGGAAATCTTCCTTTTTATTTTATTTTCCTCACAAATGCAGGCGGGGAAAGCTATAGGGATCATTTCCTCTCTTAGTCTGAGCATCCCTGTGGAGAGGATCCGAGCATAAAATTTCCTTTGAAGCGAATGGAATCTCCGCGCTCAGATCAGCTCTGAGGATATACAGAGTAGAACAAAAACTGGCTGCAAAACAGCCATTAGCATTTAAATGAAGCTAGGCTTAAAAGAAAATTTATGTATTCAAAAATACTAAAATTTGAAAATGAAGATACAATTTTCTCAGGAATCCTAGGTCAAACCATCTTGCTTCAGAAGTAGGTCTTTCTTACGTCTAACACAAAGAAAATAGTAGAGAATGTTCAAAAAGCTTAAAGATTAGGTCAGACACAGGGCACTTATACCACTTGCCCTCTCTGAAAAAAAGAAAAAAAGCAAGAAATAGGGGAGTTATATTGAAATATCACAGATGCCAAGTATTTCTACTGTGGATACACGTAGAAGTCTGGCAACTTCCGAGGATTATATGAGTCCCAAATCCTGAGTTTTATTCCGTATTTAATACCCAGTAGACTGCCAAAGTGAACAAAACAAAACAAAAATAGACATCACAAAACTATTTCGGTTAAGAATTCAAGCATAAATCTTGCTGATGTGAGTAAACCCAGCATAGGAAATATAATCTTTGAATGCAAAATGTATCTGCCATTTAGGAAACCAAAATAGAAACCAGAACCAGAGTTATTTCAGCAATATCCATCATCTGTCAATCAAGAGCTAGTCTTTGAATAACACCACTGTGAAGACACTGAGCTCAGCTGAGGTTCTGATTTTAATATTTATACATTAAAGACAGCTAACTTAATATATATTGAGCACTAAAAATTTTTTAAAGAAGACAGTCATAGTAAGCTAAGATGTCCTGAAAGGGCTTTCTGAACATTTCTTGAAGAATCAAGAGCACTTAGCTCTTCAGGGGGAATTGTTGAGGTCATGGGCCCTGGCCTTTTCTCTTTGCATATATAATGAATTCATATAATATTAACTCCCAAATTGTGTTTTAATGAATGACTGAATAACAAACTCATATTGCAAAGAGACTTTAGAGAATGCAGATGAAAATAATCAGGGAAGGTATCATAGAAAAGGAGAACTTCAATAGTCTTTAAAGAATGGGTAGCACTTAGGAAGCAGAGAGGAAAGGGATGGGTTCCAGGCAAGGAGATTTTAGGAGAAAAAGCTCAAAGGTAGAAAACATGTATTAAAGGGGAAAACTGTAAAGATAAGCCAATTTTTCACAAAAAAATTTTTTTTTGCTGAGAAGTGGTAAATATGAAAACCCTTAAAAAGATGTCAAAAGAGTTTGGATTTGTTGGTGTAGACAGAAAGCTGGTGTTATGGGGGAAAAAAATAATTTTATTTTTACCCTTCTATGTTCTTTTGGCTGATCTAATAATAAAATTAACATAAAACAGGTTAACAAGAGAAAATAACCAAGTTTATTATGTATGTACATATGAAGGTTTTATAAGAATATGAGGCCTGAGGACAAGTCAGGCAGTTCAGGTTTATGTGCTGTTCTGGATTAAGGAGAGGAAGGTAAGGGTCTGGGACTTTAAAGGGAAAGTAGGGGATTCACAGAGAGATGTAAGAGTGAACATCCAGTAAACAAAATTTTCCTAGGCAACCCAGAAACTATAGGACACAGAGGAAACTGACTTTGCTAGGTTCCTCCCTGTTTGCAGTCCTTAGTTCATATTACGCCAAGGTGCTAGCTCCCTTTAAATAGGTTTTTTCCTATCTAAATTCTTTTAGGTGAGTGAGGGGGAGATAAAATGCTTTTTATGAATCTTTTTTCTTAAAAATAACCAGCTTAAAATAATCAATATCCTCAAAAATATATATTTTGCAATGGCAAAACTCTGTTACCCTTCACCATAGTAAGTTCCTGAGTAAAATTAGTGTTCAGAATTTGAGGAAAACATGCCCAAGGTAGCATTTTAAGAAGACCCAACTAATGGTAGTGGACAGGATAGATTTAGAGAAAAACTGGAGGCAGCAACACCAGTTAAGAGTCTTTAATTAGAAAAACTAATAAGAATGAAATTAGTGCAATCACTTTGGAAAACAATGGCATTAATTCCTAAAACTGCACAGGCACATATTCTATGGCCCACTAATTCTGCTCCTTGGTATAGTCCCTAAAGAAGAAACTCTTCACATATGCCAGAAAACATGTATATGAATGTTTGCTCAGTATTATTTATATCAGTAAAATCCTGGAAGCCTCTCAAATAGTCATTAAAAGTATAATACACTGTAGCATATTCAAACAGAGCAATAAAAATTAGTGAACAACAGTTCCATCAACATGAAAAAACCACCAAAACATAGTGCTGACTGGAAAAAAAATTCACAAGAGAATTTCATACATTACCTAGTTAATTATATACATATGTATTTGAAAACATAGTTTATGTACATACATACCTAAATTCTCTTGTAAACTGTTTTTACAGCATATTTTTTATAAATTTTAAAAACACATAAAACAACTATTGTTTTTAGGAATATATAAAATTTGGAAAATCTGTAAAGATTAGTAAGGAAATCATAATAAAGTTCAGGATGTTACTCACTTCTGAGGAAAGGAGGAGTGTATGACTGGACTGAGGAGGAACAGATAGGGCCTTTCTGGCAATATTCTATTTCTTAAATTGATTGTGTACATCTGAGATTAATTTGTTATTATTTAACTCTATAAGTACATTTTATACACTCTTTGGTAGTTGTGACATATATCACAAGTTGAAAACTTGGAAACAAATAGGAAAGACTTGATGTAGGGTGATTATAGTAGCCATATAAAGAAATACATGTGCAGTGAGATTCAGGATTCACTGGGGTAAGATTACAACAAAAGTTAATTCTGTAATACTAGTATAGGGGATAAACTGTGCATATCAACAATGCTCTAAATCTATTAAATATTTGGAATGCAAGAATAACAATTCTAAAAGTCTTTTGCAAAAAGGCTTTTTAACAAAAGGTAGCTTGATAGATGGGATGAAAGGCATGAACTATTGAGGTATATTAGTGTTTTCATCCACTTAGAAGTATGATGCAATAAGACTCTCCAAATATTCGCTGCAACATGTTCACCTTCCATTCTCGTTTCAATAATTCCATACCTACAGTTGATTCCTTGACTAGTTATAAAATTTCCTTTTACTTTTCCAAAAGTATTTATGTAAAATAGAGATTTATGATATCTCCTTGTGCTATTATGATTTATAATAATAAATATATATGTGATCATTCAGATTACCGATTTATATTTCTCATATATATATGGTCTTCATCCACAGTTCTTGGCTCACAGCTCCTAAAACCCTTGAAATTTCCTGTGCTATAAAAGCAATGGGAGAAAATTTTTGTTATAATATTTGGTCTCTTATTTTCAGTTCCTGAAAACAAATACTTCAGAACCATAAAGGTGAAATGAGTGTCTTGTTATGAATAACAAGCCCCATTCTACCACTACTGAGTTTATGTTCATGAAGATGACTTTTGGAAGGAACCTAAAGTTGGGGGCTAGTTGCCAGGGGAACCAACCACGAAACAGAGGGCTGGAACTTTCAATCCCACCACTTGATTTCCAGGGAGGAAGAGGGGCTAGAAGTTGAACCAAATACCGATGGCTAATGAGTTAATCAATCATGCCTATGTATTGAAGACTTTATAAAAACTCAAAAGGGGAAGGTGCAGAGAGCTTCCACATTGTGGAATCAGAGCACTTGCATGTGCCACCATGCTGGGCCCCAAGCTCCATGAAGTTTGGGACCTAGCTCTATGTATGTGTATTTTGCTATTGATTTGTATCTTTTGTAATAAATCAGTAACCTAGTGAGTAAATAGGTTTTCTGAGTTCTGCACGCTGTTCTAGTAAATTGATCAAATCCAAGGAAGGGGCCATGGGAACCTCTGATTTATAGCTCAGTCAGAAGTACAAGAAACAGCCTGGACTCGTGATTGGCATCATGAGTCAAAGGAGGTTGTTTGAACCTCTAGTTAGTAGCCAGTTGGTTGGAAGCTTAGATAACAACCTGGACTTGTGATTGATGTTTGATTGGGACCAAGCTCTTTGCCTGTGGAATCTGATACTATCTCTGGATAGGTAGTATCAGAATTGAGTTGAATTCTCAGACACCTTGCTGATGTCCTAGAATTACTTGTTGATGTGGTGATGACCACACACACACACACACACACACACATTGGAAGTGGGGTACAGAAACCTAAAATACTCCTTCTCCCCTTTTCTCTCTTTTAACCTTCTTTTAGACAATATTTATCCAAAGTAAACATCAATCCTGTACAAGGCACTAGGAGCCAAAGGTGAAGAGGCATGGGTCTTAGCTTTCATTCAAAATTTATTGGATATATTGTTTTCTACTGATGTTGTAACAATTTACCACAAACTTTGCACCTTAGAACACACAAATTTTTTATCTTACAATCTATAAGTCAGAAGTCCAAAATGGGTCTCACTAGGCTAAAACTGAAGTGTTGGAAGGGCTGCATTCCTTTTTGGATGCTCTAGGAGAGCATTGATATTCTTATTTTTCTTTTTTTATTAAAATTATTGGCATGACTGGTTAATAAAATCAAATAAGTTTCAGGTGTACATTTCAATAATATGTGATATGTATATTGCATTGTGTGTTCACCACTCAAAGAAGCTCTGTTTCATCACTAAATATTTGATCCGTCATTCTAAGAAAAATAGGTCAGATAGAAAAAGTTGAAAAACATATGGTTTCACTCATATGTGGGATATGAAACTGATAGCGACAAACAAACATGACAAACAAACAGAGACTCATGGATACAGACAGTGGATTACTGGTTACCACAGAGAAGTGGGGGGAAAGTTAATATTTTTGCTCATTGAGTTTGTTGTCAGACTGCAGTTTTTTGGGGTTGTAGGACTAAGGACAATGTTTTTTTGCTGGCTGTTGGCCAGGGGTCAGTCTCAGCTTCTAAACTCACCCACATTCCTTAGCTGTGGTCCCCTTTTTTTTCAAAGTCAGAAATGTCAATGTTGTCTCTTTCATGTCCCATCTCTCCTGCCTCTTCCGTCATTAAATCCTTCTGACCTACTCTTCTGCTTTCCTCATCCACTTTGAAGGAACTAGTGTGATTAGAATGGGCCCACCCAGGCAATTTAGGAAATTCTCCCTATCTCAAGATCCTTAAACTTAATCACATCCACAAAGTCCTTTTGCTAAGTGAGGTGACATAGTCACAGGCTACAGGGATTAGGGTGTGTACAGCTTGAAAAATCATTATTCCGCCTACCACCATAGACTTTTTTAAATTGTTAAATGAAGAACAAATGCAACATATTTATTAATGTGTAATTATTAATAAATGTGATTAATACCATGGCTGCTTCATTAATCACTGCTCACTAATGATGAAGCAGCCATGGTAAGAAAGAAGGAGAACTATCATTTGATATAGTATATTTCTTTCTTTCCTTCTTTCTTCTTTTTTTTTTTTCTGGGAAAATAGCAAAATGCAGTAAGGGGCCTGGCACATAGTACACATTCAACAAACAGATCATCTTATAACAAAAATACCCTCAATAATCCTATCCTCAAATGCCTCTCTTTACTACTTTAACAGTAATCCAATCCTCCACCTAGCTGGACTGATAGAAAGGGCTGCCTTTTATCATGTTTTCCTTCCCAAGCAATTCAAGGATCATAACATGTTCCATGAATCAGTCCTGGGATTTCTCCTTGCCTTTCTCTCTGAGCTGCTACCCCGGACTGCTCTGCTGGTCACACTATTATTCCCCAACTATTGCAGCTGTTGCAGATATCTCTCATAGTTCTTCCCTAAGCACTGATCCACACCTCTACTTTATTTTTCAAAACTCAACAAAGACAGAATATAGAAATGAGAAATGGATACAATGCATACAGGGAAATATGAACTTGGATATTCATTATTGCTGTTTGCTCACTCCTTTAGTAATATCCCTACACAACAACACTGCTACTGGCCGTCCCTCTGTGAATGGCCAAAGTGTCCTGCTGGGACCAATGTGGCTGCCACTGAATAGAGTATACTTTGATTAATCCTTCCATACATGTTTCAAGTATTCAGGCACTAATGTCTCTGGTGTCCCTTCCTGATCGAGATTCGGGCTTTTATCGCAGGAGAGTAAAATGCCCACAGGTGCATCCTCCTAGTACAATACCCTCCTGTAAAGAGACAAATCATAGTGCTTAAGAATCAAGAAAATGCTGACATTTTAAAATACTTTCTTCTTATAGCCCTCAATATTTCAGAAACATAGTGGTCTTATCTCAAAGCAGTCCCTTGCATTAATTTTTACATTCTTTTCATAAAATAATCTTGTTATTTTTAAAGGAAATTTGTAGTCCTCTGGGCCAACCCCTCACTGTGTATTGGAAAAACAGACCCAGGCAGGAAAAATGATGTGCATGTCACATAACTCATTAACAATAAATGTACAATAAGAATCGGGTATTCTGACTTCTTGTATGCTACCTTGAAAATATTTTTTTTCTATTCATGGTGAAAATAAAAATTTTCAACATCCTTATGTAGTTTTCTTTGGTTCTAAATATGACTGGAAAATCTATATCATTCTTTATACATCTGGGGATTTTTCTTGTTGAAACCAAATCTCCAATGCCATCCCACTAAGAACCTAAAATAGAGACTCAAGTCTACAGCTGCAAAATGAAAAGAAAATACACATATGATGAGAAAGAAAACTATTTGTGCAAGAAATATATTTCAGTTTCTATTTTCAAGTCATTGAAAAGAAACAGAATGCTATGACAAAGGATGCAGATTATGCCTTTTGAAAAATAACATTGATAATTTTCCCCAAAATAATGTACCCTACATATACTATGCTTTTTCCTATATATACCTATGATAAAGTTTAATTTATAAGTTGAGCATAGTAACATTAACAGCAATATCTAATAATAAAATAGAATAATTGTAGCAACATACTATGATAAAAGATATGTGAATATGCCTTCTCTCTCTCTCTCTCTCTCAGAATATCTTACTGTACTGTACTCACCCTTCTTCCTGGGATGCATTGGTGGAACCATTCCGTAAATAAGATGGCTGTCACTCATACTTTCTGATTATGTTGCCAGAACACGGGCAGATAAATTTTGTTGTTTTTGAAAGCCTCTGTGTTCTTCACTCTATACACCACACCTGGCTTTCTCCTATGCCCTGCAGCATTGCCACATAGTTCCAGAGTTAACCTGTCCTTCCATGTTTTATGCCTTGGTTCCCCTTTTATGAATGCAGATTCTATCAGGCATCTTCCCCCAGAAGAGCCCAGTTTCATTGCAATGGAAGACATGTTTTGGGTAGTATTCTTTCTCCTTAATTAACTTCTTTAACTCTGCCAGAATGTGGCAGAAAGCTTCTTCATCAGCAGATGCAGCCTCTCTAGTAATTATTATGTTTTTCAGTTCAAACCTATTCCTGAATCTTATAACCATCCTTTACTTGCAGTAAATGGCTTGGTTTCACTTGTTTCAGGGGATTCCTTGCTGAAATCTTCACAGAAGTTCAGTGATTTCTAAGTGCAATACATTGTGGTCAGTAAGAACATTTTTTTTTTCATGTCTTTCACCCACAAATATAATGCCTTTTCCCTCTCAACTAAGCACTTATCATGCACTATTGCTGTAAATTTTGCAGTATGAGGTGTGACAGTAAAAATAGCATTAATGTCTTTTTTTCTTTCACAATTTTACAAATAGAAGATTTGTTCCTACCAACATGTTGGCATACAATTTATTCTTTTCTTTCCTTGAGTGGAGAACTTTTAATTTTTCACATAAAGAAAGCAATTTATGGCTTCTTTTTGACATATTCAAATTGCCAGCATCCCTACTCTTGAGTTCCGACATCATTATTAAGTAAAATAAAGGCTTCTTGAATCAAAGCATTGCAATGTTGACAGTGGCTCTAATAACCAAGATGGCTGCTAAGTGACTAACTAGTGAAAAGAGTACAAGGCCTGGAGACGCTGGATTCACATCCCGCAGGACAGCACCAAACATCGTGAAATTTTATCATGCTACTCAGAATGATGTGCAATTGAAAACTTATAAATTGTTCATTTCTGGAATTATCCTTTTAATATCTTTAGACAGTGTTTGGCCAAGGGTAACTGAAACCACAAAAAACAAAACCACTGATAAGAGGGTTACTATTGTGTAATGCATCTTTTAAAAAAATTCAACAAAATTGAGATCATATACTCAAATATTTTCAAAGAATATATCAGTCTTCTAATATCATTTATATATATAATAAGTTTTTGTATACTTTTACTTGAAAAATATATGGGATTCTTACTTTTTATTATGAAATCAATCTATCTGGCAAGAAATTAGCTGAATTTCTTATTTAAAAAATCAAAGCTTGTGAAGCTGTGTTACAGACATTGATTTCCAAATTCAGTAGCTATGCTAGCTTTCACCTCTGCCATACTAACTTCCTTTACTGCTAGTAAGTTCTCCAAAAAAGTCAATGAAGAAAAGAAGTATTTACTTAGCCTTTACCTGACCTTATAATTTCTACTGTCCGGTCAAATAATATTATTAGCCTATTTAGCTTCTCCAATATATATATATATATTTTTCATGGGGAAATTTTTATGGCTTACATCATGATATTATATATAAAACCTATCATGTATTCTTTTGGAGGTTGGATTATTTTCATTCCACAAACATATTGAAAGTATCAACTACTTATGTAAAATTGCTGGCAGCATTTTAAAAATCCTTTTTCTGAATCAAATATTTGGTTCTTCATTAGTGCCGTGTCTTCATAAAATTGATGATTCTGGTTGTCCTTGTAATTATTTTGTTTTCAAACCTTGGACTTTATAGAAATAATTAATTATAGCATGCATCTGTTTCTTAACTGCTAAATTGGATAATGGTTTAATAGCTCAAGGGAATTACTTTTGGGAAATGTAAGACTTATAAGAGTCAATATTCCCCAAATCTGTTTTCCTGCAGTGATCTATGGCTTCAATTCCAGTAACAAACACACCAAAATGAGAAGAGGTCATGGGTTTCATTCTGAGCCAGCCTTGCTGTTTTAGCCAGAAAGTTAGGTAGAGAGAACATAATTTGGTATGAAAAACTAAACCAAATTAACAACTTTCTTAATTTAAAAAAATGTAAAAATCCAGACCTAATATGTATATCAGTTCATATTAAGTAGTGTTTTAAAAAGAAATAATTTTATTTTTATTTGCTATGTGTTTATACTAATGGCTGTCCTGTCTGCAGATAAAAACCTCTTAGGGAATCAAATGAACTCCTATCCATAGACCCCATCCCCAGAGAGTTTCGATTATTTGTCTGAGGCACGGTTGAGGCATAAGGGTTTTTAAAGTTCCCTAGATGATTTAAATCCTGCAGTCAGGATGAGAATCTCTGTCTAGCCACTAAGACTGTAATGTATTTTTCGCCTCTGAATAAAAGAATTGTGTGAAATTAGAAGGACCAATTCTGGGGGAATATGGGATATATGAATTATAATTAGGCCCTCTGAGTGTCAACCACAGTCTGCACAGAAAATACCTGTGGAGCCATGAATTAAAAATGAATGATGCCTTTTGTACCATAATGATAATACATTCTACTCTATGAGAAGCTATTAAAATATTCCTCTTAAATTTTTTTGAGTCTATCTTAAAATGTCACAAGAGAAAGTAATATGAGCTTTTCAAGAAGGCTCTGTGTAATTAATCTGGCAGAGCTTTCTGCAAAATATTTTGGTATTTTACTTATGTGTGTTTCATACAGTGAAAGACAGACAATGGGAGTTTGCCTGAGAAAAGAAAGAGTTTTCACATGTGCATGACATCAGGGAAGTTGGACTTGGCCTAACTATCTCATTGCACTTTTCAAATCTTGAGATCTGTTTGATGCATACATTTCCTAAAAGTCTAGCCTTATTTAAAAAATAATTCATGTCTTTAGAATGCCATTTCTAGCCTTGTTCTTCTGCACACCACTGTAGCTGATCAGAATGTGGTGATTGTTGTTTTTCAAAGGAAATTTCATGTTCACATTCTCTCTACAGGAGTGAGTAGAGAAAGACAAGAATAGTCTCATAGTGTTTCTGCCAGTTAATGGAGAAAATTTCTTCTCTATATATCATGAATTAGTACTTCAATAGGAAAAGGTTTGCTATTTCATACTCCTATAGTTTTTTATTAACACCATGAAATTAAAGACATGCCAGCATGAAGCTGAGTATTCCTGATCACTTTCAAATAAGCAATGTAGTATATTATTTCTTTTATGCACTTTTATAGAACATGTTGTGCAAGATAATTGACTTCATGACAGATGTCTATATTTCACAGGGTAATTTATTTATGAAATTACAAACATATATTATAACAAACACATATGGGACTATTTATTATATGGCCCACAAGGTGCTTTTTGATGACTTGTAAATTGAAATTAATATTTTCTCTTGTTCTGAATATGTGTAAGCAAATTCGACTGATATAATCAATTTGAAACTTATTCTACTATTTGAATGCAAACTTTTGTTCTTAATCAAGGTTGGTGTCTCAGATATTATTTAAAATGCTGGAGAATGAGGAAGGGTACACTTTTACTTCTTTTCACAGAAACCTGTAGACCTGCACATTCTATAAGTTGGCCAGGATAAATTATATTCATTAAACCCATCTTTAAAATAAAATGACTACTAGAAAAGTCTAAAAATAAGATGGATAGGAAAGATTCTCTATGGATCTTCCTTTACTATGTTACTTCTACTCAAAATGTCACCCTTTTCCAAGATAAACACTAGTAGGGAACAGCATCTGCAGTCCCTAACACTTTTGTATGAGGTGAATTGGCTTTGAGAAAGTCAATATTAGTAGATAATGCTGCTGCAAAGGCAAATTGCAAAAAAGGGAAAAGAAGATATGGAGGTATGCCCATCTCCAACTATTCTGTAATACTGCCTGAGACCAGTTCAGCTGCCCATAAATAAACTCTCTCGTTCTTTTTGGTTACAATAATTTTTCCCAGGAAAAAAACTGAACTCCTTATCCCTATTAGCTAACTGGACACATTTTGCAATAAGATTGTACATATTCAGAAAGAGTATAAGTTTAGTAAAGTTCCATTTCAAAGATGATTTTTCTTTTAATAAGAAGAAAATGAGACATTTTATTTAGAAGGTCTCTTCTAGCCTCTTGAACTCACAATGGCTTAGCCGTTTCTGCACTAGAGCAAATAAGGGAATAAAAGGAGATTTTATAATCATATTGGAGGTAGGCTTTATAAAAGTAAAATTGGGATACTAAGGACTGGTTTTGTACTGACATTTCTATAATGCAGAGCCAACCTCAGGTAAAGTAGAGCCCTGGAGCCAGAGGAAAGGAGTCTTCTCCTTATCAACCAAGTGTGGGTGGTTGGCTCCATTCCCTAAGTACATGCTAAGCTTGTGTGCTCAGTGGCTGGACTACACACAGACTAGAATACCCTGGGGTTATAAAGCCTGAATTCCGGGCTTCTTCAAATATACTTGCTTTCTGTCAGCACAGATGAAATTGTGGCTGAATCTATCAAGATCTTGAAGATGTGAGAAAACACAGGTAACATTGAAAGTGTTGTCCCAGGCATTCTCTCACATTTTAAGGTAAAAATGTGGCCACCCACTGAACAGGAGAATTATCTTGATTTAAAAATGCTTGAATTGAGCTAAAAAATGACCATTGCCATAGCCTTAATACTCCTATCCCTCCCCATTTCCTTCTCCTCCCACCAAAAGTGACTTCTTATTTAAGGGAGGGCCTCAAGTGTTTGCTTCAGTTAGTAACTCAGGGACAGAGGGAGGGATACTTAACTTAGGGGATGCCTAAGGCAGACCAGCTAAGCGAGCTGTAAACAGCCCCAGCAATGTTTTCTTGGGTCTTGTCAGTTATGATCACTTTCTGGGATAAACTTCTCATCACTGGCCAAAAGCTTGGGGTCATCATCCTTTCTTAGAATTTAGGTTGGGAAGTGAGGAGTGTGAAGGCATGCTCTAGGTCCTTAATTTTATCCTTGACTCTCCACTGCTCGCTGGTAATTCTGTTGGGAAGCGGCCCAGATTTTTCAACCTATCCACTGTAAGTTATCAGTGGTTTCTTTAAAGATAAATTATTCTTTCTGGGAGTTTCCCTGTAGCTGGAGGGCTTTGCTTCCTTCATTATACCCTCTCTTCCACATACTTATTCGGTTCGCACTTTACTTCCTTGCTTTCAGTCCACTGGCTTCTTCCTCATCTTCTTCAGTGTTCTTCCTCCCCAGCCTGCTCTCCGCCTCCATCCTCTAAACCGATGACCCCAGTAGGAGGAGGTGCCTGGAAAGACTAGAGCACTGCGATGGAGATCGGTGCCCAGAGCTGGGATGGGAGAAGTTGAGGGAAGGGAGGATGGGACTTAGAAGAAAAGCGTCCGGCGTTGAGGGAAAAGGCGCAGTGAACACATCCAAGAAGTTACCTACAGGGGTGTAAAGGTAGTGGCAAACACGTGTCCTGTAATTAAACGCTTATCAACTCGTGTGTGGGATCAGTAAAACACAGTATCAAACCACTCGGGTATAAAACTTTCTTCTGGTTGGAACTTCCCAGATCCCTGGTTTCGAGTTTTCTCCTGCTTTTGGGGTGAGGTGGGACAGGGTTTGGCTCCTGGGTTCCTTGACTGCAGTTTAGGGACGAAGCGGTCAGAGTGTAAGCGCTGGGCGCACTGTGGGCATGAAAAGGTTTCTTGAAAAGGAATGTGCAGAGGTGGGAATCAAAACTAGTAAAGGCCACGGGTGCCGTCAAGGAAGCATTTCGAAGACCTGACCCAAGTGGCCTGAATCCAGAGACCCGGCGGGGTGTACGTGATGGAAATTGCACCTTTTCCACAGACTCGGCTTCGGGGCTCCATCTGCCAGTTTGCACACTCTCTTTGCCCTAGTCCCCGTCCCGGGCGGGAGCAGAGGAGAGGAGTCCTTGTCTCTCGGGACATGTGCTCCCAACCCCGAGCTGGGCAGAAGGCGAGTCAGACATTTTCCTCGGCCTCTCGAACGCAGGACCTGCCATCGACGTGGCCACCTTGCAGGGCTGCTTTTGGGACGCGGGACTGGGATGGGGCAAAGGGACTTTCGGGCCCAGCCTTCACCCCTTTCCCCCGGGTTCGAAGCGAGAGTTCCAGCTCTTGGCCACTTCCTGCCCGCACGAGTCTCAACATCCAGGGCAAGCGACCGCCCCTGGAAAACCCCGGGAGGCTGCGCGCGACCGCGTGGCCACTCTGCGGGGACCTAGTTCCCACCGCCGCGGTCCCGGCGGTCAGAGGGGCGCGGGCGCAGCAGGGGCGGCGCGCGCGGGGCGGGCCGGGGGCCGCGGGGCGTCGCGGAGCCGCCGCGGGGAGTCGGGCGCGAGCCGCGGACCGGGCCGGGCCCCGCGCGCGCCGGGAGGAGGGAGCCCCCGCCGCCGCCGCCGCCGCCGCCGCCGCCGCCGCGCCTGTCCCCGCCCAGGGAGCCGGAGCCTCCCAAGTAACTCCGCCCGCCGCCCGCCGCCGCGGGCTCCCGCTTCCGTCCCGGACTGCGCCGCGGCCGCGCGGGTCGGGGCAGCGGCCGCCGTCACGCGGCGAGTGGCGCCAGGGTGAGCGTGGGAGCGCCGAGGGGGGCTCGGCAAGTCGGGCCGATGTTGTGGGGGGCGGGGGGTTCCTGCTGTGTCCGCTCCCACCGCTTCCCCGCGCCTCAGGCGGTGGTCGATTTCCTCCCAGGCTGTTCGGGTCGCGGGGAATCCAGCGACGCGGCGGGGGAGGATCGTGGGGACTGAGCCTTCTTCTCACTTCCAGACCTCTCTGTGATCCCCGCCACCGCCACCGCCCGCGGCCTGGGCTCGTTCGTGAGGGGTCACCCTCCCTTTCGGTCCTTCTCGCCTTGGCACTTCTCGCGCCCTCACCCCGTGGGCATATTTACTCCTTCGCCTTTTCTGTCCCCAACTTGGAGAACTTTCCGTACGGGTGAGAAAGCCTCCTGCGTTCCCCGGCTCGCTCCTGGTTTTGGGGAGATGTGAGGGCAGCCGCGCGGGAAGAGGGGGACTGGAGCGGAGCTGCGACCTGGGGTGCTTGAGAACCCGCGGGTGCCGGGAAGCAGTGGAAATTCCTTGTCCTCTCTCCGGTCCTTGCCAGCTCTGCGTTCTTTCCTGCCCTTTTGCCCGCCCTAGAGTGTAATACGCTGGCGAAGGGTGATCCCAGAGGCGGGATGGAAAGTATCCACCACTTGATTTCTGTCTGTTTTCAGTCACTTTCCCATTCAGACGGCCCTTTGAACCCTGTGTGTTCTCGGCTGCAAAATGCGCGTCTCCTCTGCCCACCCGCTGAGGGTCGTTGTGAAGATCCAGGGGGATGACATATGTGTATGGCTTGATTTTGAGCCACGGTCTCTAGTCTTGTGAAGATGCCTGATGGCAGGTCCTGTGTTCTAATCATCTGCGTTCAGGTCCTTCGTCTTAGATGGGATTATATCTCTCTAGCTGATATGGCTAGGTATCTTTGTTGGGATGAAAGACTTGTGTTTATGGATCTGGTCTTTGGTGGTGAAATCATCTCTTTCCCGTTGAGTACAAAGCTGTACCTTTCATCTTTCTATGGTCATAAGAATTCAAATAGCAAAAGATCGTTATTAGCCCCAGTCTTTGGAAATAAGAGTTGTGTTTGCTTCAGATGTTTGCCAATCTTTACAATCTCTTTTCCATTTTAAGTGTAAATTTAAATTTGCTCCTAATTTTAACAATTCAAGAAGTAGATCTTCATTTTAGTAAAGTAAGTTCATTTAGCTCAAATAACATCTGACCTATCATTTGTAAACTTTTCAGTTTAAAATCAAAGGGCAAGAAATATTGTTAGCACTATTCTGATTATGAAGAAAGTAAACAAGTGGCCTAAGAAAGTGAGCTTTAGACTTGATGTTAAATAGCTAAGCCCTGTAATTCACAAGTTTCTGATTTAATAGACATTTCATGAGTTCCTGTATTGTGCAACATTGGGTGCTGTGTGCTTTTAAAGATAGATTTAGAGTATGTTTCTTGCCCTAAAGGGGCTTCCAATATAACTTGAGACTAATATTTTTATTTCATATTTTTGTATGAATATCAAATATATTCTAATGACTACATATGGCAAGTAGAATGATGTCAAGAATATATTACCAAAGGCCCTTTCAGATCATTATTTGGTGTATCTGCATAGTAGATTGGAACAAAAAATAAGTTTAGCATATTTAGAAATAAAATGAGTTCTATATTTTTAGAATGGGAACTCAGAAAAAACATTTATACATTTATAATATGATAACATGTTAAAAGCTGTAGAAATTTCAATTCTAACTTTAATCAATAGGTCAATTTAAAGTGGCCCTATGCATTTTTCTCCACTTCTTGAGAAATGAAATTATATAATTTATAGAAAAAGTACAGAAATTAAATGTAATATTTTTAATAAGTTGAAACTTGAGCACTTAATGGTATGATGGACCCTGGGTTCACTGGGAATTTTACTTAAAAAGTTACAAGGCTCATAATGAGAGGTTTTTATTTCTTTTTTAACTTTCAAAAAAAAAAAAAATCTGGCTTGTTGCAAAGGATGGGCAAGAATTCCACCTGAAAAAGAATGACCAGAGTAGGCTGTATTTAGTGTGCCTCACTGACATCTCTGATTTTTTTTCCTGCTCCCAGGAATAATCCATTCAACTGCTGGATAAGTGTAGAATTTCTTAGGTTTTACATACTCGTACCGGGCTTTGAGAACTATTAAATTCTCACAGAGACAAGGCACATTGAGGGGCAGCCTGAGAGATGTGAAGTTAACTTTACACTTGGCCTTATTGCTCAGTACCTTTGTTTTCCTATTTGTGAAATGAAATTAAAGGTCCTGTCACTGTCCTGGAAGCTGTGTAGTATGATATAATAGTCATGAATATTGAGACAGAAAGCATCTTTTGTGTATAAGAACTCTTTTTGCCCCTTTAACTCTTTAGCCAATAAAAACTAATTGTTAAAACCATATACAAATAGTTTTTTTAAAGGGCTTTGAATAAAGTTGATGGTACTGTCATGTGTTCTGAAGTCTCCTGAGGGAAATTTGGGTCATCTTTATCC
The DNA here is from genome assembly GCA_004027375.1 of Macroglossus sobrinus. Lineage (NCBI taxonomy): Eukaryota > Metazoa > Chordata > Mammalia > Chiroptera > Pteropodidae > Macroglossus > Macroglossus sobrinus. The sequence continues at coordinate 133,558 of PVKZ01002274.1, forward strand.
TCTGCACTTTACTGATGTAGAGAATAAAACCATCATCTTATCCAAGATTGAACAGCTAGTTAGTGGCAGCAGTGGAACTATAATCTTAATTGCCTGATAAATAGTTCTTTGGTTTCTTCTTACTTGATCTCTTACTATCCAGGACACATTAAAAGTCTCACATTTATAAATTGTGTCAGTATTTGGCTTCAGGTTCTGATGGGGCTGGGTTGGAGTCCTGCAACTCTGGGTAAGTTACTTAAACTCCCTAGTCCTCAGTTTTTTCATTTCCAAAATGGGAGTAATGGAAATATTTAGCTCAAAGGACTGTTGTAATGATTAAGTGAGCTAATTGATGTGAAGTACTTAGCACATCACCTGTTGTTTATTATGTATCTACTACTCAAGTAGTTACTTCAGTGTCTTCGGGGTGAGGGGATGACATCATAAAGGTCCAAATTAAAAAAAAAATAAGTATAGAACATAAACACCACACACACACACACACACACACACACACACACACACACACACACTCACTCTATTTTGAATTAGCAACTCCTCAGCTAACTTTTGTTTATTCAACAAGTGTTCATTGAGCTCCTATTATGTGTTGGGCCTCTTACCAGGTACTGGCATACAATAGTGTATAAGACAATCATAATCACTCCCTTATATCCTAAAAATCTTCAGAGGGATGCAGACTTGTAAAGAAAAAATTAAGATCTCATGTGATTCCTGCCACGATAGGGCTAAATCAGAGAACCATAGAAGATGGATGGAATGGGATGGTGTTGGCTTGTGTAGGTAGATGTCATACGGTGCATCACTTCATCCTTACTGGGGTTGGTAGTAGTGGTCAGGGAAAATATCCCATGAATACACTAAGACCTAATAAAGAATAAGTGATAGTAGGTGATGAAGTTAGAGGATTAAAGAATGTTCCAGACTAAGAGGAACAGAGCATGATGCATTAGAATGGAAGTAAGGTAGATAATGTAAAAGAATAAATAAATGAGAGCAGGAGGGAGAACCCAGGTTTTGTCTAAGGGGAACAACAGTAGATACAAAGCTTCAGCCAAGTGATGTCAGGTTAGGATGCAGGCCAAGTGTTGCTACATGCCCTGATTTTTTTAAGAGGAGCTTAAAATTTATATTTTATAAATGTGAAGTGGCCCAAATGCTTTTTAAACTATTGTGTAGGCAAAACCAGACACATTTATAGTTGGAATTCAACCGAAGGTTTCACAAATGACCACTGCATTTAAGGAAATGAAAGAGGTTTAGTGCGGCTAAAGGAATGCAGCATAGGAGAAACAAGGGAGATGCCCACGTGTATGAGCAGAACCACATCATTCAGAGCCTGTGGAATCTGCTAAGGAGAGTTGGCTTAATCCTAAGAGCAGTAGGTAATATCAAAGACTGAAAGAAGAGTGACGTGATTAGATTTGTGTTTACAAGGTACTTTCTGGCTGTTGTATGGAGAATGCCTGGGAACAGGTTATAGCCTTAACCATTTAGGAAGCTATCGTAAAGGTCTGAACAAGAACTAATATAGCTAAAAGCAGGATATTGGGCAGGATAGTGAGAGATGGGTAGATTTCAGAAATATGGATGATAACTCCACAGTTAGGAGATAATTCTCCATTAGTCATTCAGGTTTCTGTGAGTAAAGGCACTGACTACTTTCATTCCAAACTGTCTTTTCGAGGACATTTTTATAGCAGATAGCCTTGGAAAACAGGAGCAAAGGGCAGATAGGCTTCCTGTCAAGTGTAAAGACTCAGGTACTCTAAGCTCAGGGTTCCCCTTCTGTAATGCAAATCATTTATTGTCAGTATTACTTGCCCTCTTCACATCACACTGTGGGAACTGGCTTCAGAGAATTGGCACAACTATGCTAATACGCCTGCTAGTGTTTCTGTGAGAAATGTAGTTCTTTGTCTCTGATCTAGGAATCTCATGTCTTCTTCCTGCATCCATGAAACTATGGAATGCTTATGTGTTAACTTGCAAGTAGGTCAAACTCTAAGATTGTTTACAGTTCTTTAAAGTCACTAGCCGCATTGTCTGTTTAATGAAAATAAAAACATTTCAATTCCTCAGTCACACTTGTAGCCACATTTCATGTACTTTAACAGCCACATGTGGTTAGTCACTAATATAGTAGGCAGAGCAGATATAAAACATTTCTATCATTGCAGAAAGTTCTATCAGAAGTTGCTTGTTTAAAACTAGATTTTGTTTGTTCTTGGGTGAGTAGAAGTGGTAGAAGTTATTAATTTTGACACCATAAATATGATGCTTGTTTTCATGTTATGTTCATAAGAATTCCTTTATACAAGGGAACTATTTCAGTTTGGATAATCAGTACAGTATCTAGTTCAGAACTGTTGGGGAATAAAAGTAGAAAATTATCACATTGTCAATTTGGAGACTAAGTAGACTGAGGCCATGTGGCTACGGAAGTTCTCTCTATATATGGCATTCCTCAAAATCATGTGTGACTGTGAGATTAGGATCTGTGCCCAAAGGAGCTTAAACTTCTCTGTGCCCAGAGGAGCTTGAACTTCTGAACACTGTCTTCAGCTCATCTACTAGCCATGCTTAACATAAAAGGACAAGAGTGACACATTTGCAGCGAGGCTCTGGAACACAACCAGCCCAGCAGCACCCAGACAGTCAGTGCCTGCTGCAGCCCAGCTGTGCTTCTTGAACTCACATAAAGCAGGGAGGATAGGAACAAAATTTCCAAATGGCTCTTGTTCAGCGAGTTTAAGGGGACAGCCTGGAGAAAAGAGGAAACTGGGCTCAAAAAGAAAAAAAAATCATATAGTTCTTTAAAGCACAATTTTAAATGACACAGCAGCGGTGGGAGGAAAATGCCAAAAACAGTAAAGGCAGCAGATATGCTTCTCTGTTAGATGGGGGAAGATCATTTTGAGGAGGGAATGGATCACAAGTATTGAGAAATGAAAGCACAACATTCTTTCTGTCATCATTTCTGTCATTTCACAGGTCCAACCTACAGTAGCTGCAGTCACAAAGGACAGCTTTTTATGTGCATTGAATGTGCAGTTGACTGCTTTGTCATGTAGTTATAACATGAGCAAAACAAAGGACAGTGATAGAAATTTTTAAAAGTGAAGGTGGAGTCCTTTATGGAAGAATGATACTACCACCTGCTATTTCCATGGCTTATAATGCCTTATCAAAAATTTCAAATATTAAGAATTTCATTTAACTATGCCAGAAGAAATTAGCTTTAAAATAGCGCTTATTTGTAGTGTAGTAAAAATTTATTTTATGAAGACTAATTAGATTTTTTAAAGCTTAATTTTAGAATATTTAAAAAATCAAATTTATTATTTTTAAGTACTAATACATATAACCCAGAGCCCACTAAGGATGTTACCTGTTAGAACTCATTGGAGGAAAACTTTTTACAGAGATGTGTTAATTCTGAAGTAGCATGATGATTGTTTTTATGTAACTGGAGGCTTCTATAGTGTTTAATGAACATTTGTGTATATGTTAAACATAGTTTAACGTATTTACACTACTAATTGCATCAACAAACCATGTTTTCACAGATACTTATCAAATTTCAGAAAATTCTGGGAGGTCAAGGTCATGTGCTATAAGGGTTTGGAACAATGGAGTTCTTCGCATAAATTCCTCAATTAGTGAAGTTTTATTTCACTTAGTGTTTCAGTGCTACTTTGTGAATTATGTTTTTTAATTGTGAATTCAAAATTTTCATTTCTGTTGGGGTGGAAAAGGCTGGTTATTCCCCTGCATTCTTTTCTCACCTCCCCTCCTAACGTAACGTCATTTGTTCAGCATGTTTTAATTTTTCCCTTTCTATTTTGTTTAGCACTATCTTTCCTTGTGCCTTCATTCTCTTCATATAAACAGCATGAAATTGGAAATAATCATTGTCTGTTGTAATTCTGAAGATCAGAATTTTCCCAGTTTCATGCTGTTTTCTCTCAGGTAAGGTGTAGTAAATCATCTTTAGAAAACTGACTCCAGTAAAACTGGAGTATGCAGTTGAAATTGTTGGAGTGACCTTCGCAGAAACAAGCCCAGGAGACTTGCTGTTTATCGCATGAGTCACTGATGGGTTCAAAGGAAAGGAAATGATATTAGATTGCTTTTCATGCACGCCAGTGTTACATCTTATTTCAAAAGAAGCCTGAAATAAGGAAATTACAATAAATGAATATGCTATTTCTTTCCCCCAGAGAATTTAGAATTACATGGATTTTAGTGTTAGGTGATTAAAACAGTAACAATGAGGGTTACAAATTAGGCCGTGTCCTTTAACCTGTGATTTCTTGTGGTGCTCAGAACTTTTTAGTGTAGATTTTCTCAAGTCTCACATGAGTGACTTTAATCAGGAACAAAGTGGGTTCTTTCTATTACATGCCATTTCCTCCATGGCCCTTGCTTCACTTAGCTATTACTGTATGCCTAATTAACCACAGTGAAGTGTCTTTAAAACATCTTCCAGGGGACTAAGGATTTTTGGAGAATTTTTATAAAGGAAAATACCAGGAAGAAAAGCTTGAATAGTTTCCTTGCGTAGAAAAATGTTTCCAGAGAGACTGATGAGTCAAGGAGTTGTTAACAGAATATGTAAATGTAACCTTTCACCTAGTTACTGTCATTACTATAAAGTTTTAGCGAATTGTTTAAACTGGTTCTTGTCTAGTTCTTTAATAAAACAGACTCTCTCAGTCTCATTTTTTTCCTACCATCAGTGCTGTTTCAAAGTCTGTATTACCCTAAACTTCCCTTCTCTCCCATTTTAATAGCAGCTCGTCCACATATTATAGATTTTCACTAATATCTTGGTCTTCAGCTTTACTTCAATGTTTGTGGAAAGTTTTTATTTGATATTGATTTGATATTGACTTCTAGCTCTTTGGTTCCTAATAGGGTGCCTTTCACTTATTCGGCAAATATTTATTCAGTGCCAGCCATGTACCAAGCACTCCTCTTGACTCTAGAGATTCAATAGTGAGCAAAAAATTCATGGTCTTTTCTATTATAGAGCAGAGTCCAAAATGAAGACAATTATTAATTTCTTTTAAAAAATCCAGCAATTACTAATAACATAAGGGCAAACAGAAGTAAATGCTCTGAAGAAAGCAGTATGGTTTTGTGGGCTTGTATAACAGGAACCGTTAGGAAGTGACACTTGATTGATGTCTGAAGTGCGAGTAGGCGATTTTGAGAGAGGGTAGGAAGAAGAGTGTTTTAGACAGCAGAGGGAAGTTTGTGCAGAAGCCCTGCAACAGGAGAAAACCAAGTAAAGTCAAGTAACTGAGGAGCATTAAGGGGAGAGTGGAGTGAGATGAGCTTGGACACCTAGACTGGGGCCAGTATTTATAGGGTCTTTTTGACCACATTAAGAAGTCAGTCTACATCTTAAGGACCCTGGAGAGTGTTTTAAGTAGGAGCTGGTGACTCCATGAAATTTGTGTTTTGATAAGATCATCTGTGGGGGAATTAATTGGAGGGGAGATTGGAGTGTCAATGAGGGAGATGTTGGGTGGCTGCTGCATTACTCCAAGTAGAAATGACAGGCTCTACTAGGCTGTTGTATATACTGGGAAGTGGCAATGAAAATGGATTAAAAAGTGTTTTAGAGGATAATATCATTTGTATTTGTGAATGAGCTGGTATTTTTTATTCATTCGACAAATATTTAGTCAGTTGTTGCTTTATGCCACGCTGTGTGCCAGTCTCTGGGAATACAGCTGTGAACAAGACATATGAGATCCCTGTACTCATGGAGCTTACACATTAATGGTAGTGACAGCTAATCAATAAATTAAAAGTAAATATAGTTTCAAATAAAAATAAGTCCTATAAAGAAAAACAAAGCCATACAAGGGAATGGAGAATAACAGAGGAGGGTCAAATGTAAGGTAGTCAAAAAAGACTTTTCTGAAGAGAGATGAAGTGAGATCCAAATGAAGCGAGGGAAAAGGAACAACAAACATAAGATCTTGAGGCAGCAAGAAGGACTCACCACTCTCAGAAAATACCAAAAAGCCAGTATGTCTACAAATATGGAAGGGAGAGAAGAAAAATAGATATCTGGGATGCCTTGCCAGTAGCTAAAGCTTAAACATCTAAATAGATTCATTATATTCTCTTTAGTCCTAGCCAGTTTTCAAAGCCACGCACTGCATCAACCACAATTCCAGGTTGCTCTGCCACTAAATTGTTTTTAACACTGCTATGTGAACAGAAAACCTTTTTTTGAAACTAAAAGAGTGAAAAAGTTACCTTAATCTTCATTATCTGCAAATTTGGATTCCTTCTTGTTCTTAAGTAAAGTTTTTGACAAATATTTTTCTTCCTAAAATAAATACCAGAAGATCAAAACAGTTACTGAAGTGATAACATCAACCCCCCAAAAATGTTTTGGATAGAAAATTTCATGTGTTAATAGTCAGGCAGTGGGGTGGTGGGGTGGGATGGGGAGGGTGGTGGTTAGGGCAGAACATTTTAAAAAAGTATATTTGTTCCTGGAGTCAGTAAAGACTTGTTTCTGGCCATTTTGAATGTTCTTTTTGTTGTTTTGGCAATCTTCCATTGTTGTTTCAAGTTAAAATATTTATATGTATATTCTTTCTCCCTAAAACATGAGCTTCAGGCCACACCTGGGACCATCTGGTGTTTTGTGTAATCTCAGCATCTAGTACCGGTTTTCCACCCAGGGGTTGCTCAGCTACTAGGTTCCAAGGCAGTTATAACCTTATTGATTGCAGTTTTCTTATTTGATGAATTTCTTATATTTTCTAGAGGTGTAAATATAAAAATACATATACTTGAAAACTATAGGGGCTTTTTTGAGGTGGTTAAGAGTCCGATAGCCTTGGATCAAACTCCACGTCTGACATTTACCTACTGTGTGACTTTAGAAAAGTAACTTATCCTCTTTATGCCTCAGTTTTCTCATCTCTAAAATTAAATAATAGTAATAATTAATAATAATTGGCCTAATAGTATTTATTATGTGCCAGACACTTTTCTAAGCATGTCACATATTTTTTAACATATTTAATCCTCACAGCAACCCCGTAAAATAGATATCGTTATCTCCACTTGCAAATAAGGAAAATTATGTACACAGAGGTTTAAAGTAATTTTCCCAGTGTCACACAGGTATTAAATGGTAGGGCCAGGATGTGAATGCACAGTTTCTGGCTTGGGAGCCTGTATCACTCTGAGAATAAATGCTATGTAATGAGATGATCACGAGAGGCACTTAGAATGGACTCTGCCACATTGTAAGTCCTCAGTCTGTTGCTTCTCCTCACCATCACTACTGTTACAAATACATTATGGCAACAAATAATATTACTATTAATATTGTGCACTCTAATTCATACCTCACCACATTTTAATAATAGTTAATTTTTTCCCCAAACATTCTCCATAGACTCTGAAAAATAGCTTTAATAGTGTCTCTCTCTTGTTTATTTTTTCCCAAGGCGGTAACACTTGCATTGATTCTCATAGGGGTTTATATTTGTTTTTATATCTAATATTTTAGCATGTCCATATAGTAAAATATTTTGTAAAGTGGAACCACTTGAAGGTTACAGCTGTGCAGGGAAAAAAAAAAACAACTACAGGGTTTTGTTTAAGCTTTTGGGGAGTTAGAAACTCCTGGTGGCCATTTTAGATTCCCTCCAAAGAAGTTCAGCCCTGTAACAATATAAAACCTTTGTTTTTCAGTATGGTGTATACAGTAGTCCCCCCTTATTTATGGTTTTGCTTTATGTGATGTCAGTTACCCGTAGTCAACTGCAGTTCAAAATATTAAATGGAAAATTCCAGAAATAAACAATTCATAAGTTGTAAATGGCATGCCATTTTGAGCAGTGTGATGAATCTCGCGATTTCCTGCATTAGATGTGAATCATCTCTTTGTCCAGCATATCCACACTATAGATGCTCCCTTCCCCTTAATCACTTAGTAGCTGTCTCGTTATCATAACTGTCACGGCACTGCAGTGCTTGTGTTCAAGTAACCCTTATAGGAGCCTAACACTATGCCACAATCTTATGTCACTCACCCCACTTCATTTCATCACATAAGCATTGTATCATCTCACATCATCAAAAGAAGAAGAGGTGACTATAATACAGTAAGATATTTTGAGAGAGAGAGAGAGACCATCGTCACATAATTTTTATTATGGTATATTGTTATAATTGTTCTATTTTATTATTAGTTATTGTTGTTAAGCTTTTATTATGCTCAATTTATAAAATAAACTTTATCATAGGTATGTATATACAGGAAAAGAACAGTATATATAGGGTTTGTTATTATCCTCGGTTTTAGGCATCTGCTGAGGGTTTAGAATATATCCCCCGTGGAAAAGGTACTTAATTCCAGGAGTGTAAGTTTTGTGGATGCTTGGGAACTATATCACCAAATAACCCCCGCCCCCCACATTTCTAAATGTTAGAATTCTATTACAATGATCATTTAGGATGGCTTTTAAAAATGAAAATAAATCCATTTGCCTGTTGGATAAGAAATTGAAAATGTGACATTGGTACTACATTCTAGACAGGAGAAAAAGATGGTAGGAAAAAACTAGTTTTATTTTTTAAGCATAACACTTCTGGGATTTAAGCTCACCACTTTGTAATATTAATGAATTTTTTTTTATCCTTACAACAAACCGGGTCGTGACCATATTTCTGACTCTTTCCCATAAGCTCCTGTACTCATGCCTAGTGGCTTAGTCCAGAGTTTTCAAATACAGAAATACAAAGGGAGGAAAGACTGGGGGAGGAGCCCTTTAGCATCCTGAGAAGAAGAGGAAATTGATGTTTACATTGCTGCCAGCTGGAATTTTGAAGTCTTTAAAAAATAAAGTTACACTGTATGCCCCAGATTTTCTAGAAGGAAGCCTAATGTCAATTGAAAAACAATTCTGGTGAAATTTTTGATGCAAGGGGTTTGGAGGCCCCCTCCAAAGCTATGGTACACTAAAAGGTCTGTGGCTGGGTTTATTTATTTATTTTTTAGGCAAGGCAACCCTTGGTTGACTTCACAGATTTCAATGATCTTGTCAGTTACAATCTCTTATTTTTTAATTTTTTATGCCTACAGCACCTGGTATTCCCTAGGTGGTCTCCCATCCAAGTACTAACCAGGCCCAACCCTGCTTAGCTTCTGAGATCAGACAGGATAGAGCTTGTTCAGGGTGGCATGGGTTTAAAAAAAATGTCGTATGTGTGTCTCATTCTGGTGAAATATGGATATTTATTTCATAATAATTGCTCCCATTTATTGAGGTAGTTTTGTATAGTGGAGAAGAAAATTAGCTTCCTGGCATTAGGCATTTGGGCCAAGTCTTGGCTCTGTCCCTTACTAGCTACACAACCTTGGGTAAATTACTGAACCTCTCAGTGCCTCAGTGTTATCATTGTTAAAACAGGGATATGCTGGTACCTATTTCATATAGTGTGACGGTTGTAATTATTTTTTGAGACGTATATAAAGTGATATGTGCATTTAAAATGCCCGCCACATGGTTAACTGCTTAGTGACATTAAGAATTATATTATATGTTGTTTACCTTACCTAGAGTACATCTGCTTTCTAAAACCCTGCAATATAAACCATTAGCCCTATTTTACAGAAAATTGAGGCTCACAAAGGTGGAGCACTTTCTTTTGAATGTGAAGGCACATGAAAATGTCATTTTTTTGCTATCTTCCTCATCCTGGTGGTTCTACTGTGCTGTTGCCCATCAATACTAAGCTTCTGAGATTGAACAGAAGGGGACTGCAATTTGTTTCTTCTTGTATTATGTGCTAGGATGCATACGCCGTTCATGAGATACGCACAGCATTCTCAAACTTGCGAAATATGTAAACCCCTTTCAAAAGAAAACATCCTCACTTACTTCCACTTTGACTTTGTGCTTGTCAAAATGTTAGGTAAATATTTTCCAATGAGGAGTAAATGTCTTAGTTTATAGCACTTATATAATTATAAAACAAAATTACAAATCACGTGCCAACAAAATTTAAAACCCAATAAAATTCAAGTAATTACATTAATTTATGTGACAGATGTTATTTTGCTGAAAGTAAACTTTAAATTTTAGGCTTATCCTTACTCCAGATGGATTTTGTTTAATCTGTGTATACCTTTTGATTTTATGATATTAATGCATCATAAAACTTTGAATATCTGTAGTTTCAAATGGTTCAATCTAAAAAAAAAATCTTAAATAAATGTTATATAACTTGGTAGCAATAATTTCAAGGTGTTTGATGGTTCAGAATCATAGGACTTCAGAAATACTAGTTTTGATAGGTATTATTGATGAACTTGAAAAGCTGTTTTATTCCCTTTGGAGTCAACATTTAAGTGTATTCCTCACCCTGGTTCTGGCCCTGAGCTTTGGGCCTGGAACCAGACTTCTGGGGTTCACACTGATACAACACTATATTGTACATAAAAATTTCTGTGAATTTTACATTTCTTTGTGATAAACTAAAATTAATTTTTAGTCAACAGTATGAAGATATAAGATTCTTGCTTCGTATTATATTTGCCATTTACAGTGACAATATAGAAGAGAGCCCAGGTTACCACATCCCATATCAGAAATCAGCAAACATTTTCTGTGAAGGGCTGAGTGGGGTAAATATTTTGGGCTTTGCAGGCCACATACAGTCTTTGTTACAACTACTCAGCTCTGCCCTTAGAGCATAAATGCAGTCATGTACAGTACATAAAATTTTATTTAATTTAAACTTTATGTAGCTTTCACATGACACAAAATATTCTTTTAATTTTTTTTTCAACAATTTGAAAATGTAAAAGCCATTGACTCTTAGTTTGCAGGCCATGCAAACACAAGCAGTTATTTTGCTGAAAGTAAACTTTTGACTAGAATTTGACTAGAGGGCCTAGTTTGTTGAAGCCTGCCCTAGATGACGTTTGATAGAGTAAAGAGGTATCCCTTTTATGCTTTTATTTATTGAGGCAGTATAGTATGGTGATGAAGATATTCTCTCTGAAGTGAGGCTGCCTGCCCTTGGAATGTGATCTATTTGTGACTTGATTTTTTCATTGGAAAATTTAGGACATTTTTTCTTTGAACCTCAAACATTTGCAGGAGACTGAATATATAAAACACAGAGAAGTAGTTTGTAGTTTTAGCTCTTGTTTCTTTAATTACTATTCAGGTTGTATAGTTTATCAGGTGCTTTTTGGCCATTTAAAAAGTTGTATTTTTTTTTTGTGACATCCACATTTATATTTATTATTCTTTATATATTGATACAACACTTATTTATATATTAGGGTTATCAACTTGTCAGATATTTTGAAAATTGCTTTTTTTTGTGTGTGTGCTTTTTGTTTTTATATGTTGTGGGTTTTTTTCAAAACATATCTTTTTATATTTCAGTTGTTGAAGATAATTATTTCAGTTATTGAAAGAAAATTCAATAAATTCAATCTTTTCCACGTTTTTATTTTTATAAAATATTCTGTCTAAGGTCAGATAATATTTATATTTTCATTTTAGTTGTTTTATAATTTCACATTTTATATTTGACTATTGTGGAATTTAATTTTATATATGTCATAAGTATCTAAATGTATATTTTTATATAGATTTTACAAATTAGTTTAGCATCATTAATTGGATAATTATTTCTTCCCACTGATTTAAAATGCCACTTTATCAGACTCTACAAAATGTGATTGAATGGAATTTGGCCTGAAAAAATTTTTTAAAATAAGGCTGTCAACATGACACCATTCTCCGGTCTTTAATACAGGTAATTTGGTATAATATGATGCATTTTGTGTTAAGAATTTTTATCTATCTTTTAATTGAGGTAAAAAACATGTAATTTACCATCTTAATTATTTTCAACTGTACTGTTTAGTAATGTTAAGTATATTTAATTTGTTGTGCAACAAATCTCCAGAACTTTTTCATCTTGCAAAACTAAGACCCTAAACCCATTAGATAACAACTTCCTACCTCTCCCTAACCCTGGTGACCACCGTTCAACTTTATGCTTCTGTAAATTTCATGACTTTAGATAGCTCATATAATTGGAATCTTATAGTATTTGTCTTTTTGTAACTGGCTTATTTCACTTAGCATAATGTCCTCCTATCCTTAGAACTTTTTAAAAAAAAAAACTTTTAAATATATATATATATAAATATATATCTCACTAATTCTGGGTGAAAAAGAAATGTTTTTAAATCTAGTGTCTCTGATCATATAGGAGTAAGATGTCTTATGTCTTACAGCTTTCAGATTTATCTTAAAGAGTATGCATACATTTTGTAGGAAAAATGCATCAAGAATTTATTTTGGACATTCAGATTGTTTCTGCTGATCTTTTTTGGTAGGACCCTTAACTGGTCAACAACCCTATTATGGCTTATTTATTGAACTGTTATTTTCTGAGTCCCCTCTGTGTACCAGGCAGAGTATCAAATACCATCATCCTCTATTGGCAAATTTGGTTTGCTCTAATGTATCCTTTTTACTGAATACTTAATTGTCACAACTTGTCACTGTGATTGGACATTTATTATTGAACATAGTTATTTCAGCTTTTAAAAATAATTAGGATCTGCCAGGAGTTTTTAGCAAGCTGAAATTAATAAGAAAGAGCAAGCACCAATTAGGGGAAATCATTTTTTAAAATAAAACGCTTAAAAATACAGAGTTTTAAACCTACCCCATTATGTTCCAAAATTGCTATAATATGAAAAAATATCCATGAACAAATGAAAAAAATAGCTTTGAAAAATAGACACTCCCTTTAAAAATTGTGATACAAAATTATTACATAACATCAAGAAACTAAACACAAACTATAAGGAAAAAAAAATCAGCCATAGCCGACTGCTGTTAACATTTGACTATATATCTTTACAAATATGTGTGTTGCTAAATATAGAATAGAATCGTACTGTGCTTACTGCTTTGTAACCTCTCATCTGTTTACTCACTGTATTCTGATCTAATTTGTGGGTCTATATATGTTGCCCCTTTTTCTTTCAAGTGATCTGGTAAAAATGACCTAAATTTTTTTCTCCTTTATCATTTTTCTCACCATCTGTGTCTATAACCCACTCCTTCCCTCTTTAGTTTTTTAATTCATTTGGTTGTATGAGTTTTTGTGTGCATTCTGTGAGGTATTGTTGAAATTTGATCTCCCCTTCAATTTTCTTAAAACAATTTGGAGAACAGTCTGTTTCTTCTCCATTGGTGTGTAATTTTCCTTTTATCAAATATGAACAAAGGGCATCAATTTCTGGGAAGTTTATAAATTTATTCTTCATTGATATATCTGTCTATTCTTCAAGTACCACATCGATCTCATTTTTGTAGCTTGAAAACAAGTTGTGATGACTGCTAAGTTGTACATTTTAATCATTCTTTTTCTATCAATTAGCTTTTCTATCATTTCTTATTCCTGATCATTGATTCTTAACTAGTGTTGTGCATCAGTCTTATGTATCTGGGAAGCTTTGTCAAAATATATACAGAATCTTTGCAAATTATAACTTAGTCTGAGGTGGGGCGCACCATATGGATTCTGAGAAAAGCTCCCTGATGGATTTTGGTGTGCATCCATGTTTAAGAGCCACTGTTCAACGACATTAGCATTGTTCTACTCAATTCTACTCTGTCTTGAGATTTTTTCATGGAATTGCATTAAACATCAATAAATTTGGGGAGAAATAACATCTTTACAATATTTAGTCTTCTCATACTGTGCCACAATATTTTTTTCCCATTGTTGTCTAATTGAATGTATAGCTCTCAGCAAAAAAAAAATTTTTTTTTTGTATTCCACACACTTCTTATTAGGGATATTCCTACATATTTAGAATATATTTAAAAAATGTGAATGAAAACTTTTTTCCTCTTACTCCCTCATATTGTTAAATTTGTTTTTGTGGGTATGCAGAAAAGTTTCTTTCTTTTTTTTTTTTTTTGAGGGGGAAAGGGGAGGAATGTTTATATTACAAAGCAATTTTCTTTATGTGGAACTTCATCTTAGTTGAAATGGATCTTTTTTAGATCACCATGTACTCATTTAAATAGTGATATGGAAATAGAAAAAGTGAAGCAAAACATGAGTTGACATAATCTGGAGAGAAAAGATGATTTCCTATGAAGACTGTTCAAGCCACTTTCTCATTGAGACCTACCCTGAGTTCTCTGTTTAAAATTGCAAACCTTCCCCTCTAATTCTTGATTGATCCTTTCGCTCTGCACTCCCCCACCTTATCATTTTCTATTATCTAACATATTATATAATTTACTTATTTTTTTCCTTTTTATTTTCTGTTCCCATTATAATTGAAGCTTCACTGGGTTGATATTTTTAGAAATAAACATAGCAGTGGAACATAGCAAGTGTTCTATAAATTTTAGTGAAATGAATAAAATTTTAGATGGAGAAAAATAAGGTATTTAAGTGGGGTTTTTTGAAAATTGTGACCTAATTGTCTGAATAAGAGTGAGAAATATGATTCTACTAGAAAATTTAAAAATTAGCCCAAATGAGGCTTTTTCTTCCCAGAAGGAATCTGTGGGTAAAATGGGCATAACGAAAACAGCCTTTTGGCTAAGAGGTAAGTGACCTATGTTTGAATATTTGAGGGACAAAGAATGTCCTATTTCTTCCCTGGGCCCTCTGTACTATGTACAGGCCTTTTATTGTCCCTCATAAATAGTGTATTGGTTTAACTCCCTTTTAAAATTTCTCCTACAAAACAGAAGTCATTGAAGTTATTTTTCTCCATTGTTATAGATGAAAATTAAAAAGAGAAAAGTATTTTGCTAGCGTAGCAATTAATAGGATAGTTCTGTTTATTTCTCCTGTGGTGCTGAAAATGAAAGGTCATCTGCCATACTTCTCTCTGCCCTTAAGAGAATTGTAGTGATTTCTTCTGCTGGCAGAACTGTGTTAATTGTGACTTAAGACTAGAATGGTACTGTACCATCTTGGTGTAAGCAGACTAGATATCCAGTAAACACCTCTTGGACACCCTCCTCCCGACCCCACTAGATTGAAAGAGTTCAAAGGAGAAAGCCTCCATTACAGAAAATAAAAAAAGCGATTTGGGAGGATTGCGTTTCAGCTTCTCAGCTTCCGACATGTTTTTATTTTTTAAGATTTGCTGTCTTTGCCTTTAATTCTTGGGTATTGCTCTTTGCAGCCGCCTGGATTTTGCCCTATACTTGTGTTTATATGTTTATATTCTGTCTCCTCTTTTAAGTAGCAATATTGGCAAAGGCAGATAGTTTGTCTTCTACTTCATAATTCCCCGAAGCATTGTGTTCAGTGTTTCAAACAAGAAGCACTCAACGTTTGCCTCACAGGTAAACAAGAGGGAAAATTAAGGTTTCAGGAAGAAGATTGTGATATTACCCAAAATCATATTAAGAAGTCAGAGTAATCAAAACAGGCATTTATTTGGTCTCCCTATAATTTAAAGTGGAATGAAAACCGGACCCCATATGAACGGATAAAATGAGTTGTGGGACTGCTCAAGAGATGATTGATATTGTTTCCTTCCAAAGCCTGGTCTGTGGCATTTTGTACCAGAGGAAATTCTAGATCTGTGGTGATTTAATTTTGCCAAATTAGAAACTTCTGAAATGAGTCATTTTCATTTTCATTCACTTTGGTTTTACATGGATGATTGCGTAGACAACCAAATGAATGAAGCTTAGTTTTCCGATGGGGTTGGCAATGACAATTTTCTCAGTTTGTCCTCATTATGGTTCCCATGGTAATATTTTATATGTTGATGCTGCACAGGTCAGGTTTACATTATATGTTTGGAGGAAATTCTTTGTGTGAATTTGAATCTGGCTGTTCCTAGTCCTCAGAGATCAATGGACATCATGGATCTAAGATCAGAATAGAAGAGAAGGACTTTTAGTGTATTTGTCATCCAAGACCCTGGGCTCCTCTCTCAGCCTCCAGTTTGACTTTCATAAAATGAAATAGTTGAATGAGATATTCTATAAAGCAAAGATTCTCAACCTTATTGAATCCAATGGTTTTTTTTTATAGCATATGCTTTGTGGTGCCCTCTTTATTATCATAAAGTGAAACCCATATATATGATAACCTGCCTACATGCATAGTTAAAAAAACATATTATCCTTAACTACAGTATAAAAAAGCAATACATATTAAATAGTTTATAATAAAATAATATATATTTTAATACATAAATGCTAAGTTTTGATTACCCAGGAAAATGAAATGAAGAATATTCAGAAGCATGTGCCATTACATTGAATAACAGTATATGTGATAGCTACACGTGCGGATGGATGTCTATTGGCTACTTAAATGCTATAAATGCGTTATTGTGATATTTTTTCCAGAGTCATGAGCAACTCTTGGCAAAGTTCTAAATCAAACAAAATACACGTTCTCTTGATTTAGATAGTTTCATTTTCTAAACATAGAAGTTTTTAAACCATGCAAAAATTCTTTGTGTTTCTATGTAAAATGGAATTCGGTTCTAAGCTGAGATAATCACTATCAAGTTTATCACCATTTGGTTCATGGAACATTTGAAAGTTGACTAGGGTGTGGCATAGTATACTTCTTTAAGAAAGATTGTGTTGCACATTGCACGATGTCTTCTGGACCCCTGCCTACTAGTGCCGGGAACCCCTCCCCTAACCAACCCTGAAGACCATATTTCCTAATTGCCCTCTAGGGGGCAGTAGTGCCCCTAGGAAAAACTATCTCCCTATGGCAGGGTTTATTAACCACAGCACTTTTAACAATTTGAGTCAGGGAATTCTTTGTTGTGCGGAGCTGTCCTGTGTAATGGAGGCTGTTTAGCAGCATCTCTGGCTTCTGCCCACTTGATACAAGTGCTCCCCTAGTTACGACGACCGAGAATGACTCCAGACATTGCCAAATGTTTTTTGGTGCATAAAATTGCCTTAGATCAAGAAGTACTACTCTCCACCAATTCCAATCATCTGTCATTAGTATAATATAATATTCATTAATATGGATAAGAACATTGCATACCGTGCTAATAGGTATTATTAATTTTTATTCCAGGCTCAGCTAGTAATGGAAGCTTTTACTAATTCTTCATTCTTGTTTCTCTGGTCTTTTAACGTTGGCATTATTTTATTGCCTGGCTTTGAGGGATGAGAAAGATGTACAATGTAGGATGATAAATTTTCTAGTACCAGAGCATAGGGAATGAGTATTTCAAGAAAAACTACACAAGAAAAACTACACCTTTGATAAGTAGAAGTTTACCAAATTCTTTTTGACAAGTTCAACATTAATGTTAAAGGTTACAAAAATCAGAATTTTAGTTCTGTAAGAAATATTATAAATTCAGTGGATACCTTCTCATTTTACAGATGAGAAAAAACTAAATGCTAACTGTGAGCCAGGACGTTAATCCATGTCTTGGGTATCCCCTGCACTGCCCTTTGTATGTTACAAGGCCTCTCGAACAGGCTATATTTGTAAAATAGTTTTAGCTTTCTATAAGCTCTAATTCTTGATAAGAAATAAAAGACAATAATACTTTTTTTAAAAATCGTGATCTGTATCATGTATACCAAGAAAAATAAGCGAGGTTAGCTAGTGCATACAGAGACTTGCTTTCATAGGTTAAACTCAGAAATATTTTAAATATTAAAGTAATAACACTTCCATGGTTATTTTGTGGACTGGGTATTGTTCTAAGAACTGTACCTTTTAATGTTTACAACAACCCTGTAGAATAGATGTTGTTATTATCATCCATGCCCCTTATGTAAATGAGGTACCAAGAGCCTAATAAACTTGTACGAGGTCATAGAGTCCATAAGTGGCTGAGCTGGGATCTGATGACAGGCTATGTGCTGCCATTGTTGGTGTTCTTGTCCACTACTTACTCCAGCCTACTTGCTTCAAGCCTTAAGTATTCAGTTGATGAAGGAGAGATTGCTGCTATATCCTACTTGTGAAATTGATACTCCTAGGAGCTAAACATTTGGAGAATTTTAAATCTAAACATTTTCAGAACACATTATATTTTCAAAGATTAAATCATTCTTCACCCTTCTCCAACATTTACACCAAAGATGAACTTGCTCTGTATAGGATGTAAGAGCTTCTTTTATCTTGTCCATATCTGAAGCACAATGAAGCAGAAATCCAGCATTAAGTTTATAGTAGGAAGGAAGGGGATCTGAAATAAAAGGATTATATAAAGTCATCTTCCTTGTTTGTTTCACCCTTTTATATTCCCCCAGAGGAAAAAGAGATTTTGAAATCCTTTATTGGAAAATGAGTTTGAAGTAGACACAAATAATATATTTGATTGACAGCTATAAAAAAAAGAATAAAAAATCCAACACTTATTTCAGAAAGACACTTGAATGAAAATACATCTATATTGATTGAGAAGTGGATGCAAACCTTTCAAACATAATATTTAAAAATGAAAGCACCCCTTGATTTAGAAATAGTTCCAAAGTCAATAGTAGGATTTTAAATTCCAGGTAGTAGAAAAGGTATGTTCCCAGTGCGTACACGGGCGTTCGCGCCTGCTATCTCTCTCTCTCTCTCATTTTATTACCAGTGATAGTGATTTAGGCAACATGTTGGCTTCTGTTTCCACATCGTTTTTTTTTTTTTTAAGGAAATTATGCTTTTGTGAAAGTCTTTTTAGGTTTTCTTTCTTTCTGTTATATTCTCCATATTGTTGGTTGTATCTGAATCTCTAATAGGCCTCCATTTCCGTATTTTAATCTCCTATTTGGCAGCACCATTTTTACACCTTCTCATAACTGGGAACTTGGCAGGAAAGTTGTACCTCATGAAGTGTTTATGGGGGGAGTGCGGGGGCAGGAAAGGAAGATGCTCAAATAAAAAAGAAGAATTTTCATTCAGTACGATTTCAGCTGCTGTCAAATATTACTCAGTTCATCCATTTTCCTTATGAGATGAATGTTTAAATTTGTTTTCATAATCTGGATCAATTACATAATTTGTAGGGCCCAGTCTGAAATGAAAATGTGGGTGGGATTGCCAGATTTCACAAATTAAAATAAAAGACACCTGGCTAAATTTGTTTTCAGCTTTACTGAGGTATAATTGACAAAAATTGTGTATATTTAAGACATACAACCCAATGTTTTACTATACATATACATTGTAAAATGATCACCACAACCCAGCTAATTAACATATCCATCCTCTCATGTAGTTACTATTTGTGTGTGTGTGGTGAGAGCACTTAAGATCTCCCCTCTTAGCAAATTCCAAGTGTATAATACTACCCAGAAATCAGAATCACCTGGGAGATTAAAAATAAATCAGTCTACATGTAATTATTTTAAGCTCCAGCAGGATATTTTATAAAACTTTTAAAAGTTTTAAAACAGAGCACTGGTTGAATAACTAGTGTGGTCACTTGCCCAGAAGCATTAGCACCACCTAAGAACTTGTAGGAAATACAGATTCTCAGGCCCCATCCCCGTCCTGTTTAATAAGATGAGGCCATCCCCCTCAGCAATCAGTATTTGTTTTAACAAGCCTTCCAGGTGAATCTAATACACTTTAAAATTTGGAACTTCTGCTATAAATAATTGGAAACTATTAAAAGCTTTTAAAATGTTTGTGTTTTAGAATTGATCTCTGGTAGATATGTGGAGGATTGATTACATAAAGAACAAACCAGAGGATAAGGAAGCCTGTTAGGAGCTTCTCCCTTTACTGGATCATGAGAGTGAGAAGATGGGGTAAAGAACTAGAGCTCTGTACATAGGATTGAAGGGAGGTGATAGATTCAGATCGAGACAATTGGTGGAATTTTGTGACTGATTAGATTGAGGGAGTTGAAGAAGAAAGCAGCGTCAAAGAAAATGAGAAGCTTTCTTCTGGGTAATTATATGATGTTATTGAACAAAGCAGAAATGTCTTTAGAATGTGTAAGCTTGGGGGAAATGATAAATTGAATATGAGGTGCCCTTAGCATCCAAGAGATGTCATGCTTAGAACTTTGAAAGCAAATGGGGTCTGGGGTGTGGTATTGGAATTTCTCACCATGATATTTACATTTTAAATCACTTATTCAAATGGTTCTGTATATGCACTAAATATTTTAAAATATGTTCATGTCATTTCATATTGAGCCAAAGAAGATGAACTTTAAACAAGTCTATAATCTCTTTATTATATTTGGATCATTTATTTGAAGTTTTTTAGTACTTAATAGAATATGTATAGAATGTGTTAGTAAAATTATAGCAAAACAAAAGTTACTTTTGCAAAGTTTTTATTCCATTCTCGGGTCAAGTGTACACCAAACACATCCATTTTCAGAGAAATAGAAACTGAGATGAGGAAAACAAGAAAAAATTTTTCACTGTACCTGTTAAAGGAGGCAGTTTTGTGTTGTGATTAAATTTACAGATTCTGAAGCCAGACTGAGTGAGTTTCATCCACTTATAGGAGGTGTGACACTGAACACGTTATTTAAACTCTCTAGGTTTTGGTTTTCTCATCTGCAAAATGGCTAAATTGATACCCATTTTATAAGATTTTCGTAAGCATTGAATGAGTTAATCTAAAAGTAATTTGAAAAATGCCCTGCAGTTTGTCATCATTAAATATAACCTCTTATTAATACAGAAAACCATTTTTCTCACTCTCTAGTCTTATTTTCTAAATTGTTGCTATTAACAGTGTCTGAGTCTTATGCTGTTTATGTCTATTAATGAACTTCTGAACATTGAAGGGAATGATTATAAACCAGTCGAGTTCTAGGAACTAAATTCTGAATTATTCACAGAGAAAATGTAGAACATAGTTTAATTTTATAAATATATAGACAAATTCTAGTTTTTTAGCTCAAAGTTAGGGGTCAGGAGGAACTAAATTCTTTACAATTTTAAATCTTATTTTGTTAATTGTCATTCTGAGCATAGTCAATATCGAACATAATTTACTCTGAACAGAAATATGTAAATTACTACTCTTTTGATGCATAGCATAAAGGTCAAGAACATATCATAACAATTTATACTTCAAAGTAATGTAAAAGAAAGGTACCAAGCAATGTGTGATTATAATTTGTAATAATAATAATTCACAGCTGATCCATTTGACCCTTACTGGGCAAAGAGAAGAAGGTAGCACCTCTGGAAGCAGAAAATGATCTTACTCTTCCATCTGAGATTTGTAAATGAAGGTTCTGCATCCCACTCTTCAATTATTATGATCTGAATTTCACTTAAAATCTTACTTTAGTTTAGAAATTGTTATGCTGGTGTAAAGGCCAGGGAGAAATGCTTCATCTTTAACATTTTACTCATCTTCCTCATGTAAAAATAGTTTTACAATCTAAAATTTTCAACCAATTCAGTTGTGGGAGGAGCTGGCAGAAGAGAACAGATGTAGTTCTGTGTATTTGTATGCCTAGGGCCTTTCAGACCTGCAGAGCTTTTGTAACTTGGGCATATGTCCAGGTGGGTTCCAAATATAGCTAACACAATCTTATGCTACTTGGAGTTCTTGCATTTTGGACATGACCCATGGATGGGACGAACTCCCTGGGCTCAATAAAACATATTGAAAATATGCCACTTTATAGTCTAAGCATTTAAACTCAGCTTGGGCAAGACCCCAATTAGCTTTACTACTGGAATGGTATTATTGTGCAGCTCTCAGCAAGGAAATCCTAATACTCATGGGGAAGCCAGTAGCTCTTTTAGAGGTATGGATTCCTTGGTGAATGAATGGAAATATGTAGGGCTTTACAGAGATAAAAAGTAATGTTGGATATTATCAGGAAATACTGAGTATTTTCAATATTTATTTATAGCTCTCATCTAAGGAATTGGAGTTCTCTAAGTCATGAGTTAGCATGTATAGTGAGTGCATGAATTGAGATTTGTTAAATAATACATATATTATAGATATTTAAAGGTTGCTACTGTCCTTGTTGACAAATTTGGCAAATAGACTTATTCACTTTAGATTTAACAAGTAAAATTGTATCACGTCTGTGGAAAATTGTTTGCTCTTCCACACTGTAAAAATTACTTGAGGAAAGTTCTATTTCAGTTCATTTGCACTTCCACAATTCTAATTGACTTCAGTACCAATCACTGGACCCTAGTAACAGAAATCATGTATTTGATGTCTTGGACAAGAAACGAATAGATATGAAGTAATTTTCTTTTGTAATTTAATCACATAATTCAACCGGCTTTAAATTGTTTGTTAACAAAGTATGACAATTTATGTATTAAAGGTAAAAATTTGTAATAAGAAATTGTCCTCGTACTGTACTTGAAGGGTAATTACCCTCTTATGCTCCATAACTCACTAGCTTTGATGAAGGTGACAGTGAATTATTATAGTCTTTACTTTGTCAGAAAGACTTTAATAACTTCATCATGCCACTGGTGTCTTAAAGTTATGGATTGTGTGCAAGGCATAATAACTCTCTTTTTGATGGAAACTACATTTCTCAAGTGGTAATTCATAGTTAGGAATTAGAAAATAGTGACTGTGTGTCTCTGTATTATATTTTCACCAACAGCGATGAAATGCCTTACTTATATTTACATAATTAAAAAACTGTGAATAGAATGTGAATAGAATCCTCACATATAAATTTTTTTTAATGTAGTGGAATCCTTTTGTGACACCACTGAGTAACAGATGGTAATATCTGTATTATGGGTGAACTGTCTTATATCTGGTGTTTATGATGGTATGAAATTAAATATTGGGTTCAGGGATGGTTATAATTTTATCTGAAACACACTGCTTTGTTCTTATTCCATTTGGCTGAAGTCTTCCCATTAAGTAACTATTAGTTTAAAAGCAAAATTGTGAACATTGTTGTGACGTTATTATAATACGTATATGTTATTTGGAAGAGTAAGATAAGAATGGATTGGTAGTTGGAGAGGAACATATCAGCTACAAGAAAAGAATAGTTTGGTGGTTAAGTGCCCTGATGGTTGACATTCAAGGGCAGAGGCGAGAAGGTGTGGGGAATTTGGAAGAATATTTATGGATGACATTACCAAAGAATGATGCACTTTGCTAGAGAAAAGTTGGCTAACACTGGCATTAGCAAGAGATAAACCTTTAAGTCATAGATATGAAAGTCCTTTTATTTTTAACTTGGTCTTTAAATTATACAGTGAAAAGAAATAAAATAGCTGTTCCGTTGTTAAAATTCAATCTCTAGACTGAATTTGATGATATTGATTTTTTAAAATCAAACGACATGTTTACTGAAAGTTGGAACTTTTAAAAGAAAAACTTATCCAGCAATTTCATTTCTGGGTATATTCTCAAAAGATTTGAAAGCATAGACTTGCATAGATATTTGTACACCAATATTCATAGCAGCGTTTTTCATAAAAGCCAGAAGTGGAAATAACCCACATGTTCAACAATGGATGGATAAACGAAGTGTAGTATATATATACAGTAGAATATCACTCAGCATTAAAAAGGAATGAAATTCTGACACATGCTACAACATGGGTTAATTGTGAAGACATCATACTAAGTGAAATAAGCCAGACATGAAAGAACTAATATTGTATAATTTCACTTACATGAGGTACCAAGAGTGGTCAAATTCATGGACATAGAAAACAGAATGGTGGTTGCCAAGGGCTGAGTGGGTGTGAGCAGAGGTTGAGGAATAATTATTTAATGGGTACTTTCATTTTGGGAAGATGTAAAAGTTCTGAAGATGGATGGTAGTGACAGTTGCATGACAGTGTGAAGATATTTAATGCAACTGAACTGTATACCTAAAAATGTTTAAAAAGGTAAATTTTATATTATGTATATTTTACTATGATAAAAATGCAAAACTTATGAAAATGGTATTATGAAGTAATAAAATGCTTCCAGTTAGAGAACAAAATAACAAGAAAAATATATCTGTTAGCTAATTATTCATATTCATAAATATTCAGTAGTCATCAGTAGACTAAATTTTAGGAAACTACAATTTACTTTTCTTATATATGATCTTGGGAATGATTTGCCCGTGTTTTAAAATATTTTTTTCAGTACATGACATAATTCTTGGAACATGGACAATACTTAGTAATTTGTTGATTGATATTTGTTTATTCAGGAATTACAGTCATAGCTTCATGTGCAAAATAACCAGCTTAACTGTAACTTGTTAGGTCTACTTGTAGATTCAGTGAATGGGTAGAAAATATAATCTTTAGAATACAGACAATCAAAAATGTGTGTACAATATATAAGATTATGAGAACTAATGTATGTTAGTTATTATAAAATATGCCATAAATTTTTTGTTGTTGATATAAAAACAATAATAATATTACTTCAAGAAGTGGGAGACTTGATAGTGCCTGAAAGACTTGATATGCACTTATCCCCATTTTATAAATGTGCAAAAATTGCAGTGGGTCTCATGGCCTTCTTGATGCTTATTTTATTTAGACAGTAGCTTCATCTAAGCCTCTGATTCTTATTTTTTTAACAATTAAAAATGTTTCAATTATAGTTAGTGGATAATATTATATTAGTCCCAGGTTTATAACATAGTGATTAGATGTTTATGTAACTTACAAAATGATCACCCTGATAAGTTTTGTACCCACCTGACATCATACGTAGTTATTATAATATTTATGACTGTATTCTCTGTGCTGTGCTTTACATCCCCATGACTATTTTTATAACTTCTAATTTATACATCTTTATCTCTTCCCCTTTTTCACCCATTCTCCCCTGCCCCTCTTCCCTCTGGCAACCAAAGTTCTCTATATCTATGAGTGAGTTTCTGGATTTTTTTGTTCGTTTATTTAATTTTTTAGATTCCACATATAAGTGAAATCATATGGTATTTGTCTTTTTCTGTCTGACTTATTTTACTTAGCATAATACCCTATAGGTCCATCCATATTTGCAGATGGCAAGATTTCATTCTTATTTTTATGGCTGATTCATATTACATTGTATATATATATATACCAAATCTTTATCTGTTTGTCCATCAGTGGACACTTAATTTGCTTCATATCTTGCCTATTGTGACTGATGCTGCAATGAACTTGGAGGTACATGTGTCTTTTCAAATTTGGAATTTTCTAATTTATGTATTGGATTTCTTCAGATAAATACTCAGAAGTAGGAATTGCTGGGTCATATGATAGATCTATTTTTAATTTTTTGAGGAAACTTCATGCTGTTTTCCATAGTGGCTGCACCAGTTTACAATCCCACCAAAGGTTCCCTTTTCTCCACGTCCTTAGTCCTCACCAACACTTGTCGTTTGTTGATTTATTGATGATAGTCATTCTCATAGGTATGAAGTGGTATCTCATTGTGGTTTTAATTTTGCATTTCTCCGTTGATTTGTGATGTTGAGCATCTTTTCATATGTCTATTGGCCATTCTTATGTCCTTTTTGGAGAAATGCCTATTCAGGTCCTCTGCCCATTTTTTTAATTGAATCGTTATCTTTTTGGTGATAAGTTGTATGAGTTTTTATATATTTTGTATATTAAACGCTTATCAGATATATCATTGGCTAATATCTTCTCTGATTCAGTATATTGTCTTTTAATTTTGTTGATGGTTTCCTTAGCTATGTAAAACTCTTTAGTTTGATGTAGTCCCATTTGTTAATTTTTATTGGTTCCCTTGCTTGAGGAGACATATGCAAAAAAAAAATATTACTAATAATAGTGTCACAGAGTTCATCACCTATGTTTTCTTCTAGGAGTTTTATGGTTTCAGGTCTTATATTTAAGTCTTTAATCCATTTTGAATTTATTGTATATAGTGTCAGAAAGTGATCTAGTTTTATTCTTTTGCATGTGTCTGTCCAGTTTTTCCAACACCATTTATTGAAGAACTATCTTAACCCCAACGTAAATTCTTGCCTCCTTTGCCATAGATTAATTGGCCATATAGTCATTGATTTATTTCTGGGCTGTCTGTTCTGTTCTATTGATCTATGTGTCTGTGTTTATGGTAATAGCATGCTGTTTCGATTACTATACCCTTGTAGTATAGTATGATATCAGGTAGTGTGATACTTTGTTCTTTTTCAAGATTACTTTAGCTATTCAAGGTCTTTTATTGTTTCTTATAAATTTTAGAATTATTTGTTTTAGTTCTATGAAAAATGCCATTGGTATTTTACCAGGGACTGTATTGAATCTCTAGATTACTTCAGGTAGTATGGACATTTTAACAATGTTAATTCTTTCTATTCATGAGCATAGTATATCCTTTCATTTGTTTGTATCTTCTTTAATGTCTCCCTTCAGCATCTGAAAGTACAGGTCTTTTAGCTTGTTTAAATTTATTCCTAGGTATTTTATATTTTTTGATGCAATTGTAAATGGTATTACTTTCCTCTTTCTCTTTCTGATAGTTCATTGGTATATAAAATTGAAACTAATTTCTGAATATTAATTTTGTATCACATTACTTTATTCAATTCATTTATCAGTGCTAATAGTTTTTGGTGGAGTCTTTAGGGTTATCTACATATAGTATTATGTTATCTACAAATAATGACGGCTTTACGTCTTTCTTTCTAATTTGGATGCCTTTTATTTATTTTTTCTTATTTGATTACTATGGCCAGGACTTTCACTATGTGTGTTGAATGAAAGTGGTGAAAGCGGACATCCCTGTCTTATGCCTGATCTTAAGGAAAATGCTTTTAGCTTTTCACCATTGAGTATGATGCTAGCTGTGGGTTTGTCATATATGGCCTTTATTATGTTCTGGTGTGTTTTCTCTATTTCCACTTTGCTGAGATTTTAAAATTATAAATGGATGCTGGATTTTGTCAAATGCTTTTTCTGCATCTATTGATATCATCATATGACTTTTATCCTCTTTTTTTTGCTGTATCTTATTAATAGATTGCAGGTATTGAACCAATCTTGTATCCCAGGAATAAATTCCACTTGATCATGGTATATGATAATTTTAATGTATTTCTGAATATGGTTTGCTAACGTTTTGTTACAGATTTTTGCATCTATATTTATCAGGGATATTGGTCAGTAACATTCTTTTTTTGTAATGTGTTTGTCAGCTTTTGGAATCAGGGTAATTTGGCCTCACAAAATGATCCTGGAATCCTTTACCCCTCTTGAATTTTTTGGAATAGTTTGAGAAATACACATGTTAATTCTTTATAAACATTTGGTAAAATTCACCTGTGAAGACATTTGGTCTAGGACTTTTGTTTGTTGGAGTTTTTGATTACTGTTTCAATTTTGTTTGTATTTGTTGGTCTGTTCGAATTTCCTGTTTCCTCTAGACTCAGTCTTGGAAGATCATATGTTTTAGGAATTAGTCCATTTCTTCTAGGTTGTCTAATTTGTTAGCATATAATTGTTGGTAGTATTCTTTTATAATCCTTTGTATTCCTGTGGTATCAGTTGTCACTTCCACTCTTTCATTTCTGGTTTTGTTTAGGTCCTCTCCTTTTCTTTTGATGAATTTGGTTAAAGGTTTATCAATTCTGTTTATCTTTTCAA
This sequence comes from Macroglossus sobrinus, assembly GCA_004027375.1. Taxonomy (NCBI): domain Eukaryota; kingdom Metazoa; phylum Chordata; class Mammalia; order Chiroptera; family Pteropodidae; genus Macroglossus; species Macroglossus sobrinus. The sequence continues at coordinate 161,154 of PVKZ01002274.1, forward strand.
AGAAACAGCTTTTGGTCATTGATCTTTTATATTGTTTTTCTAGATGCTATTTTGTTTATTTCTACTCTGATCTTTATTGTTGCCTACCTTTTATAGCCTTTGGGCTTTGTTCTTTTTTTCTAGTTTCTTTTGATGTGTGGTTAAATTGTTTATTGAGGTTTTTCTTATTACTTGAGATAGGCCTGTTTTGCTGTGAATTTACCTCTTAGAACTGCTTTGGCTGTGTCTCATAGGTTTTGGGTCATTGTATTTACATTTTAATTTGTCTCAAGGTATTTTTTGATTTATTCCTTGATCTCTCTGTTAACCCAGTCATTGCTTAGTATAGCATGTTACTTAATCTCCATGTGTTCGTGTGTTTTTAAATTTTCTTTTTGTAATTAATTTTTACTTTCATTTCACTGTGATCAGAGAAGATGTTTGATATGATTTTATTCTTCTAAAGTTTGTTGAGACTTGTTTTGTGGCCTAGCATGCTGTCAACCCTGGAAAATGTTTCATATGCCTAAGCCTCTGATTCTTGTCTGGGTGATTTGACTAGGTGATCTTGAAAATAGATCTAAGTTATAGAGCAAGAAACCTATTAATAGTGTAGTATTAAATTACATAATGCTACTTCATATAGCAGCATTTGCCAGGTGGAAAAGTGATGCCACCCTGTTCATTTCTGTGGGCAAAGAGTCAATTTCAGCTTCTTATAGGAACATTGTTTTTATTATTCTGAACAACGGTATTCTAGTTATCAGAAACTGAGTATTACATGTATAAGAAGTTACATGGTTTTATTTTTCTGAGTAATTACGTTTTTTCTCCATTTTTCCTCAAATTATATTTGTTCATTATAGAATATTTGCAAATAAAAGAAAAGCATGAAAATGACAATATTTTAAATGTTACTCACTCACAAATATTTTACCATTCAGAGGTAAACACTGATTTGCATGTCAGCAATTCTACTGTTCTGTTCATGTGTACATGCACATACATGAAAAAACAGGCATAAACTGGAAGACATAAAATTAGGATCATAATGATTATTCTATATTATAACCTGCAAATTTTTCTCTGAGCATTAAATAGTAAACATTTTCTCATGTCACTAAATATTCTTTTATAGCTGCTTTCTAAGTAGCTGCATTGCCTTTTATTTTATGCGTTATACCTATACCAATCCTGTACTACTGAGATTTTAGAATTTTCTTTTTTGCTTTTATAAATAGCACTATGATAAAAAATAATTCTGGATTAATAATTTTGCCTATCTTTATTTATTTTCTTAAAATAAATTCCCAGAAGTAAAATTAAATAAAAAGGTATGAACATTTTAAAAAGCATTTGGTATATATGTGCCAAATTGTTCTTCAGAAAGATTGTGCAGGTTTATAAAAGAGAATTCTTTTCCATCCCACTTATTCTAGTTTGGGACTAAGGGTAGCCAGAGCCTGTCCTGGCAGCTCAGGGCACAAGGTGGACACCCACCCTGGATAGGACACTCTTCCGTCTCATAGAACAGTCACACCCACACTTACACTCACTCAGACTAGGATAATTGAGACACGTCAGTTCACCTAATGTGCATGTCTCTGGGGTCTGGAGGAAAACTGGGGACCCAGAGAAAACCCACACAGGCATGGGGAGATCATGCAGTCTCCACACAGACAGTTGTTGGGGCAGAGAATTGAATTTTTTTTCTTATCTATGTTATAACAAAATAACTTTATTTGAGGACCTGCTATACTTTTTCTCCAGTGGATTTTTCTGTTTTCTACATTTTGCCAAGTTTTACCAAGGAAAAACTAAACTTAAAAAAAAAAAAAAACCTTTTAAATAGATTGATTACTTAACTTTATCTGAGGTTTGTTTCTGAATGTAAGATCCATATAATAAATTCCCTCACTTAAATCCCAGGTGATAAAAAACTTATCCTGTCAATTAGTTTTAAAGCAGTCAGTCTTATGATATATATATATATATATATATATATATATATATATATATATATATATATATAACCAGATAACTTCAGGTAGCTTGTTTCTAGGGTTTTATTTATGACATGCTAGAAGTTTCTTGAAGGAAAGTGTAGCTATAGTGAACATTTCCATTTAGGTCTACTCCATAGTATTGTTAAACACAACAGCAATTGACATTTTTACTGGGCAGTGTGCAAACACTGAGAGGAGTTGTACCCCTGCTAATAAGGAAGATAAGAACAAATTGACTATTGAGTAGAGTTGCATTGCTTAAAGCAAAGTATTTGAACAACTGTCCAATCCTTTTTCCCATGAATGGAGATAAGAGCCATTTACTGTTTTGGGGTTATCATTTATATTTAAACATGGTATGAATGGAATTTAGTAAATTCACTTGAGATAATGAAACTAACATTGATGTGTGTGTATTATATGTAGTTTTGTGTATATGTTGGAGGGGATAGGTGGTAACAAAAGTAATGCCAAAATCACAATTTGAGAGAAATATTAAAGGTAAATTAAATCTTTATTTTTATAAATTGCTCTCTGATCCAGTAGTGATAAAGGGCATGCGAAAAGACTATAAGGTTACTTTCAAAACAAATATTTACCAAGTTCCAGGAAATGAATGTGTTTATATACTTGGCAATTGCACAAGGCTTTCTAAAAATCTGTTTATCAAGTAATTGACTGTTCAGGTCATTTTGGTTGCATTAAGAGCAGTTGATGTGCAATTTCCTTATGCTTTCAGAAGCATATGATACATGGTCACCTATTTGTCATTGACTAGCATTATGAAGAGTTGGAATGGGGACAGTGTGCTAACATGAAAGATTGATGGGAAATACAATTTTTGTAATTTGAAATCTTCTAAATACATTAGATGTGCTCCTTATTTAAAGGAATCCTACAAACCATAATTTTGTTAAGTGAGGAATTTACAATGCATAATTACCATTGTTTTATTCTTCTTGTGAATCTGGTAATCTCACACTGACCAATTTGATTATGAGCAAGAAATGTGCTTCCTTTTGTCATCTTAAAAAAAAAACAACACAAATGTCTTGGGTAGCAAATAAGAGTGCCATGAAGTGGAGTTTAGTGATAATTAAATAATCTGGAAATAATATTTTTTTTCTTTAAAATATCTACCCTTTGGCATGTGGTCAGTAGTCTTGATCCTCAGAGAAACAGAATACATTCTTTTCTTTCTCCACCAAAATAATGCCTTCCTTCTACTTTTTCTTTTCTTCCTTTAAAAATGATGTAAGATACTTTCTCTGAATTCATGAATTTTTTTGGTAGAACACCTGGTTCTTTGCCTTTTAAAATTCATAGAAGAAACAAATAGATACATATTTAAATATTCATATAAATTAAATCTGAAGCGTCTAGGCTTTTTCATTTTTAATATTGAAATCAAAAGCTTCTTTAAATGGAAATTTAAAAAAAATTTAAACTATTGGAAAATCTTTAAAATGGTTGTTGGTTAAATGCAGTATTTTAAGTATAATATATACATAAGTATAAGATATACTTAAGTATATTAAGCAAAGTAAGTACTGGTTTTATTTTAAAGCCTAACAGTGAAATAGTATATATTTTCTCATTTAAAAACTGAACTAGTAAAAAATTTTTAAAAGAATTTTAAAAACATTAAATGCATTAAGTAATTATAACAACACCTTTATACTAGATATACAGAATTAACTTATCAGTTTTATACAGTGATTAGAGTTAGAGCAGATTATTCTTACATTTAGAATTAATTCAGCAATATCTAAAAATATATATTGAATATATTGTGTTAAATTTACCTAAGATTTCTGATTTAACAAATTAAATGCACATTTCTCTTTTTAAAAAATTAATTGAACATATTCATATACCCACTGTTCCCTTTATTGGGGAATTTTGAATAAAATTCATTACTTTTTTTAATACTTTTGAATTTAAAATGTACTTGAAGTGGTTTATCCTCGGCCAGTTATCCCTTGAGACTCAATTTTATAAAGCTGATTTAAAGGATAATTTAAACATGAATTACTGTTACTGCTTATCTTCTATTTACATTATCTGGAAGGTCAGTATAATGCAGCACTGACCATGATGACTGGGTCCCACTGAGATGAGGAAGGAGACAGGACATTCATGTCACTGGAGGCCAGAAATGGCCCCAGCTTGCAGCAGAGCAGAGGTATGATTTGAGTAGATATAAAGCTGTTTTTCCTAGAATGAATTGGCAGAAGTAGAAAGAAGTTATTAGTGTTATTACATTATCAGATTCTTCCTAATCTGTATGATTTTCAATATAGACTTTTCAGAAAAATTTAATTTTTGTGGAAAGATGAAGACATTTTGATTAAATATGAAATATAGTGAAAATTACAATTATTTGGTTACGTTTTTCCAGTCAAAATATTATGTGAATAAATACAAGATTATTAGCTTTAAAAATATATACTACTGAACATATACAATGTAACTATGAAAATTCTGATTTTTTTTATTGAAAACAGTGTGCATCAAAATCTGGCACCATCTTTCATAAGATTCAAAAGTCTTCTTTCTGTTGTTTTGTTTATTTAATTTATGAGGCTTTTCTCAAAACTGAACTAGTATTAGATGGTTCCTCAAAACAGTGACAAATAAAAGAAGATACATAGAAGTGTTTGGAAAGGGAGATGAGTTATCCTGGCCTGATCCTTTTCATGTTTCCTCTTTCTGCTGTCTTTCTCTGTACATCCATAGGTAAAACCCAAAAATTATTCTTAAGGGTTTTGTGGGAACCAAATAAGACCAGAGGAAATGTTTAAAACTGCTTTCTGACCTCTAATAGTGGTGATGTTATTTTTGAGTACCACTAATAGTTTAAAAGTGCTTATCAGAGCAACTCTTCACTGCCTTAATTTGTGTGTACAGATTGCTATTGGTGTTGTTACTATCTGTTTTGTATCAAACTTGCTAGCTAATTTCCTTATTAGCTAAGTGATTTTCTTAATGGCTACCCTTTTGACAAACAAAGAAATCTTAGCTGCTGTGAGAGGAAAAACCAAATTTAAAAAAGATAAGGAACATCTGTATTCATGCTTTGCTGCTATGTGGCTGGTATGAGAGAAAATCTGGTGATTGACCTTGATTCTTGACTGGGGTCACAAAAATATGCATAATTTGGCCTTTATCCATAAAACAAATAGCAGCAGCCCCCATTTAAAGCAGGGATTTGATTTCGTTTGTTTTGGGTGTGGAAAAGATAATCTTTTTCAACCTATCTTAGAGGATTTAGTGAGTGTTTTCCAGAAATATTTTAGAATCTCCATTTTGACAGGAGCATTTTGTTTGAATACGTATTTTATTAACCAAGGGTTATTTTGTTTAATTTATACTTGAAGATTTAGAGGCCTGCAATACTGTGTTTAAAAAAGGAAATTTGAATACTCAACAATATCAATGAGAGCCCCCATGATCTGGTGATAGATTTTTGGATTTAGGGCCCCTGAAAGGGACAGTGGACATTAGTATTGGGGAGCCAGTTTAAGATTTATTTTAAACAATTTTAGATGGGACCAAGTCAATGAAGACAACACCAGAGTGACTGGAACCTCTTGAGCCAGCAATCTGAGAGCTCTGAGCCTTTATGTAGTCAGTCTTCCAGAGTTGCCCTTCACCCACGTTAGGGACCAGGTCTATAGGTGAATAACCTCAGACTCTTATACACCCATTTGTGCCTTGACAGCCTGTGGATCTGACATGGTACCAAAATGTGTGTTTATTCATCAGATACCATTTTAGAGCTTGGGCAGTAAGATTGGGTATTTGCATTTTCACACAGCAGAAATCCATCTTTTTAAATAAAGCAAGAAAATATTATCTTCCTAGTGTTTAAGTAGGAGTCATCTTTGTTCTTGCAAACCTGGTTACAATTCTGCCATCTCTCTATCATCTATCTATCTATCTGTCTATCTGTCTATCTATCTATCTATCTATCTATCTATCTATCTATCTATCTATCATCTTTATTTCACAAAATAGTCATCACAGAACTTTATTAAAAGAATTAGTTCTCAGTAGTTTTACAGACCAGTTTTAATATTTCTTTTCAGACAACAACTGATTCATCCACAGTGTAGAATGTTGTAGATTCCATTGAGAGATGTTATGCTTTTATTAAGTTTATTGGGCTGACATTGGTTAATAAAATTGGGTTTCAAATGTACAATTCAATAATACATCACCTGTATATTGCTTTGTGTGTTCACCACTCAAAGTCAGATCTCCTTCTCTCACCATATATTTGACCCCTTTTACCCTTTTCTACCTCCTCCCCACCCCTCTTTTTCTCTAGTAATCATTAAACTGTTGTCTGTGTCTATGAGTTTTTATCTGTCTTATTTGTTTGTTGCTCTCGGTTTTATATCCCACATGATTCTCGACTTTTTCCATCTGACTTTTTTCACTTAGCATAATATTCTCAAGATCCATCCATGTTGTTGCAAATGGTAGTATTTATCTTTTCATCTGGCTGAGTAATATTCCATTGTATATATGTACCATGCTTTTTTATCTAATCATCTATGGAAAGACACTTCAGTTGTTTCCATGTCTCGGCCACCATGAATAATGCTGCAATGAACATATGGGTACATATATTTTTACAGATAAATGTTTTTACATTTTTGAGGTAGATACTCAGAAGAAGGATTGCTAGATTGGTTGCTAATTCTATTCTTAATTTTTTGAGGAGCCTCCATGCTGTTTTCCACAGTGTCTATACCAGTTTACAGTCCCACCAGCAGTGTATGAGGCTTGCTTTTTCCCTACAGCCTCTTCAATGCTTGTTATTACTTGTCTTGTTTATAAGAGTCATTCTAACAGGTGTGAGTGAGGTGATATCTCATTGTAGTTTTGATTTTCATTTCCCTAATAGCTAGTGAAGTTGAGCATCTTTTCATAGGTGGCCATTTGTATGTCTCCTTGGGAGAAATATCTGTTCAGGACCTCTGCTTATTTTTTAATTGTTTTTTTGTGTATGTGTGGGTTTTTGTTGTTGAGTTGTATATTTTGGATATTAGCCTCTTATCAGAAGTGTTATTTGCAAATATCTTCTCCCCTTTGTTTTGTTGTCTCTTTGTTTTGTTGATAGTTTCTTTTGCTGTGCAGAAGCTTTTTATTTGATATAGTCCCATTCATTTATTTTTTACTTTTACTTCTCTATGCTTTGGGGTCAAACTTATAAAATCCTCTGTAAGACTGAGGTCCATAAATTTAGTACCTATGTTTTCTTCTATATTTTTTATTGTTTAAGATCTTATATTTATTTCTTTGATCCATTTTGAGTTAATTTTTATGTATGTTGACCAATAGCAGTCTAGTTTTATTCTTTTGTATGTGGCTTTCCAATTTCAATAAGTGGTTTATTGAAGAGGCTATTTGTCCTCCATTGTATCCTTTTGGCTCCTTTCTTGAAAATTATTTACTCATATAAATGTGAGTTTATTTCTGGATTTTTAATTCTGTTGCATTGGTCTGTGTGTCTCTTTTTCTGCCAATATTATGGTGTTTTGACTATTGTTGCTTTGTAGTATGATTTTAAATCAGGGATTGTAAAACCTCCAGCCTTGTTCTCAGGATTGCTTTGGCTTTTCGGGGTCTTTTGTGGTTCTATATAAATCTGATGATTTTTTTGTTCCATGTCTTTAAAAAATGCCATTGATATTTTGATCGGGATTGCATAAAATCTGTATATGCTTTGGGTATATTTACCTCTTTGTTTTTGTTTATTAAGCACACCAACAGTCAGTCAGACAAGATTAGAGAAAACAGTGAAAAAGAAAGTATTTGTCTCTATTCCATCCTTGCATTTGATTCTCCTTATACTTTCACCTCCTTCATTTTCTTTCCCTTGGTCGCACATCACATTCAACATGTCTATAACCTGTAAGTTTCCCTTATTGCAATTTAGCCACCTGCTATCTGTACAACTATGAACAAGTTACTTAACTTCTTTGTGCCTTGATTTCCTTACTTGTAAAATGACAATAGACTATTACCTATATCATAAAGTCATTATGAGGATTAAATACATTAAGATATGTCAAGTGCTTAGTACCTGATTGTACAAAGTACTGAGTGACCAGTTATGAAATAATTGCTAATAGAACCTAATAATAGGGTAATGATAGGAGCCATACACTTCATTGCCAAGTGTCAAATGTCAAATAAGACAGGATTATGAATTCTTTATGTGCAGCAGCACAGAAGCCGGTGTTTTGCTTTTTCTGTGTGAATCCACTTGTAGAATGTCTTAAAGATACAAATGACTGTTGGATCAGTCCTCAGAAGACTATTGGTTGGTAAGAGAGAATGTCCTAAGACTCCTAGGAATCATATTGAATTCGTTACTTTTATTGGAAAGGAAGACAGTAAGCACATAGTGTAGAGGTGGTTGGTTATTTTTATGTATTCGTTTCTCTCACTGTAAATATGGTGCTTTCTTTATCCAATGTGAATGTTCTAAATTATGTGGCCATTATAAATCTTATTTTGAAATTAATTTCTGGCATGGTAAGTATATTTCTTTTTGAGGCACTACATTTTTACACATTTAGAGTATAACCTCACTCATTTGAGAATACTGTATACAAAATAATTTTAAAGGACATTTTCAATTATGTATTTTCAGAAGGTAGCTAATGGCTTTTGACCTGCTATACTAATGTATAGAACTGAATGTCAGACACAATATTTTTTAAAAACTGCATTTTCACCTCGCTTAATCAAGCACAGTAATTCTTTTTGAGATTGCCTTGCATATTTTCCCAAGTGGTCAATTTGGTAGGAGAAAGAAGAGAAAATTATAATATTATAGCATTTAGATCTTAAGAATATTTAAATATATCCAGATTAGTAAATACAAATATTTTAATAAATAATATTATATCTGATATAATTACATGTGAAAAGCCATTTAAAGTACTTAGTATCAGCCTTACATCTTCTCCACATCTTTGGGCCATTGTTATTAAAAAAAAATCACATATTTTAATTCACACACTTTTCTTATTATTTCTATTTTCTCTTGAAATTTATACAGTATATTTCATGGCCTATTTTCACACAGTTCTTAAGAATTATACATATTAAATAATAATTCTCAATTTTTGTGCAAAAATAGACCATGATATACACTGTATAAGTGATAGAGATTGCTCAGGGCTTCAAGGTTAGCATTTTTTGGTGATTGTCAGCATTCATTTCAAATTAATTATTGGCACAAGTTCTTATACAACTGTAGTCTTTGCAATTATGTGCCACTTAGTTTGTATATTGAAAAATACTCTGATTTAAGCTTCATTGAATTTTTGAGATGAAGATGTATATGCAGCTTGAGTAATGCCCAAATTACTTTGTGGAGTGGGTGACTGATAAAGTGACAGTATAAAGAGTTTTATTTTCTGTAGTGAACATATTGGAGCTGGCATTTTGCCGCTGAACTGTATGATGATGATGAAAGAGGAATATTGTTTGTATGCTTTGCATTGAAGGCTTAATTTCTGAGGCTGAGCTCCAATTTTGTTTATCCCCTCAGGTAATTAGTAGTTTTCAAGATGCAAAAGTGTATCACTGGATTTTTTTTTAAATTATTGGATTTTTTTTTTTAATGGTTAAATTTGTATTGTCCTTTCTTTAAATTTAGGCACTAAAAATTCTCACACATCAAAGTAGTATGCGATTCTCATTTGTGGCTGGAGAGTTAATCATCTCAGTAATGCTTTGAAGTTAGCTTTTTTTCTCTTTCTCTCTTTTTTCTTAACCCAGCATGGGTTCATGAATAAAACTAACCACTCTGATAAGTATAGTATATTATTGTTTTTGCCGATGGCTCTTGCTAATAAAAATTCAAAATCTGGTTAGTTTGCTGGAATCAAATCAATGTAGTATATGGCATACTTTTTCCTGTTATGAAGCCCTCTCACAGAAAATAGGTGGGAAAAAAAAGCGTAGGGATGGAAAGAAAAGACAAAGCAGTTCAGGGTTAAATATAGTTTAGCATTTTTTCCTGTTTGTGGTTAGTATGTAATGTATACCAGAGTTTTTACTTCTCACTGCTCTATAATCCTTGGGACTAAAGTCATAAAAATTCCTATTCTTTAGTCAAAGTATATATGAATCTGCTGTTTTGTGGATGAGTTACCAATAACAATGGTAGTAACAATTTGATAAAATATATGTGTGTGTTTTTAAATGCAGCTGGATAAGACTCTATAGGCTGAAGAATAGGTTAAGTGATGAAGAATAGGTAGGTGATTGATAAAATAACTTGGAATTCTGACATTTGCTAAAATTAAGTCATTCTGCCTACAAAATTACGTAATCACTAAATCACATAGGATTTGGCATTTTAGGGAATAAAGATTTTCCACTAATATCAGCACAGAACAGAATTGTGATTGGATGCTTCCTTCAAAAGGCAACGTGTGAATTTAGAAACCAGAGAACATGCCAGAAATAGGCTGATGAGATTGTAGAAGACATTCCATACTGGAACCAGATACTAGACTCAGCTGGAAAGATCCTTGAATTGCAGTTAGGGGAATACAAATAAGGAGCTAATTTAGCAAAGTTTACATGCATATTTCAAAGTGGGTAGGATTATCCCCTCAAGAGTTAGAGACACTTAGATTTTAACTGTTTGAAGGCAGCTTGTCAATTTGGGAAAATAAATTAACTACGAAATAGGGATAGTAATGATATCTAATTCATATTACTATTATATTAATTATTAATACATAATTGATATATCATTAAGTATTATGAAAAATAATTACTAAAAATGAAAAATGAATAAACACAAGTTATAGTGAACAAAATATTTCAATTCCAGAGCCTTGGAAATCTGTTACCGTTTAGGTTTATACTTGGTCTCAGAATCTTGCTCAACCCAGAACGCCAGGAAGTAACGTGAAACACATTTGCTTTCCTTGAGCTAATTCATCCCTAACCTGTCTTTTGTCTCTTTGTTTTGCTGACAGTCTCACTAATGTGAATATCAACTCAGTTACATGGAAAAGTAGGAATGGAAAGATTCGTTGTCAATACATAATATTCAAGCACTATGCTGGATGCTTTACAGAGATTTCTGTTAAGTAGGTGATGCCCAAATTTATATTTCCAGTTTCATTCTCTAACTCATGCTCCATTCATGAATTCATTATTATTTGGCTCCTGCACTTAACTGTCTAATTGTTATCCAAACTTATTGCTCACTACTCACTATCTTTCAGCCTGAAAGACATTTGACTTCTTTTGTGTTCCTTTAGCATTCTAAGTTTATTTCTGTTTTGGATTTTTGTTCTTGATGATCTTTATGCCTGAAAGGCTCTGTCCTTTTATTTTACGCATCTTGCTGCTTCTCCTTATTCAAGTGTCATTTCTTTAGAGATGGAGGTTTCTCTCTGACAACTGTTTTAAGCCCATCCAGTCAGTTTCTTATCTCATCATTCTACAATATGATTCTTCAGAACCCTTTTCCATATATATAATATTATGTTATTTTATTTAATTGTTTATTGTTTTATTACCCAATCCAGAATGCAAGATTTCTGAGAGCCGAGGCCTTGTGTGGCTTGTTCAACACTGTATTCCAAATACCTGAAACAGTGACTGGCTTATAGCAGTGCTCTCAACAACTTTCAGAGGTACGATTATTCTTTTCTTCGTTTTATAGGTGACAAAAGTGAGGCCCAGGGAGGTTGCAGAGCTGAGATATTGACCCAGTGCTGTGCTCTAAAAACCTATACTGCAATGCTTCCCTTCGCACAACTGAAGGTCAGGACCATTAAATGAGGGAAGGGGACCGTGTTGAGTTCTCAGAATTTCCTTTGAGTCCCTAGGCTGGTGGCTATTGTTTCTACTGCATTGTCAGTGAAGAACTGGTCCTGATCACTTTATATTCTAGTATTCTTGGTTTATTTTCTCTTCCTTTTTCCTTTTGACTCAGAGCCCAAGATACACATGATTAATATTTTACGAGAATGCATTCGGTCCCATACTGTTTGGGAAAAACAAACACTGGATTTTAAAAAAGCTCCCAAAGGCCTAGAATTCGTGGTTTGGAACCCAGATGGAATTTTCCACCTGGCTTGGGTTCTTCCTTTTTATATGCTTGCTGTTTTCGGAGCATTTGTTACTTGACAATGGCATTTATTACCGTTATAGCTTTCTTTTTGTGAGTTTGTGTTAATAACACAGATAATGCTTTGCTTGTACTTGGCACCTATCGGCTAGAATAGTTCTACCTCCAAGCCTTTCTGTTTCATCCCCACCTCCCATGCGAAACATGGTGCTGCAACTGGGCTATTTGTATTGTTTTAGCCAGACATTGTAGAATGAAAGAGGTGGTCTTATAATGTATGTCATTAAAATGTGAAAATATGTTTTAACTTTTGGGGAAAAACGAAAAGAAGAAAAAGAAAACCAGGCAGTTGATTAAAACCAGATAATCTACTGCATAATAAGTCACACCCAGCAGATTATAGAGGGAGAAGTTATTGCTGCTTTTTAATCCAGAACATTTGGTGTGCGTTGCTGCATTTGACCTTTTAGGAGCAGTTGACCTCGTTTGAGAATTGCTGGTAAACATGCCTTAATCAGTGAAACAGAAGGAAAATTAGCATTGTGGCACTGACTTGGTTAATTTAAATCCAAACACACACACACACAACACACAACACACACACACACACACACACACACACACACACACACTCTCCTGCTGCCTGGACACCCTTTGGGAGACCCTTGCACAAAGAGATTTCATTCAGAAGTATTATAACCTGCATCCCACTATCAGACTCTGTTAGCACTGTTGGTCTTCTTCAGCTGCAAGCAGCATCTTTAACCCCTTTTAAGCTTCCTTTTATTTTATGAAAATATTATCTGTGCTTAGATTTATACATATATTCTACATTTTGCTCAAAGCTCCTTTGTATCCTAGGGAAAAGGTATTTTAAAGTCATACTAATTGAGAGACTAAAATGAGAACTTATCTAAAACTGGCTTTTTTAGAAAAAGATATTAGAACTTAATCCAGTGCTTCCTCTGGGAATTGTAATCAAAATTAGAATCATGAAATGTTGAAATAAGTTTTTGGTATTACAGTAAGCCATCATCTATAATACTTTTGACTTTTTGATTAAAAACATCGAAGGCTTTATAATCTATGTTTAGTTTTGGGAAAACATTAAAGTTAATTGACTCTTGGGTAAGTTCAGTAGTAGTATAGACCTGGATCTTTAAATGAAAGCAAAATTAAAATTCTTTAAAAATGAAATTTTGAGTACTTTCAGTCTATTACAGTTTGAACTGAGAAAAATATCTACACGTTGGGTGCTCTGCTGGGCTTGATTGCAGAAGAGGGCACATGTTTGTGTGAGGAAAATTTAAAAATTGCTTTAGATTGGAAAAATCAACGCCCTTATTTTAAACAGCAAAAACCCTAAGCCCCTCTACTTGATTACTCAAGCTCTTAAATACCCTTACTGGGACAACTTCTTCTTCCTTATTACCAAATTACGACACTCTTCCAAAATACAAACGAAGCCTTTCAGAGAAGGTGGTATAATCCCAGTCTTTGTGGTTTTGTTCATTATCATTAACTTTAATAACTACTGTTTATTGAAGGCTTATAATATGCCAGTACTTTATGCATTATCTTCATCTTCATAACTACAATATGAGGTTGTACCTTCTTTCTGGCTCCCATTAGAAGCAGTAGCTATCCAAGAAAGGAACATATTGGGAAATAAGGGGAGCTAGAAGCTACGTGTTAGAAAAGAAATCACAGCATCATTTTCAGTATCTGTTCATTTTCCTTTCAAAAATAAAATGCCAATTTCTACTTTACCCTAGCACGTTAGGTTGTTTCAAAGATTAAGGGAAATAATTTAATCTTAAACACTTCAAAAAATAATTAGGGCATAATACTTTTTTTGTGAATTTATTCAATAAGTATCCAGTGAATGCCAACTATAAGACATAGAGCTATATAGAGAATACAATACATGATAATAAGGCAGTAGAATGTTTTAAATGCAGTTAGTAAGTTAGAGAATGCTGGAATTTCTGAGGAGGAATCTATAGCTGATGGAAGAGGTGGGTCTTGAAGGACTGGTAGGTTTGGATTGGTAGATGGGGAGGACAGGTATGTGGTAGAGCAGCAGGGGAATTGGTAGGTATCTGTGGGTTTATAGGAGGAGGAGGCAGAAAGAGCAAAGGTCTGGAGGAGGGAAAGTATAGGGACATATTAGTGTATCAGGTTGTCTAATTGGCTATAGCTCAAGATGCCTAGAGGTAAGTCTGACAAATATGGGCTTAGGTTTAAGCAATGAAATATGCACTTGCTTTAGTAGCCCACAGGGGGAGCCTTTAAAGATTTCAGGGTTTCCTGGTAAACTAGTAAGGCAATGTTTGTTAAAACTCATTAAGGACCAAGTGATGCATAGAATGATTAAAGGTGTGAGACACTGAAGTCAGTGAGACCAGAGCCTTATGAGATGACCGATAGAAGAGATCTAAGCTAGAGGGGCAAGTGTGGGACTTGATCAGTGACATTTGGTCATTGACTAGATTTAACAGTGATGGAGAGTTAGAACTTTTTGCCATTGGAAGTTCTTGTGATACTTTTTCATTAAATCAGTATAAATTTGTTGTAATTAACAAATTAAAACTCAAATGCTAATGATAAAATCCTATATACCACTGTCATTTTTCAATACTTATAACATGCTTAACTGGTATTAGGGAAAGTATTGTATCAAGACCGGGGGAGCCAAGCATGCTGCTCAGCTGGGCTAGGAGGAAGTTAAACATAAATTATGAAGAAAATCTAGTTTAGAATGAAGGACATTTTTGCCTTATCAGAAAAGTGATTTGGGGGAGGAAGCAAACTGGCACTGTAGTTGACTAGTCAAAACTTTAGAAATCCTAGCCAAATATTTCCTCAGAAGTAACACTTTAATCTCCATTTGCCTCGGAATTGGCACTTGCCAACATTATTTCACTTTACGAAACAAGTTAAGCTCAGGGCCTTGTTGAACCCCAAACTTCAATTTAAGGATTAAGGTGGTTGCATGGGAATTAGATAAAATATATACTACTTTTATAGTCAAGTGGTGATTTCTTTGGGAAATGTGAGCTCACTCCCTGCTCCCCCACATCCTGTGTGTGAGTGTGTGTGTGTGTGTGTGTGTGTGTGTGTGTGTGTGTGTGTAAGAACATTTCTACTTTCTAACTTCCATCTTCTTTCAGTTTTGAGAAATTATAATACTGTTTGGATGCCTGCAAAGCCTTGGGATGCACTGGGAAAAAAATAAAAAGTAGATTTTGTAAAGTTTGGGGCAAATCAAAAGGGGTAGACAGTCACCCAGGAACAATATGTCAGAGATTAGTGGAGCTAGTGTTGTTATCGGGTAGATTATGTACCTGCCCCCAGTTCTATGCTGAGTGGCCTAAGGAGGGTGTGCACTTCACAGGGCCTCTCTCTTTTATCATTGGGAATCCAAGGAAAGGAGGTAGTGATTTGTGTAGGAAGTTGTCAATTTAAGAAAGAATTTATGATCTTCTCTGAGAAGGTGGTAAGATTGCACTGATCAAAAATTTTAGTGGAGTGGTAAGAGGAAATAGAACATTAAAGGTAACCTGACACATTGAACTGTTTTTGTAGATTGAGGAGAATAAAAATGGAATGAAGCCTGGAATTAGGAAATGGAGGTTGGGGAAATTAGGCTCCTTTTTTTGTAAATCAAGCATCTTTAACAGGATGTAATCTGGCCTCATAGGGCCATTTGACTCACTGATGCTTGATTTCTATCTGTTCAGCCTTTTTTAGTGGTCAGACACCTTGATTTGGTCTTATTTTTGGATAGGCTATTTAAAAAAATGTACCTTTAAAAAAAAATCTAACAAACTAACTTTATTGTTGGACTACTTCTCCATGACCATCACATCTCTGTAAAAGTCAATAAACCTGCTCTCTTTTGTGTGTGTGTGTGTGTTATCTAGATAACCTTTATTTGCTTTACCCATCTTAATTCTGTTTAGAGAGGTGGGTCAGCTCCCTAGTAAAAATTGTTTGAAATGACCTCGAAATAGTTTGGCTAGCATGTTAGGATCTAGTCCTCTGAACCTGTCATAGATTTTCTCTGAGAACTGATAAACCAGGATTGCAAATTCAGAACACATTTAATGAATTTCTGTTTTTCAAATTATACTAGTAATTCATATCCATGGCTAAAAAATGTTTAAAAGTTTAAAAATAATATAAAAATTGGAGGACTCTCTGAGTCTGTAATTGGAACCGCCAGAAGTTAACCACTCCTAGCAATTGTATGTATATCTTCTAGACATTTTTCAATACACATTTAAATAAATACATTTATTTAAAATTTGGATCATATGTATGATCTGTGTGTGTGTGTGTGTCTGTGTGTATACACATACTATTTTCACTTATATCATGGTAAATTTTGCATACAAAATTTGCGTGTTTTGCCTCTCAAAATCAGGATCTCAGGAAGGGCAAGTGAAAGGATAGGAGTAATACCATTTTGTTACAAAGGTTTTTCATTTTAGGTTAAGAAAATCTGAATTATTATGGGTTTTATGAGGGCTGACTTTACTGTGCTTTCAGAATTCTCCCTAATCTCTACAGTAGTGAAAAGTCTAACTTGGCAATTAGTTTTAAAATTTCGACATTTTCCCAAATTTTATATTGTGCTGTTGTGTTCCATTTTACTATTTTTGTAAGCAGTGTTATTGCAATTCATTCGTATGCTATTTTCTCACAAGGGAAACATTAAAAGCAGGCTTAGCTTCACCTAAATTGAAATAGAGATAATAATAGTTTCTTTGAAATGGCTTAGATCTAAGTATACAGTACAGAATGACAACCTTCATGTTTTATTGTGTTATGACTGTCTTAAAGAAGATCTGCCAAGTTACATGCTTATCTTTGCAATTACAGTATTTGCAGTAGAAAAATTAGACCATGGTATTGTTTAAAAACATGTCAATCCAATATTCATGAAGAAGAAAACAATAGTTTTCATAGTACAAATGATAAATTATATACTTATTAAAGCATCACATTTGATCAGATAAGCATGATATATCATTATAGACTCAGTTTGATGTCGAAACATTGTTATTTTAAACAACTACTTTAAACTTGGTATTTTTAAGATGGGTTGTATTTCTATGAATGTGGGTGACAGATGAAGGGCAGGACGAATAGTTCAAAGTGAAAATTTTAAATTATGTGTAGCTTTGGGGGTTGTTAGAAGTAGAAGTAATTCTGCTTGTGATAGAAGAGACTTAAGAAGACCGTGTAGCAGTAAGATGGCAGATTTCTTCTGATTTTATCTGGGTGTCATAATTAGGCATTTTGCTGGAGGTGTTTTCTGGATTAGTGATGTATCGGTAACGCTTTACTGGAGCTTGGAGATAAACGGAACAGGCAGCTGACGCCTCCTGAAGTAAATAGAGAGGATCAGAGTTTCATTGTTATCAGTACGCTGACCACCACCGAAGGCACAGATGTGAGCTTCTTTTCAGAAGGAATCAAGTGTTCCCTCTCAAGGAAAAGGATGTTTGTAATGCAATAATATTAATGTTTGTTAAATAAGAAAGCCATCTATAAACACTTATACTATGAATACTTGCTACCTGGAAGCATTTTTTATTGAACTATGACTTTTTCAGAGCTTCAGCTATGAGATGAATATTGCTAATGGAATCATGTAATGACATTTGTCATTAAAAAGATTCAGAATTCATTGGGTTCCCTTGCTCTGTGTCACACTCACCGCTTCTGTGACAACCTTCATTTCCTACTTAGCAAATCCAAGCCTGGTAGCTCTAGCCCCAGGAAGTTGTTAAAGCAATTAAAGGCTTCTGTCTCCCAGCATATTGCTTGGTTACCATAGTACCCTCTGCCTCCAAGTCTCTCCTGATGATGTCAGTATGCATACAGGGGTTGTTCAGAGCATCTACGTGGGGATGATTCACCCTGCAATAAAGCCCCTCTCCCCGTTGCTGGGTTTCCAGTGCGATTTCAGATGTCCCTAGAAATGGAAGGTAAGTGCCTTCTTTTGCATATCAGAGAATTACTAAATGCCTCTATTATTCTCTTTCAGGTGTAAGAATGGTTTCTTGCTTTCTAAGATATAATACTGACTGAAATCATAGTGTACTGGAGCATTTCAGCCAATTACCTAGAACAGACACAGTGTGTACTTAAAATGTGTGTGTGTGTGTGTGTGTGTGTGTGTGTGTGTGTGTGTGTGTGTGTGAATGCACACATGGGACAGACATAAAATAACTGAATGCACAATGTAATGCTTTCTACTCTCCCTGATTAGCAGTAGTAGCAAACACAGTAGCACTTTTAATTTCAAACTCTTTGAAATACATAAATTTCTTAAAGTATTTTGACAGATGTCACAGGGTAAATGGAGCTATATTTTAAGTGTGTGAATTATATATTTTTGTTGATACTTTATTCAGCTTAAACAATATTAACATTTGAAAGATCTATGATTATATTGGAAAATATTATTAGAAAAAAGGGCAAAATTAGGTTGAGAAGTTACATATTAGAGAAATTAAAACATATTGTAAGACAGAGATTTAGTTATGGGATATATGTAAAGTTTGAAGTATACTGATCACCATTATTGCATACTTATTTCATACTTAATATTTTTCACAATATCTCACAATTGGATAGTAAAATAATGTTTCTGTTTTGTGATAAATGAAATTAGTGCCTCATAAAAGTTTCCCATATAACATATCTATGCTTCTCAAGGATAAGCCAGCAGTGTTCAGCTTTACGAGCAGAATATTATAAAACCACTTACATCATTCAGATACAAGAGCCATGAATGAATATTTCCTTTGAAAAGTAAGTTTTCTCTTTCAGTTTTTCCACTCAATATGCCTCAGCAATAAACAATAAATGAAACACATAACACAGGTTTCTTTCTCTCCATTCTGAGAGTTCTGTCCATATGACAATATTAGTTGTGTATTTATTTCTTCTTGATTCTCAAGGGAGTATTTCAGTATATTTTGTAAAGAATGGACTTAAATAGTACTCCTGTATTTAAATGGAGATGGTAGGTAAAGGCAATTTCTGATCAGTTACTGGGTAGCTTTGCAAGAGCTAAAAGAATGAGAATGGAGTAGATCAGGTAGGGAACTTTCCCATTTCTTCATGTTGCTGAGCTTTTTATTCTGTGTAGGAGGTAGACAGATGGCTTTTTTGAGATGTTGGTAAATGGTTTAGACTGCCCATTTCTAGAGAGATGTTGATTAAAATTAGCATTTTGTTTCTTATATTTTTAGAGTCTTCTGGAATATACCCTTCTGTATAAGTTTGCTTTATTTTTGTGTAAGATCATATTAGTGGACTGCTCTCACTCACTTTCCGATAAAGAATCAGTGAGAAATCCAGTTGCAAGAGAATATAACAAAATTCTTAATTTAAAATTTTTAAATTAAGTAACTTGTATGTGAGGATATCTGCCTTATCTTAATATCATAAATGCTTATTTTGTGAATTCCTTTCTATACTGAAAACATGCTAAAATGCTTTAACTTAATTTTTTTTACTACGTTCATACTTAATCCTGTTCATGTGTTTGAAAATTTACTAGTTAATTGCCATTTAAGAAATTTCTGGAAAGTAGAGAGAAATTATGATACTACCTAATTTAGGTTATGGCAGGTTAAATATTACAGAAATTTAATCAATATAAACTTTCTATACTTTTTAAAGCCCTTTTTATTAAAACATTTCGATAATGTTTATGTTGAAAACTTATATTCCTACATATGTTATATCTAGGCTTTGCTCTTCATTGTATTAATGTTTTAGGTGATGTAACAATCTATTGAGTAGCTAACTCTTTGTAATTTAAAAAAATACTTATGTAGCTTTGAAATTTTAAGATATCCATGAAAATATTCTCCTGTTGACTTAACTGATACAAGTAGCAGTTTATACAGAAAGCACTAAAAAGATTAGTTTCTTCATGCCTGGGTCAGGAAGTGGTTCCAATCAGTTTTAGGCAGGGTGGTTTTAAAAATTGGGTTAGCAGAGTTTTCATTTTATTTTTATGTCATTATACAATGTTTTAAGTTTTAAAGATATTTAAACTTGTTCCTGCTGAAATATGGATATGCCAGGTCTGTAGACTTAGTAAAGCATGAGACGATGGCATATGGCTGAAAAAAAGGTTCATTTGGCTCTCACTAAAAAGACAAGCTAAATCAAACCAGTATCCAAAAGAAGTATGGGAAGCATGGATCTGGAAGTAAACATTTTGTCCAATGATAGAAAAGAAGCTCAGGCTGTGAGGAACTGGTTATATGCTTTGCCCAGTTTCTGTGTTCATTTAATGGCAGAACCAGGGCTGGAAGCTGGATCCCCACACTAAACAGTGGGTTTTCATTTTTATGGCAGCACATTCTCTCCCTAGTTGGAATTGAGTACTTTTTCCTCGTTAACTTTTCTCTCACAAAAGAAGTGATTAAAACAATGTAATAACTAGGAAAGTATATTCGTTTTCTGTTGTTGTTGTAACAAATGACTTGGAAACTTCAGTTATTACTTATAGTTCTGTTGGTTAAAAGTCTGACACAGGTCTCAATGGACTATTAAAATCAAGGTGTCAGCCAGGCTACATTCCTTTCTGGAGGCTCTAGGAGACAATCCATTCTCTAGTCTTCTTGAGTTTAGGGACCACCTGCATTCCTTGGCTCACGGCCACCCTCCTTCGTCTTCACAGTTGAAGTACAGACTGAATCCTCATTCAGCCATTTCTCTGGTTCTCTACACTCAGAAAGAGTTCTCCACACTAAAGGACTTGGGCAATTAGACTGGACCCATCTAGATAACTCCGGATAGTCTTCCCACTTTAAGATCTTAAACTTTAATCACATCTGCAAAGTCCTTTCTGTCATGTTAGGTAACATGTTCACAGGTTCTGAAGATGAGGACACAGGCGTCTTTGGGGACCATTACTCTGCCCACCACAGAAAGATTACAAAATGCATGACTGATTCTATCAATATTAAATTCACAATTCATATATATTTTACTGACAACTATAAGTTAGACTGGTGATTGCCAGTAGAGACCATGAAATTTTGACCTAATTCGGCAGGTGCAGTCTTCCCCAAGGATATTAAGATGCCTCAAGATAATTAATGAGAGAAAATCAGATTAGAATGAAATGTTTTATCAACTCAAACATTCAAACTCTGAGGTACAAATGTGAGCCTTATAAAGTGACACTATTCTCAGTTTAATATTTTTAGTGAGAGGCTCACATCAGATGAAGTTAATTAAACAAAGTTGATTTGGGATTGCAAAAATTCCATTAGTTAACTCCTATGTGAATGAGCCTGGGTTTCTTTAGAAACTGAAGGGTAAAAACTAGGCCACTAGGGACCCATTTGTGAGCTCTCATAACCCTGAGTTTTGAATAATACTGTGTTGTTCATTGATCTGGCATTAAGCCATATGAGTCACAAGACCATATGAATCTGGCAGGTGTACCCTACACAGTTTCCTAGAAAAGGCACAATATATCATCATAATAAATAATGCTAGACTTAGGGCCAACAGCTAAAAAATAGTTCCTTCTATTGTTCACATCCTGTCTTTATCACAAATTTGAGCCAATTCATGGCACATAAGTCCATCTATACTAAGCACAAGATAATTTATATCTTAGTAGTAGTTTTTAAACCTTCTTTACTAAACAGTAGTGGTGAAAGATGCAGAGCAGAAACTATTCTAGCATATTACTTTTGGACAGAAAGCCTAAAATTACATTTTGCTGTGGTTCTCTCAAGGAAAGGAGATGGAAGGGAAAACAGCTGTTTTTCTGCTTATATTCCTTTTTATTTTTAGAATCATTTTCTGGCAGACAACTGTAGGGCTCTTACTTAGAAGGCAAGGGTTTGTGGAAGGCATATTTCTTTGCAAAAAGTAATTATTTTGACATTGAGTCTTTTTGGTACTAGAGATATATAGCAACCTTAGGATTCTACATAAAAGCAAAATCTGATTTTATGCCATCATGGGACTTATTTGTCATCATTAAAAATATCGTCTTTAAAAAAAGATGTTATTTGACAATGAAGTTAAAAATTAAAATCAGCTAGTTACACAATTTGATAAGCAATAGAATAGCTGTGCATCTATAAAAATATCTCTATAAATAAAAATATGTATTTAGTTGAGTTTCTTACTTTATTCATATATTATACTCACTTCAATGTTAAGTTTATTTTATCTGTCAATAATACATACCACTTCATGGGCTAATATAAATAAGTAAAATGCAAACACGTTTAAACATTTTTAAAAATGTATACAGAATATTCAGTGTAATACTGAATTTCCCCAGGTATGGTAAGTTAGAGTGAATAGTGAGATCAAATCTCTGTTTCAAAAAAAAAGCAATGCCCAAAAAACTTCACCAGGCAGCTTCCTTCTCTGATAAAAGAGACTGTTAAATCTTTAAATCATTTTGAACTGGCTTAGTTACTTTACTTATTCTTTAACTTTGTTCCAAATTATCTTAAAATTTTATCTTTAGGAGAAATCAGAGATAAACTAATGGATATGAGAGTTTTGAGGTTCTAAATGGTATTTGGTCAGTGTGGGTGGTGGCTTAGATGGAAAGAGACTTCAAAATCAAAAACTTCAAAGACTGTTATGATTTCTAATCTACTGTTTGAAAACTAGCTCAGAGTTTTAGGTCTAGGGGGATTTTCCCAGAATGGAAGTACCTGCAATCAGCAAGTCAGTGATGGAACTAACAAGTAATCCTAAATCATCCTGCTCCACAGGCTCTCTAGACCTGAGAACTCTCACAAGCTCTGCTTATTTTCCTCACTGACTTTGCGTTCTTTTAACTTATTGTTGCTTTAATTTGACTTTCATCTTTAAAATGAATGAAACATAAAAAAAACACACACACAATTATTGAAATTAGTTATGAATAAAGTTTTGTTATTTGAATTTGTAGAAATCCCCTGTTTCTTTCAGTTTCTGCTATGGAAGTGAGAGTCTAGAACCTGGACCATATTTTTTCTTGTTTCCTCTAAGATAGTCTGCTTTTGAGTGAGGATTAATGGAAATAAATGGAAATAAATATTCACTCTAACTCGTTCTGCAAGCCAAATCTGTGGCCTGAGGGAATTAAGGAGAATAAAGTTTGAGCAACAGTACCTTGAAAGGCACGAAGGCATGGAGACATTCAGGGGAGTTTGCTGTGACCACTGTTTTGTAGGACTAGCCAGGAGGTGGGAAAGCTTAGAGAGAACTGTGCCCCATGCCTGGTCCTTACAGTCTGTCCTAGATGACTTTACGAAAAAAGGTAAGCCTGTGTTGGAGGCAGCAGGTAGGTTCCTGCTGGGAAGGAGATGCTTTTTCTGCAGGCAAGGGGAGGCAACTGGGGACCATCAAGTAGCCTTTAATATTCATAAGTAAGGGAATGAGCTCACCAACCCAAAGGTTTTTTTTTTTATATGAATTCAAACCTTCCAATAACAAATACATACCATTAATTTAAGCTCAAGCAATTCTGAAGAGTCTCAGAGGAATATGACTTAATTAGAATGTTGGAATATGACAGAAGTCTTGTGACATTGTTTTTCTTATTGACAAAGGTCAGTCTTGTCTTCTTCAATCAAAATACAATTTCAGTAATTACTATTGAATGCTCTCACGAGTAGGACAGTGCACAATGCAGAATTAATCATAGGACAACGTGACTTCAGATTTCAAGGTGTTTCAGCTAAGAACAGAACTATATATGGAGAATGACTTTCTTATTATTCAATAACTATGTTATTTTATTTCCATGGTAATTTTTGCCAAGTGGCAGATTTTAGTTGGGATTAATAAATTCATTTTGTTTACATTCGACTAAAAAGTAAATTTTTCTAAAATTCTAAATGAACTGATGTATTTATTTGATGTCAGACCTATTGTTATCCTGTTTAGTTTTTATACTTTTCATTTGCCTGACTTTAAAACTCTTTAAAACATAGCTTTCCCTTGTGTTCTATAATGGAACATCCTGGTCTGTCTTTCTCGTACACACTCACACACCCACATACACAGTTACTTTACGATGAATGTTTCCTGTCCTAGTCCTTCTCTTTACTCTTCTTTCCATCTTCCTTGAGGCTCCCTGTGACATTTATTTTAAGCAACCCAACTCCTTTTTTTTTTGAAATCCTACTGAGTGTAAAGCGTTGTGCTACTGAGACCTCTGCCCCTTGGTTTCTCCTGGTTCAGACCCTTGATTGTACAGTCGTCAGTTTTTCCTTCTGATGAATAGAAGGTAGGTCAAATTAAGAGAGAGAGTGGGCAGAAGGAAGGGACATGGTTGGTTATAGAGAGAAGGAATTGAAGATAGAATTTGCGAACCAGGAAAAGGGGAACTGAAACAGAGTGCTAAAATTGTGCTGGGAAATTGGGGTGTTGTTAAGTCAACAGGAAAGATAAGGAAGCAGCACCGGCAGTTATTTTGAGTGTTTTCTCAGACATTCTGTAATGAACAAAATAGATTGCCATATTTACACATGGAAATTTCTGCAATAAATTACAATTTTATCCTTTTCAATACAAGTTTAAAAACCTCTAAACCTTACATACCTTCGACATCACTGCAACTATTCCAACATTGTGCCCATTCTCTGGCCCTCATTTTTCAGTCTTGTTTGCTAAACTTTTAAAATGAAGTCCCTACATTTTATTTAGAAACAACTTGTGTTTTCTAAGTGAAACTTAAAGAGGGAAACATTCTTGTGCCAACACATGGTTCTTGTACCATGTGTTAAACTTGGTAATTATCTAGAATTTCCTCCTAACATGTTAGCTCTATGAGTATTTTCCAGTTAGGTTGAACCACTGTTGAAAGACTGATTGTGCAGAAACAATAGCTTAAAATTTGTCCAGACTTAGTAAAATGTTGAAAAATTAAATAATAATGATTTTTCTGGTCAGTGTGTTTTTCATTGTAACAATCTCCTCTATTGATTTGGTTTCCAGTCTATGGTCTTTTTCTGTCATAGCAGGTATCTCACTGAAGGTTTTTTTCATCTTTGCAGTATTGTCAAAGAAATATAGGAGTTAGTGGGTTTAAATTTGTTATTTGGCAAAAAGAAAGCTTGATGAAAGCTTTCAGTGAGTTATCTAGAAATTTTTTACCTAAGCTTCCTGACAGCCAGTAATTATCAGATTGTAGTTACTTTTCAGAGGTGTTTACCCTCAGTTGAGGTTTTTTCCTATTGACCCGAATCATGAATTAACGCTCATGTTAATCCAGTAGTTCACCTCATCAGTCAGTCTGCCGGCCTGTATTACTGCTAGACACACACTTTTAATTCTTTGGCACAAAAACAATATTAGGTTCAGAGAATTAAAACATTCTCTGCTTCAAGGAACTTACATTGCAGTAGGAGAATTGAGATGTAAATACAAGAAATATGATTCCACACTGATACAGCCCCTATTTCTTTGCCCCACTTCACAGCAAAACTGCTCATGTGTGGTCCACGCATTTGTCTGTAGTTCATTTCCTCCTCGTCTCTCTTGAACCCATTCCTTTCAGAACTCACCTCTCCACCAAAACTACTCAAGTCATGATCATGAGTGGCTTTCAGGTCAATACTGTGGTATTTCTCAGTCCTCCTCACACTTGACTTTCACTGTCATTTGAAACAGGTGAACATTCTTGAATCCTACAAGTACCACATTCTTCTGATTTTTCTTTATCTTAACTTAATGTTCTTCCCAGTCTTGTTTAATGGTTTATCATCATCTTCCCGACTCTAAAAATTGGAGTATTTGAGGATGTAGTCTTTGGTCCTAGTTTCTTTTTTGAAACTCACTCTCTCAGTGATCTTATCAAGTCTCTTGGCTTTAAATTCCATCTGTACACTTACAGTTTCCAAATTTATATTACCGATCTGAACCCCTGTCTTGAACTCTAGACAACTTGAGATATTAGAGCCTAATTAGATTACCCCACACCCCCTCCCCCCGACACACACCCTGTGCCAAATCTGCTTTTCGTACACTCTTTCCTATACCGGTTACAGTAAGATTTTAAGATTTTGGTATATGGCTTTCTAGGCTTATGTGGATATGGATGTTTATTTCTCACCACCACTCATTATATTATTTTGTGTATACTGTTTTTGTTCCTCTAACTCTACCCGCACCCCCCCCCCATTTACTATGAAAATATTTTGTATACTCTTAAATATTTTTTGGAAACCTGGCATTTAATAACTACTTGGTCTATTATCTACCTATTTTTAGTGAACATTGGATCATTCCTGTAACTTGCTGTTATAATTGAAAACATGACTAGTATCCCCATTACCAAAAAAAAGAAGAAAATCAAAAGCACTTCATCATTCTAGTTTTACATTATCTCAATATGACAGCCACTAAGCATATGTGGCTGTTGAGCACTCAAATGTAACTAGTCCAAATTACAATATGCTGTAAATGTAAAATACACACCAGATTTCAAAAACTTAGTTTAAAAAAAAAGTTAAAAAAGTAAAATATCTTATTAATAATTTTTTATGTTGGTTACTTGTTGAAATAATATTGTTTATGAGGCTAAATAAAAATATTTTAAAAATTGATTTTATCTTTGTTCTTTTAGTATTTTAAATGTGACTATAAGACATTTAGGAATTATATGTGTGGCTCACATTATATTTCTGTTGTATGGCAATGTCTTAGTTGCTCAGGTAAAACATCTTAGAGTTATCCTCTATCCTGTTAGTGCTACCATCAAAGTAAATCCAGAATCTGACCACTTTTCATTTCCATACTCCCACTCAAGGTCCAACCCATCATTAGTTCTTGCAACAGCTTTTGACTTGTCTCCAGGCTTCTGCAGCCTAATCTCAACGTAGTGGCCAAAGTGATTCTTTTAAAACATGCCAGGGCATGTCTCTCCCCTCCTCACAACTTCCCAATGACTACTCATCTTATTCAGAGTAAAAATCAAGTCCTAAAAAAGCTGATGCCCATCTGCACCTCTGCCCCTTGGACTTTATTTAGGTCTTTACATTTGCTCTTCCTCCGCCTGGAGTGCTTGTCCTGCAGCTATCTGCAGGGCCTGTGTTTTCACCTCCTTCAGGTCTTTGTTTCTTTGTGAAACCTATACTGAACATCTATTTAAAATTACAAGCTTACCCCATCTAACTGCGCCCCAATAGTCCAACTTGCTTTCTTGCTTTTTCCCTTTCTCTCTAGCACTTATCAAAATCTAATATAATAAATATTTTTGTACTGATTAAATTTATTTTCTCTCTTTCCCCCATCAGAACATGTTTCATGAGGGCAGGAACCTTTGTTTTATTCACTGCTACATCTTCAGCTCTGAGAACAGTGTTTAGCACATATTAATGATAAATACCTATTTGTTGAGTGGATGAATGAAAGAATTTATTAGTATCACAAGTACTCTAGGGACTTGAAAAGAATGACTGCTGGTGTTTGGGAGATAAGAGGACTGTGCTTCCTATACTGAAATTAACTAGAAGAAGATAAAGCTGGGAGGTCAGGGTGGGGCATTGTTAGAAAGGGCCTTAAATCCTAAATTGAGGAATCTATATTTAACTCAGTGGAAGTTAAGGAGACATTTAAATTCTTTAAGCAGAAGCATGGCACATTGAGGTTTTACTTTAATCTTGTAGCTCAGAGAATAGATAGGTGAACAGACAGTTGATAATAGTACACAAAAGAATAATTGATCAGATCATGGAGAGACCAGAAATAAGACCAGTGGAATGGTCTGCAGTAATTCAGTTCTGCAGTTGAGAACTAAGGACTTGATAGCTGTGAAAGTGAAAGAAAAATATGCACAAAGCCATCCACTGCTGGGATCCATAGGATTTGGCAACTGATTGCATGTGGGTATAGAGGGACAAGTAGTTAAAGATGACTTTGTTCTAATTCTCATTAGAGTTGATGGAGAGATAAAAAGAAATTAGGAATCCCTAGGGAGGCAAATTTTGAGGGAAGTTAATGACTTTAGTCTTGGGAAGTCTTTAACTTGAAGAGACATGTCTCCTGAATTCCTGAAATGTTTTCATGTGCATTTCAAGTCTCTTCATATTTGACCAAACTTGAGCACTTACTGCCTCTGAATTCATGCTGTGAAGGTATTATGGGAAAGATAATAGAAAGAGGACATTGCTTTTATTAGTGTTTGCCAATGGAAATCTAGTGAGCTCAACTTTAGATTAACATACTGCAAAGACATAATTACCCCTAATAAACCTAGGCATAATAATAACCTGAGTATTGGTGAAAGAGATTATGTCTAGTGTAGAATATTTGCTTGCTGCTAATTAGGAATGTTGGGATAGCATGTTTTAGAGCAGTTAATGGACTCAAACCAAATTATTTTAGCTATGTAAGCAAAGAAACTCAGAGAATTCATTATAAATTATTTTGGTTGTAAAATTGTATTTTTCTATTTTATATAGTTTTTAAAAATGAAGTCTGCGTGTCTTTTTTGTACTGACATCAAGGAACTTTAAATAAAGGTGTTTTAAATACTTGGCCAGTGTTTATGGGCATCAGAGATAATCCCATCAATTTCTTCTAGATGTTTAAGAATAGACTCAAATTATTGACATTACCTTTGACTTTATCTCTTATTTATTTTATTATTGGTGCTGGGTCTTCACTTAAAGTAATGACTGCACCTTAGAGGTAGCTTGTTATGAGATTTTTCACATAAAACATAAGTTGAAAAGAAAACTCGTGAAACTTACACCAGGCTGAACTTTTAACCACTGTATAGGAAATGAAGATATTTATGTATTGTTATCAACAATCTTATCCCTAAACTGTTTGATTTGATTCTTTCATCAGATATTTATTGTGAACCAAGTATATGTCAAGTGCTATTTATCTACAAATAAAAATTCATGCCTCATGGAGTTTATATTTTAGTGAGAGAAGACTGACATTAAACAAATAATTAAAATATATTGAATGTTAGATGATGATAAGCATAAAATAGAAAAATAAAGCAGAAAGTAGAGTTCGAGGGCTGTTCGTGTTTGCAATTTTAGTGTGGGTGGTCAGAGAATGACTCACTGAGGGTTACAATTGAACAAAGACCTAAAGGATGTTACAAATGAAAGAGCAGGCCATGCACAGGGCTGCAGGGAGAGTGTTTTAGCCATAGAGAAGAAGAAGGGCACAGGCCTCGGGTCTGGTGTGTGCCAGACGTGTTTGAGTAACAACCAGGAGGTCCAAAGTGGAGTGAATGAGGGTGACAGTAGCCATAGGTGAGGTCAGACATAAGGGGAACCAGATAGTGCAGGTCCCTTTAAGTTCTGGTGAGATAAGAAACCGCTGGGAAGTGAGAGTAGGGGTGTGACATGGTCTGATTTACCTTTCACAAGGCTCACCTTGTCTGCTCTTTTGAAACTAAAACCCTAAGAGGCCAAGAATGGAAATTGGAAGATCAGTTGGGAGAAACTATGATAATTTTGGAAAGAGGTGTTAGGGAACAGGGGAGCAATGGAGACAAGAGATCAGATTCTGAATATATCTTGAAGGTAGAGTGGAGAGAATTTGCTGAAGGATCGGGGTATGAAAGAAAGACAGGACTAAGGATGAGTCCAGTCTTTTGGCCTGAACACTGACTGACAGGATAGAGTATCTGTATAGTAGATTATGAAACCTTGTGTGATATTTCCTTTTTGTTTTCATTGAAATCTAAAAATAGTTAACTTTGCTTGATTCTTGTAGCTTTGAGTCATTTTTGAGTCCCCAAGAGTTGTGAATGTCAGAGGATTTACATTCACTGACCTGTCACTATCCAAGTTCCTATTATTCATAATTTAACGCCCCTGCCCCAAGTAAAGAGTCTATTATTTTCTAAAACTTTTTTCCATTGTTGTAGTGGATTATAGCTGCCTCCTCATGATTTTGTTTAATTGGACTATTGGCTGCAATTACAGATCTATTCAATCAGATACATTTACTTGTGTGGGGAAAAAAATCCTTTAATGTAGCAATATAATGGAGTATAATGTATTCTACTCTAAATTTAGTAATTTGGTCTAAGCAATAACTTATGTGGAGAACACATTTTCTTTAAAAAATAATTACAATTTGTTGGAGCAGGGGAAAGGAATTGGGTGATGTGGCTTCAAGTCTTGTAAAAACATAAAGTTAAAAAAAAGAAGAAAAGAAAGCATACTAGCTATTGAAGTTTCATTGTCAGTATTAGATTGGTTACCTAGTTTTAGTTACCCTTGTAGGCAGATGAGATAGCATTTAATTGAGAATCAAGGGTCTGGTAATTATAAAATGGTGGTGATTTTAGGGTGATCTTTTACCTATTTCAAAAATTTTGTGTTTTTAGGACATTTTGAAAGTGTTTCTCTAGATACACTATTGTATTCTGAATTATCCAAGCTTATAGAAGCCTGATAATGAACTGATATCTGAATTCCATAGTAAATCTGAAAATTGCCTCAAGGCAAGACCAGGTTTTGACCAATGCTATGAAAAGGTAGCATACAGTATCTGTCTTGTTACTGCTTATTCTAAGAATACAAAGGAGAAATAAAATTATGAAAAGGTAGGTAGCATTAAAATATTTTAAATAAGAAAAAAAGAAACAATTATTTTAGCAAAAGATAAGTATTTTCTATATGATGTATAAACTTTTCTGATTATTCATTATAAAAAAGTAATTCTTTGATTAATTATAAAAATAAACCAAATTTCTATACCGTATCACTAAGAACAGCCATTTCTGTCACATTTCAACATGATAGTCTTAAACCTTGTCTCCTCTTTTAGATACCCCTCTCTTCTTTTCCCCTCTTTCTCCTCCTCCTCCCCTTATATTTCTCCGTTCCCCTCTCCCTCCTGCTCCTTCCGCTTTTCCTCCCTCCTCCCCTTCTCCCTCTCCTCTCTTGTTTCACTGCCATACTGCTACCCACTTCTTTACTTCTCATTCATACATTTCATCTTGCTTCGAACCTGTAACTATTCTGTAAAAAGTCACCAATAACTCTTAAATGGCAAATGTAATATGCCCTTTTCAGACCTTATTCTAAATAACCTCTTCGTAACATTTGACCCTGTAGACCACCATTCCCAAGAGATAAGGAGGCATGAGGAAGCATTATGAACTGTCAAGTGTCCCTGCCTTTCCAAATGCTGCCTCCTATCTGGTATGTTCTTCCTTTTTGCCTTACTTGTCCCAGTGAAAGCCCATTTATCTCTCTCAAGGTCTCCTCCAATCCCAACAAGATTAATTCTTCCTTCCTCTCTGTCAACAGTCAACCTTGTTCATACATCTTATATGTGTGGGCTTATTTTGCACGGAGTTATTTATGGAGATCCTTTAGGGCAAGAGTCATCTTTATTCATCTTTATACTTCAGCTTTTCTTTATTCGTCTTATACTTCAGCTTTTCTTTATTCATCTTATACTTCAGCTTTCAACATTGGACGAGTGAATTTATTGGACGAGTGAATTTATTTTGTTAATGATGCATAGAGTTCAGAAATCTTTTCATTGTCAGTACTTGTATATGGTTGTACCTCTTCTCAAACTTCAGAACAACTGAAACTTTGAGATCCCATGAATCTCTGAACTTACTCTCTAATTCTTGATGCCGGATATTTGGTGCTAGTGAGAGGGGAGAAGAGAGGACTGAGTTGGGAGAATACAAATGGAAAAACAAAGGAGGGCTTTTCCCCTTTAATCTCTTTATATATTCTTTTCTGCTTGTTTGTACAGCCCAAATAGAGCTCCTAAAACCCGCTCTCCGGGTTAGAAGTGCCAACTTTAAGTTATTTCTGTACTTTCACATTTTCTGTTCACACAGTGATGAAATAAGGTGAGTCCCAGAATAAATTCATTGGTGAGGATAATAGCAGACAAAAAAATGAAATAGAACAACGGCAAAACAACCTAATGTCATGTGGGAGAAAATGAATAGTGTGTCACTTGTTAGAAAAGTTCTAAAAGTTCTGGTGTTTATTTTAATAAAATAAGTTTTATAATACTATGAATATAGGAATATATTAAATATAAAATAAAGTATAATTGTAAATTTGTAAATTTTCTCATTTTATTGAATTTTGGTAGGATTACTCTTAGGTGTCCAAAATATTTGGATAATAGTATACTTTTCGAAGCTTACCTCTTCACTTTTCTATGTGTAATTCTTTCATATACATTGGAATTACCTTAGAGAAAGAGTATAACACATAGAGCTGCAGCGCAATAGAAATATTTTTGAGAGGATATTTATACTGTCACTAGATTTTGCTCTTAATTGACAGTGCTATTTTTTGGGGGTCAGTACAGTATATGGCAGTTTTTACTTTTATTTGTGAAAGAAAACACGTGTTATGTTTCTTGTACTCTATGAAAATGTGCAGTTCTGGCAGTTACACTGGATGGTTTTGCTGTAGTAATTAAAACACAGATGGAGCTCATTTCTTTCCCGAGTGTTTGATTGGCAGATACTCTGTGATCAACGCTTCTCTCAGCTGAGCACATTGATACCATCTGCCTTCAGCCGACTTGGAGAGGATGGTTGCAGTGGAATTTCCTGATCATTACGTGAGACAATTTAAATAGAGTATATTCTACCAGCTGAAGCCGTGAAATAGTATATAAGAGTTTTCATGCCAGTCAGTTTGCAATTAATGAAATATTCATTAATAAATATTTTTTGAAATCCACCATTCCCTTTCTCTGCTTAAAATATTTACAGCATAATAAAATCACTACATCTTAAAATGTTAAAGTTTCTAAACAAGTTGAGTGGGTGGGGTATTTTGTTTTTAGCAAGGTTATTAGAGATGGTTTCAAATCAGGATCCTGTGTTTTGAACCATTAGTGCAAGTACTAGTTACAACTAAAAATACTTAAGTATCCTGTCTCCTAAACCCAACGCTAAAACACTTTAGAAGGATATGCTAATTAAACAAATTTTGTATGTTTATAACTTTCAGAAATAGATTATGATAAATGATACTTATTTAAATATCAAGATGGGAAATGGATAGATTTACGTTCATCTAATTTTGATGCAAATAGGTAAATGTGGGTTATTATGTAGAAAAAACATTTAAGACATTGGAAGCACAGAAAAAAATGATATTTTTAAAAAGAAGAGGGGAGAAATAATTATTTCTGTGTCCCAGAAATATATACTCATACAAACATATAGTCTAGATTTATAAAGAATAAACACGTATTATGCATAATAACATGACTTCTATATACAATTAAGTAGTGGGAAACTAATTTGAGTTCCTCCTTCCCTATCCAAAAGGATAAATAATTATGATTGCCAAGATGAAAAATTTGCTCTGTAGTACTTATGGGAGAAACTGAATAGTCAGATTATCACTCACAGAATGTTAGAACAAAGAATGAAGGAATCAGATTGAAAAACATTCTGAAGAACCCTAGAGTACACTCATGACTTATGGTTCCTTTGGAAACCTATTTATGGTAAAGGTCAAGAGTGACTTTTAGACTTTGGCAAGAATTTGAAGATTAAATTCATAAAGCTGACCACTTCACAGTTGGAGTGAAAAACACAATGCATTTTGGAGGTGAACCAACAGAAAACAAGGAAGATAATTATGAATGTGTAGAAATTTATTATTTTCTATTATCAGAACCTTTAAAGGTAAACTTTGAATTAGCCTCTCATTGTTTGAATATATAATCAAGCTTGCAATTTTTCAAGGTAAGGAGTGGGAGTGGGAAGGAAGAAGGTATTTTAACTTTGGTTATCAAATGCATTTTAGTTTATGTAGTAAATATTTATCTCAAGGAGCCTACATTCTCATAAGGGGAAGGATGTGAATAATTTTGATTAAACAGACTAAGATAATTACCATAAACAAAGTGCTACAGAAGTTCAGAGAAGGGAATTCTTAAATTAAGAGGAGCCCAAACCATCTGATAATATACTCATTCACTTAAGTTCTCCGACTTTAACTTGCACTGTCTTCTTTCTGTGCCAGCTTTATTGTGTTGACATTTCTATATACTTTATATTTGCAAACACCCATCGTATATATACACATCTCCAGAAAACTTCATTCAATGTCATTTGGTTAATAACAACCAACATTTACTGAATACATACTGTGTGCTGGACATTTTTCTATGTTCTTTCTCCTTTCGTCCTCACCCTATGAGAAAAGTACTATTAGTGTTACCTTATTTTGCAAATAAGGAAATGGCGTCAAATGACCCAGCTAATTCAGTAGAGATCCAGACAAACTGGCTCCAGACTACTGTAGTCTACTGCCATTTAAACCCACCCAGCTTCGAGAACTTCCCTGAGTGTAAAGAGTAAATCTCCCCTCTAATCCCCACCCTCATTTGGATTAAACTCAAGGAAAGGGCAGTAGAAGAGAGTAAGAAGGCAGCTTCATGATGAGAACTTAAACTAAGAAGAGGGAAATGAACTGAGAAGGGCAATTACAGCCAGGAGAGAGTGGGCAGGGAGTAGACTGTTTACGTACAGGCGTCCACCCTGACACACAACCATCTTTGCAGTACTCAGACTTCCTGCCATGCTTGCCTACCTGAGTCCCTCCACCTTATCCAGTCTATGCCTAGTCTATGACCCTCTACCTATGTCCAGTCTAAAGGCAGATGGGCATCTGAGAGACAAGGTGAGGAAAAGTACTTATCAGTGGGATGAAAGTTTTATTTTTTGTTTTCCAGTTAAAAGAGATTTCTGAGCATCTGGACTAGACATTGAATGGGATGTGGAAGTGCAAATCTCTTCAAACATGATAGAAAGTGCAGATGCCTGAGGGAGTGTGAGTTCTCTTGTCTTAGTCTCAGGTTTTACACTAACTTCTTCTGGTTCTTTGTTTCCTTGTAGATAATATGAGGGATTTGGGCTAAAAGTTTTCTAGAGTTTCCACTAGCTCTGAAAAAAGATTGTGATATAAAGAGCTTACAGTCTATCTGAGCAAACATGAGAAATGTGTATAAAAAGTTAAAAACAGGGAAAACTTATATATAGTGAAAGAAATAAGAATAGAGGTTGCCCATGGGATGTGGGGATTGATTGGAGCGAGAGTTGCCTACTAATTTGGCGCTTATACAGGTATGTAATTTGTTAAAATTCATTGAATTGTACATGTAGGATGTGCATTTCATTCAAATGCACAGCAAAGGAATAAAAAGTTCAAAAATATAGTGATGCATGTTAAAATAAATTTTTGGTGGGGGAAGAGAAGAATGAATGAAGAGTGTAGAGTTTCAGAGAAGATAGAATAACAATCTTTATTTAACAAGATGAAATTGAAACAGAGTCATAAGTTGCTATAAAATCTTAACTAATCTTTAGGGAAGAGGGTTACAAGACAATTAAAATAAATTTTTAAAAACATAAATAGGAATGGTATATGAAACCCCAATTTAAAAGTAATTAAGTCAAAACTTAAAAAATTTTTTGCTCCTTAAAATGTTTTAAGTATGTGACCATCATATAGAACTTGGTGTGAGAAATAATTAAACATGAAAGACCGAACAACTGGGTGATAGGATTTCTTGCATCCATGACTTGATTCTTGGAAGAAACACTGGAGTGGGTGTCAAACTAGAGTCAGGGTGAGCAATTAAGAGCAAGTAAGCTTAGCATACTTGACTAAGAGTTAGAGTGTGGATTCTCTCTTCTCACATGGGCATTTCTCCCCAAGAATGGCACAAAGAAAGAAACTGAAAATGACCCAAAATCAAGCTTTAACTTCCAGTGGCCCTAAGTTGAAGTTCACTATTAACCCTTACTTTCTCTACTTACAAGTTAACTTAAAATATTTTTTTTGTTTTAATTTTTCAGTTACAGTTGACATTCAGTATTATTTTATCTTAGTTTCAGATGCACAAGTATGCAGCATAGTGGTTAGACATTTGTATAATTTATGAAGTGATTCCCCTGATTAATCTAGTACCCACCTGGCACCATACATAGTTATTACAGTATTATTGACTATATTTTCTATGCTGTATTTTGCATCCCCATGACTGTTCTGTAACTACCGATTTGCACTTCTTAATCCCTTCACTTTTTTCGTCCAGACCCCCAACCCTTCTCCCATCTGGCAACCTTCAGTTTGTTCTCTGTATCTGTGATTCTGTTTTTTCTGTTGTTTGTTCATTATTTTGTTCTTTAGATTCCACCTCTGAGTGAAATCATATGGCATTTGTTTTTCTCTGATTAACTTTTTAGTAGACCTATTCCAATATATACTCTAGAAAGCAGATTCTGAATTTGTGATAATCCAGTTACAGAAAGAGAAGTAACTGTATCTCCATTAGGCTCTGACCATGAAAAAGATAGCAGTTCTGCCCCCTTCCCTATTTAGGAGAAAAAGTACTTATGCTTTTATTATTTTATCTTTCCTTAGTGTGTATTTCTAGTTTACTAAGCATTAAGTTAATTTAACTTAACACTTTTATCATGGTTTGGAGCATTGGAAATGGAAACATTTAAGATGACATTTGGTTTATTAAAAACCCACAAAACTAGCAGATGGTTTAGGGAAGCAGCATTAAGGATGCTACTTGATCCTTAATTCAAGACCATACTTGATGCTGCATCTGGAAGAAGAGCTATGCCAAGATAACTGCTGTTGAGTTAAAGACCATGTTATTCATAAATATTCAGGAAAATAAGAGATAAATGTTCATGAGCATAGTAATGTATGAAACCAAATAGATATTCCATGGGAGAAAGGTTCTGCAAGCATTTCTAAATCTGTAGTATTTATTCATATAACATTTTAATAACCTATGGAGAATAGAATTTTATAATTAATTCAACCAAAACTTTATAGCTTTTTAATTTATCTTTTTCATTCTCTGTACAAATGGATATTGTCATTTGTAATAGTCACTGGGATAAATTAATAGTCATTGTGTATTTTTACTCTCTCACATCAAATATAGAATTTCCAAGTTTCTGTCTTTAAATGTTTTCTTCCCAACATGTATGGTATTAATAAGCTGAGTAAATTAATTGGTACTGCATATAACTGTGATAGCTGGCATCTGGTTACTTTTCCTGTTATTCAGTTTACTGTTTTACTGTAACCACTGTATTTGTGAGCTTTTATGCTTTCTGCTTCATACATGCTCTTTTTTTTTTTTTCAGTGAGGAAAGGGAGGCTTCAAAGCAGTGTTAGATACAGGTGACATGTTTCCTAATTAGTTTTATTAGAGTAGAAATAAATCACTTAAAAATTTATTAGTTCTATTGACCTCTTTTTTTATTAAGAAATGTAAGCTTTCTGGAATAAGGACTCACTCTAAATAAACGTGTGTGTGTGTGTGTGTGTGTGAGTGTGTGTGTGTGTGTGTGTGTGTGTGTGTGTGTGTATTATAATCCATGTAGTTAGGATGTTGTTGCTAGGTCTAAAAACCTATGTCTAGCTGCCAAATTAGACTTCAAGAGACTCTGAACAATGCTGCAATGGTCAGCAAATAGGAAATTACTCACTGTTGACATTGATACTGATTTGATGAGGGGCCTGCATGGGCTTCTCAAGATCCCAGAGACTCGGTAGCTGGAGAGGAAGTACCTTTCCTACCTGAGCATTGATTCTCTGTGGGAGCCCTTTAGGCTCCTGACCTATAACATGTCAGTCTCTTGTGTAAGTTAATACAAAAAGGAAAAAAAATCTAATTTAAATCATTTCCAAATGTATCAATTAAATGCTTAATAGTTTTATTTCTAAAGCCAAACTTTTCCTTAGAGAACTTCTGAGTAGAAAACTTAGGTAATGGATAGCCCTACATCCAGGTGATTTTAGAATTTATAATACTGTTATCTTTCCTTCAACATTGCAAATTTTAGATCTTAGATTTTAGATTTTAGAACATTAAATATTCCTCAACTCAAAGATGTTTTTAATAGTTCAGGAGAATAGACTCAGAAGAGAATCATAGACAGTCTTAATAGGAACCCGTCCATTTACTATTTGTGAATGAGATCAAATATCCGATGCTAGATTTTAAGGTCAACATACTATGCTGGAAAAATCATTTAATGTGGAGTCATCAGCCTGCGTGAACTAGGCCAACTCACGAAACCTCTTTGAGTATCAATTTCACCATAACTAATAAGAGTGTATATGAGAAATGTTACTACTATCTAGAGTTAGAGTATTATGAGAAATAAATGAAATTGTTTATGAAAGTAATTTGTGCGTAATAAGACCTGAGTTTGAATTCAGACTCTGATTCCATTTCTGGCATTGTAGTTTTGGATAAATTTCTTAACCAAAAATCCTTGTATTTCACAACTTAAAATGAATAAAAATACAAGAATTACAAGCTGATTGTTATAGAATAAGAGCTCAAAATTGTTAGTTGTTGTCATCACTTATTGTAAATCTCTACAAAGATATCATCTTCTGAAGATTTAAAATAATATAATAAAATTTAATTTTGTTTAATGTCATTTAACTCCTATTCTAGTAAGTATTTACTTTTACTTGAAAGCTTGTTATTCCACACATTTTCTTATAAATTAGAATAACTTTTAAGCTAAGTATTTATGTGGAATGAGAAATTTTCTTCCTAAACAGATAGTGTTCCCTCTGTGTAATGTAGATTTCTGATACAATAGATGTGATGAAGAATCAGTGTCTAGGATCCTTTCATTGTTTATTGCTGCTACAATTAATAACAATTTAAATTGTTTTATTAGTGGATTGGTATAAAACAAGAGAAGCTTGTATGACTCTATAGAACCAGGGTAAAATTTTTTGTTAATTTAAAGGGAAAAAAATTTGAGGACACTATGAGCAGCAGGTGCTCTCGAGAGAATGCATTTGAGATGCACCAGCAATTGCCTACCTCTGGCAATCCATTTAGAGAGTGGACCTCAAACCTTTCCTGAGGTAATAGGATTAGCACTCTGTTGTAAGTGCAATCTTTAAGGATACAAATTTGTTTCTAAATGTTCTAGCTAGTAATCTCATGCTCTTTGACAGGTTTTTATCATGCAACTGATACTTGAAAATGGAAAACAATGACCTCAGACCTCTCTCTGTCTGATGAATTAGGAAAGTCAAAGATTTTAACAGAAAGTAGTCTGTCTTGAGAAAATATTAGTTGCTGTTCATCTGTGTTCTTTGATGATGGCATCATTGAGGGAATATGATGAGTAACCTGAATTTAGAATATAGTCATATGTAGATGCTTTTATAAGGCAGTCAATCATACATGAAAATTTTTCCTTTTAATGTCCTTAATTTTTATGACTTTTAAAAGAAAAAATACACTAAAATATTTTCAGTTTAAGCACATCACTTGATATTTAAAAATGTCTTTAGTTTTTTAGAATTCAATACAAAAGGAATAAAAGTAAAAAATTGGTTCTTTTCTATTCTTTTTCTTTTATTAAATGTATTGGGATGACATTGGCTAATAAAATTGCATAGGTTTCAAGTGTACAGTTCAATAATACACCATATTGCATTGTCAAATAAATCTCCTTCTGTCACCCACTTTACCCCTATCTACCGCCTCCACTCCCTCTTTTCCTCTGGTAACCACTGAACTGTTGTCCCTGTCCATGAGTCTCTGTTTGTCTTACTCATTTATTACTTTCAGTTATGTATCCCACATGTGAGTGAAATCGTGTGGTTGTCAACTTTTTCAGTCTACTTATTTCTGTCCTCTTTCAGCAAGACAGCTATCTCAGATATAGGTATTTATTTACTAAGGAGATAAATAGGTATTTATTTAACTTAAATAATTGAAATAAATAGGTATTTGCTTATTTTATTTCCCAAGGAAATAAATACCTATTTATTGGGAAATAAAATAAGCTAAAAATCTTAGTAAACATGTTTTATGAGAGATTCCTGATCATATTCTAGTATTTTTATTTCTTTTTATTTTTAATTATATTCTAATATGACTGATGACTGAACATTATAAATAAATATTACTTTTAGAAAATATCTATATTTGAGATATCCCAGATCTTTTTCATGAAGCATATTTTTTATAGCTAGGATATCAATAGCATGTAAAATATAAATTGTACTATCTTTTGGAGATCACTAAGAGTTTACTATAAAAACCACTCTTGGATTACACTGAATAATTGAGATGAAAACAAATATTGCATGGTAAAACCTGTATTTATTGTGACTTTTTTTTCTCTTGAAACTTCTCAATTTAAAAAAAAAAAATGTTCTATTCATTTCATTTTCTTCTTGGATAGACTATACTGACTATACCTTTACCTCATCTTGATGCTTTCTGGTCATAATTTTGAATATTGTTTGTGTCTGTGCTGTAGAAACCACAGAGAACACAGAATTTGGCCCCAGAGCTCTGATCTGCTACCCATTCTCTGACTGCCTGGAATAATTCCTTAGCCAATTAGTTACTTTCTCGTCTGTAAAATGGACAGTGGTGAGGGTTACATGAGATTGAATTGCATCTAACAGTGTCTGGCATATACAAGATGCTCAATAAGTTTAGCTCCCTAGTTAATGGCAAATGCAAATGCAAACACAAATGTTTGGGTTTGGATTTGAATTTGGGTTTGGCTTTGAAACCGAATACATGCTGATTGCAGCTCTGGCCTTGATCATTTGACTGTTGGTCATTGCTTTTTACTAAATACAAAACAAAACAAACAAAAAAGAATGAAGCTATGTAATCTCCAAAGTAGTATGACACAGCTCTCAGCCAAGGCTAAAAATATATATGACTTAATCAACAGCACTTGCAGATAAGAAGTTCCTACTTCGTAGTGTTATTTTAAAGATCAGAGATATATAACAATTCAAAGAGCTTAGCAGAGGCTAAGTGCTGAGTAAAAGTAAGCTATTACTAATATAATGATGCGACCCCTGTGATAAAGGTTGGGTACTCCACATTTTGGCTAAAAGTCAAATGTACAAAATTTTTTCTAGGTACTACAGTGTAGGCTAAGTTTTTAAATTTTATTTTATATTTTTATATTTTTTAGGCTAAACTTTAAATGGTTGTAATTAATAATAATTAAAGTTGCTAAATTTTGAGACTGTATTTGACAATATAGTCATATAAACAACTGTCTCCTTTAGGTCTTTAGTATGTAGTCTTCAAATAAAAGAGCCTAAAATCAGCAGATAGGAACTTTTTGTTTATAGAAAATTGTATTTGTGGAGAGATACAATTTACTTTTGAACAATGTGAGGTTAGAGGTGCTGAATGCAATACGGATTTTCCTGGTTTGGCCTCACTCAGGAAGCTAGGCAGGCCAATGGCTGCTCCCCTGGGCTAAGCCGACGTTGGATCAGACTGTGGTGTGTGACAGAGGTGCTTCATGACCAGGACAGCAAATTAGGACCTTTTTCAAGGGGACTTTTATCTTGCTTCTCCTGCCTGCTTCTGGCCCCCTCTCAGACCCAGTGACTCTGCACAGTGATGCTTTGGATGCTGGCAGCGAGCTGACTGAGTCTCCCAGCTCCCAGTTTTAGACTCTCCAAAAGCTTAGCTACTTATGGCCTACTGTTGACCAGAAGCCTTACTGATAACATAAACAGTCAGCTAACACATATTTTTTATGTTATTTGTATTATGTACCATATCCTTAGAATGAAGTAAGCTAGAGAAAAGAAAATGTTATTAAAATCATAAGGAAGAAAAATACATTTACAGCATTTATTGAAAAAATCTGCAAATAGGTAGACCTCTGCAGTTCAAACCCATGTTGTTCAAGGGTCAACTGTAGTTCTGAATATACCTTATCTTTTATCCAAATTTATGTAGGTCATGTGTGTATCTTGGAACCTAGAAAGACGGTACTTCATCTCTCTTTCTGGGACCTAGTATACCAGGTAGGTGAATCAATATTCTACTGAATTAACAACATATAAATTTCTCTTAATCTACTTGATAAATATTTCTGTCTGTAACCAGAGCATGTGTCTAGCTGGCATGACTGTACTGGTTGTGTGACCGATATCATTCTGAATGTTCAGTACCTATGTAGTACTGGCTGTTTAATATTTTTGAATATCACCTCTGCCTAGAACTATTTATATCTTTATTTGCATCCCCGTTTTCTCATGTAAGAGTAACAATATTCCTATGTGTCTTTTCTTTGTCTTTCACTACAGGAAAATTGAAATCATTAGAGTGAGATGGTTTCGATCATTTGGCTAGATCTTTCTGTAGAAGACCTTGTTACACCTGCTGGGTTGTGGCTTAATTTATCACTGTACTATATGTACTGCAGTACTTTATACAGTCCATGGCTTTTCACCTCTGAAAAGCATTGTTGAGTCACTGTTATTGTTTATTGACTTTTCTATGTTTTAGGTATAGAACTCATAACTGCTTATCTGTTCTTCTCCATGACTCTCCTATTACCTGAAATTCCTCTGGAGAGAAGATATCCTAGAAAGTCCTGATTATTAAGCTTGAGTGGTAGAGGTCTTTGTTGGAGATTTGATAGTTTTAGAAATCATATTCACCTTCATAAGGAGAATATAAATCATCTTAGTCAATTAACATGCTAACTGGTGATTTGACACCAGGAAATGCCTAAGTTGCCAAGAATGTGGCCCATGCCTTTTTCCCTTGGTGCATTGCCTACAATGCTGAATATTACTAGTGTTCTATTAAAAATACTACACATGGCATATTAAGCATTTTTGCTTTGAAAATAAATGGAGGGCTGAAAGGAGTCTTAACAATTTTATAGGAACAATGCTTTTATCAGATGTTGTACCTCTTACTCTGTTTTCTTTTTTTTTTTTTTTTTATCTGAGAGCCCTAGGGTTGCAAGGTAACTTGGAGG
Source organism: Macroglossus sobrinus (assembly GCA_004027375.1). Lineage (NCBI taxonomy): Eukaryota > Metazoa > Chordata > Mammalia > Chiroptera > Pteropodidae > Macroglossus > Macroglossus sobrinus. The sequence goes on from PVKZ01002274.1 coordinate 204,082, forward strand.
ACAGTGTTCTCAGTTTATACTTTAAAATATGAAGTTAAGCTGCTACTACAGGGATGGATAGTTTTTACCTTCCATGTCTGCTCTGGTCTGTTGGGGTTTTTGCTGCTCGAAGGCCATAGATTTGACATTTTTTAAGGTCATTAGATCAAGGTAGTTTCTGGCACAGTTTGTATTAGAAGCCAATCCTTTTGGTTTCTAAACTTGTTTTCATTGTTCTTACTCATTTTATTATAGAGCTCATGGAAACCTTTATGGTGAATATGTTTTTATAACCTCATAATCCATTATGTAAGCATAAAAAGTTAAGATTCTGACACTTTTATTATATGCAAAGAAAGTGAAAATTACCTTGTTAAAATTATCATGCTTATTATTCAAGTTAGAAAATACAGAAAAGATGTGTGAAAGAGAAATGTAGCTTCATGTGCATATTTTTAAATTATGACCCTTCATTACTGCGCTCTTTTGCAAAGTATTCCATCAGCTTTTTAAAGGACACATTCCAACATGTATTAAATCTTTGAGGAATTAGCTTGAAGTTTATAGATAATTATCAAAACATGCATATATCTATATGCATGGAATAGAAATATTTATCAATAGATAAGAGTAATTGTTTTTATCATTGTTTTTATCAATATAACTAGATTTCATACAGTTTTTAAGCCCAGTGGGTGTAGTTTGTATATGTCCCTGGGTAATCTTCTTGGCACATAGTAGATACCTAACAATAATGATGCCTCTTTCCCTATACAGTATTCACTTTAACCAAAAAAAATTTACTGCTATGCTAGTGTGGTACAACTTTTAAGATATGTTAAGATGCTAAATGAACTTTGTGTCATAGTAGTATCATTTTTATAGTAGTATCAATTTTTATAGGAACTAGGCTCTTTTTCCTCTCTTTCTCTTTCTCCCTTTTACATAGACTGCCCCTTTCTCCAGTCATTGGCCTTTTCTATGACATACTGTATGTTTTTATCTTACCACCGTAGTAACCGGTGGTACCAAAGTTCTACACTCCATTGAAAACCAGGCTTAAAAAAAATAATAATTTATTTAAACTAAACTGAGACAAAACAAAACAAAATAGTACACCCATTTCTCCCACCCCACCCCCCATCTCTGGCAACCACCAATCTATTTTCTATATCTGTGAGATTTTTTTAACATATTTTTGTATTTTTGTTTTAGATTCCAAATATAAGCGAGATCATATGGCATTTATCTTTCTCTGTCTGATTTATTTCACTTGACGTAATACCCCCAAGGTTCATTTGTATTTTTGCAAATGACAAGATTTTGTTCTTTTTTATGGCTGAATAATATTTCATTATATATATATATATATATGTATACATGTATATATGTTTATATGTATATGCGTATATATATATATATATATATATATATATATATATGGGAGGCAGATCAGCTAAGTAACTAGTAGTAACTAGTAGTGGACTTTGAGTCAGACTTTCTAGGGTTAAGTCTTTTCTTTAAGACCTTCTGCCTATTGGAACAAGTTATATAATTTCTTAGACCACTATTTCCTCACCTATAAAATGAAGATAATAATGGTTCATCAACTATATTATTAGAAAGCTTTTTTAAATGTATGGAAAAAATTAAGCAATTTGCATTTAATCAAAGCTTAAAATTGATAATATAACGGCAAAAATAGCAATGCACTGAATAACTGATAGAGAGAAAGTGAATAAATGAAAAGCTGAGAACTCTAAAGACAAATTCTGTGGGGATCATGTCTTGGCCAGAAGCCTTTTTGTTTACCTTCTATTGAATGGGGAAAGGCAGAGACACTGTCTGATTATATCATGTCGGTGCCTACAGCTCTGCTTCTGATTATTTCTATATTTTTGCTAATTTTTCTTTGATGATGTTATAAATAGGGATTTACCCTCATCAAATTGAATGTTTATTGATGGCGGACTTCTGCCCTGGAGGAGCTCTTCTGCAGAAACAATGTGGATGTACAAGAAACAGTTATAGTACCAAATTTTTACATAAAGGTCATCAGTGCTACAGGATATTAAGGAAGTGAATGAACACATTGTGGGGATCAAACACGGTATGAGTGACAACTTCACTTTTCTTTTTTGATGTGGCCATTGAGATAAAATGGCATAAAAGGGTTTGACACCAGGACTTAATAAGCTTAATCCTGAAACAGCTAATGTAAAAATTATAATTTTGCCAGATCTTGTTTGCAAGATTTTTATTTTCTAGAAGAAATTTGTTTTTTTTTTCAAGCATTTGATTCATTTGCCATAAGTGCTTGAAAGGCAGCTAGAGATGCTTTCGTCACATTCTAATGAGTTGAGCCCAGAATTACCATGGCAAAAGATGCTGGGTTCCTAGACTGTCCCTAGGAGATCACATTTTCTGATAACAGATCCTCCTTTGAGCTATTTGTGATTGTTCAGCAGGCTGTTATGTTATAATGGCCAAAATACAAACTTTATTTTATATGTTTGTGGAAGTAAAATGCAGAGATACTGCCATCTCTTATTTGTTTTAGTGGCAATCTTGATTTCACGTAGAGGAGAATCAAAGATACATGTAATTAATTTAATTATTTAATGTATTTGACATTAAATGGTTCCCATATTTTGTTTTTTTAAATTTTAATCAAAAATGAATTTGAAATGCATTCTTGAATGATACATTGATATTTGGTTAAATAAGAAGTTTTATGAATAATTGAAACACTCCTGAATTTAATGCCAATTTATTGATATATTAGGCATGTTTTGGTTTATTTTGTTTTGTTCCTCATTATTTGTATAATTTTTTTCTTTCTTTTAGCTTCAAATGAGTTCATCAGTGTTTGCGATAATATTATAGTTTACAGGTAGCTCACACATATATGAGGTGAAATTTCCTTATCTGTTAATTTAGCAAATATTTACTGATGTCCTACTGAGGCACTGCAGTAGTTAGGGGTGAGTAGTGAACAAAGTATACCAAAATCCCCACTCTCATAGAGCTCATAGTCAGAAATCAAAGTAATAAGTAAACAGGTCATGTTGTAATAAGACTAAATATTTTGGAGTAGGAAGAGGAGATAGAGGATGCCAGGTACATAGGGTGGGTTGCAATTTTAAGTACCAAAGTCAAGGAAGACCTCACCAAGAAGGTGACAATTGAGCAAAGACTTAAAGGTGGGTGAGAGAAGAAACCACATAGATACATGGGGTGAGGATAGAGGATATTATAGGCAGAGTAAACAGTAAGCTCCCACTTCTGAGTGGGAGCATGCCTGTGTAAAGAAGAGCAGGGAGGCCAGTGTGCCTGGAGGACCTTGAGCAGGAGAGAGGTTGCAGGGATGAGACACCCATGAAGTGGGGTGGGGGCTGCAGAGGCTGGTTGTGAGGAGCCTCGCATGCCAGCGTAAGGACTCTCACTTTTACTCTGATAGATGAGAAGCTATGGAGGGGTGTTAAGCAAAGGAATGATATGAACTGCTTTATTTTTAAAGACTTATTATGATTGCTGTGTACTGAAAACAGATTATAAGGTATCAAGGGCAAAAGCAGGGAGATGAGCTAGGAGGCAATTATAATAACCCGGGCATAGTAGATGGTGTCTATCTACTTACTGTGAGTTTAATGCTGTGTATATTGTGTACAGAGACCAATAAAAAGGGGCCATTTTGGTTTATTTTTCGGTCTCTGCATATTTTCCCCTTGCAGTTCAGATCTTACATGGAAGGGAAAGAGATACATCAATGACATATTTTACTTTTTTTAGTCATTACTGGTAATAATATGAATCTTACTTGTATGGCTTTTTATAGTTTTCAAGAGTCTTATATATACTGCCACATTTAGCTCTCACAATAGCCTGTTTAATGGATGATAGTGTCTAGGTTTATAGGGCGTGCCCAGAGCTGTGTAGCTGGTTTCTTCTATATTCAGAAGTGTGTATATTGGCTTCACTGAATATATGCAAACTAAGCAATAACCAATAATTGCCTATTCTGGGAGATGGGATTTGGGTACACTTAAAAAAATTTACTCGGTTGCCAACTCATTAAAGAGTATATCTGCCATTGATGGTGGCTGGGTCATAAATCATTCAGAGGAGATCCTTTATAAGCAAGAACATTCATAATTTTGTCGTTATAAGTTCACCTTTTTTTTTCAGGATTCATATATCTAAACATAAAATAGAAAAAGTGTACTAAAGCCGGAAGAACCCCTTAAATGTAGGGGGAATTATAATACCAAAAGATATTTAATTTTTGCTGAGCAGTAATACTAGAAACAGTGTTGCCTTCTATGTCAAAATATTTTAGGCAAAGATGGTTTTTCTACATGGAATTTAAATAATGAGGCTCACGACATTTTACTTTTAACCTATAAGATACGTTGAATAAATTTAAATATTAAACTTATGTCAAAGGAAATAGCATAAATAACTTTTCTGACTGGTTTAATTTAAATTTAAAACATATTTTAAGTGTTTCAGAGAAAGAATAAAGGATTGTAGAAATTGCTATATGTTAAAGTAGTTGAGAAAGCAGAGTGTGTATTTTATATTCAGAAATATATCATGCAACAGCTGTTGCGGAACTTGAATGAAAAAATCTGAATGGGCAAATATACCTTTGTAGTCAAAGGGAATAATATATCACTTGAATTTGAATGTGTTCTCGAATTGCCATTTATCTAGGACATTGAAATTTTGAAAAGAAACAGCAGTAAAATGCAAAAAAGGCAGATTAATAGTGATGTTTGTGGAAAAAATTTAAGTGCTCAGATAGGAATTTGAACTTATGGCTCATACAATAATGCTCCAGTTCTTTCTTACAAATATGATTATTGAACAGATTAATATTTTATGTTGAAAAACCTACATATTTGAATAAGGTCTCAATTATAATATCCCCATTAAAAATGTATCTTTTTGTCACTTTTCAGTAGAGATAGTAATATGTGTAAAATGCAGTTGATGTTCTGGCTTTCAGTCTGACAAACTTTTTCAATATGTAGAATATGTAATAAGCATAGTCCTTTCAGAATGTTCTTTTTGAACTTTTGGTAAGGAATAGTTTCTGGGGCAGCTGAGGGATTGGTGCCTTGGTGCACCTGAGACAGTACTTTATTGTTGTCTATTTCTGTCCCTTTTTATGTGGACTACCCTCTTCTCTTTTACTTTTCTTTTTTCTTGTTGATTTAATTCTTCCATTTAATAGTAATTATCAAATACTTACTACATGCCAGACGTATGATAGTGGTTAGAAATATAGCTCACTCCTCTCTTGAAACCTACCATCTTGTGAGGAAAGTGAATAATAAACCACTTAAAACAAAAGAGAATATTCACTATGAATAGGCCAAGATAGAGAATAGTGAGAGATCAGTGCAGTATTGTATTGGAGGGTGGAGGAAGGCCACTCACCTCACAGGGAAACTGAAATCAGAATAATAAGAAAGAGTGAGCAGTGTCTTCTTTCTTGTGCCTTTTTTCTTTCACTCTAGCCCACGGATTTATAATAGCCAAGAAGCATTCACAGCCTTCCATCTACCTGGAGTTGAAGCCAATCGCATACTATTCTTGTCTTCTCCAGGGATGTGCCAGAGAACAGATGAACTGCTCTTTATTTCTTACCTCCTATTAAGAATTCACTAATTATTATGTATTTTAAATGACTATCTTGATACTTCCACTACCCTTGCTTCATCTTCTTTGTACCACACAACATGTTGTATTTGCTTCTATTACTGGCCTTCTCATATTGTCTTACAATATTTGTCTTCCATTTCTTTCCAAAACGTACCCCACTTGCCTCAATAAAAGCCAGGTAAGCACCATTTCTTTTCATCTTTTTTTTTTTTTTGCAAGAGGCTAGCACAGTATCTGAAGCAAATAAGTTTCAACAACTGTGTTGTATTTTAAACCAAATTAATAAACTGTTTAATTTTACAGTGCTTGCTCTTATAACTTTAAACCACAAATATGTTCCTCTCCTTTTTAACACCTCAGTGATTAAATGAAAGCATAAGATGTAATATAAGGGGTTAATTTAAGTAATTAATGCATTCTTTTAATTAAATAAAATGTAAAAGTTGCATTAATAATGAGTTTCCTGTCTTTCACTATTTATAGTTTTCTCAACTAAAGAGAGCAAGATGCTGAACCACATTTAGAATTAATCAGAAGAAACGTTAAGAGACACGTAGAGATACAACATAATTATATATGCACTTTTAGACTGCAAAGTGAAATTAGATAAGTCATTTGAAGATCCGTATGATTCATTATAATGCAATCCATTATGTGGCTCACCTTAAATTATAATGCAACACTGAGGAAATGCCATGTCCTAAAGGAATACTTTATGTGGATGATGTCATTATGTCCTTATAGGAATCAGTGTAGGTATTTGTAATTTTTCATGGAAAATTTTAAAAATATTTTAAAGCAACATTTAAAAAGAAAATTACATGTTGAATATTTAGTTGCACATGCTTTTATTTGTTTGCCCACTCCTAAGGTGGAAAGAAATTGATCATGGTGAGTTCATTCTCATAGTTTCAAACCTGCCATTAAAAAAAAAAATTTTAAGTAAATAAATATTATAAATTTCTAGGTTAGAAGTCATTGCCTGTAAATGTCATGACACTTTTGACTATTTCTTGTAAAGTCTTTTTAAGTCTGCATATGATTTCATTCTTTTTAATAATACCAGTCTTAAAGAGTGGCTGTTATGTTCTTTGGTCATGAATTACTCCTAAAAAGAGGAAAAAATATAAAAAATACAAATATTTAGGTTTTTTATTTTTATAAAAAACAGCAACATTTAAAGACCATTTTTATATTACTCCTTCTAAATGTTAATTATTAGACAGTAAAAAGATAAATTTAACTGAATATAATGGAGATAAAGAAAGGAAAGATACGAATATGGTTTTATATTTTTTTAACTTTTATTTTCTACATGTATGACAAGAGAAACTTAAACTCCTACAATTTGGATTTAATGATAATTCTTATTATTTAAAAGAGAAATGTAGCATCACTGTAATTATACTCAAACGGTAGATATCTGCTTTGGTCTTGTTTTTAATATATTGTAAATTCAAAGGGAATAGTTGTTTTATATTGAGTTTCTGTTCATCAGTAAATAAAAATAAGAAGAAAATAGTGAGAAGGCAAATTTGTAGTTTTAGCTTCATATTCTAATCCATTAGTGACAACACATATATCACGAAAGTCTTTAATTTTTGCTTAAGATAGAAGAGTGTCTGGTTTTTCACCTTGAAATATTCTTTAATGTAAAGAGTGGACAGTGTAATAGACAGAGGGCTGGAATAAATCTTGAAATACTACTTCTAATTTTCCAAATTTCAGTAGAAGTACACCTAAGTATTTGAATTTCTAAAGATCTTTTAAAATTTCATTGCTTTTTAAATACAATATAGAGTCGTCTCCTAGTATCTATGAGGGATTGGTACCAAGACCCACTTGCATTCCAAAATCCATGGGTGCTCCAGTCCGTTGTATCTAATGGTGGAGTGTTTGTATATACCCTGTATTTGCATGTAGGCTACAGCAGGTCATCACTGCACATCACTTTTGTTTTGTGTGTGTGTGTGTGTGTGTGTGTGTGTGTGTGTGTGTGTGTGTATTTCGTGCAGTGCTTGGTGCGTGGCAAATTCAAGTTTTGCTTTTTTGGAAGCATCTGGGATTTTTTTTTTCTTAATATTTTTGATCCACAGTTGATTGAATCTGTGGATGGGAAACCTGAGGATAAGGAGGGCCAACTGTGTATCATACGTATAGATGCATGTATAGAGCATAGTAGTTTAAAGATTAGCTATGAACTCCTAGGGAACCACCACGCAGGTCAAGAAATAGAACATTTTTAGTCTCCCAGAAGTCATTCTCCATGTGAAATTTCATTTACTTTCTATCAAAGCCAGTTCCAGTTGTTTTTAAAGTTTATATTCACGGATTCCATGTAGAATCATTGTTTCTCTTCTCTAAAATTTCAGGGATTTATTAATGGAAAGAGTTAAACTTCATAGAAACCCTTTATACAAGAGAGTTATTTTCATTCCTGGTACTTTTGAAATACATTTAGTAGCTGAAAGTAAAAGTGTATACTCAGGTAATTGTGCCAGTTGATGCATTTGGTGAATAAGCTGTGGAAAACATCCTTTTTTCTGCCTTAAAAATGCAAAGGCTTAAAATGAAAAGTTACAGAGGTTTGGGTGGATGAGGTTGAGAAGAGAATCTTGGATCAACACCAATTATATCCATATTTCATGATGATATAACAGATCCAGTAGAACTTCAGTTGTTGAAATAGGGTAGAAGGTGGCTACTAGTAGGCAATTTTCGATTAATAAGACATCAGACAAATGATTTAACAGTAACATAATCAGATTTTTCAGAAGAAAAAAATGTCTACTGCCATTCTTGACTAGATTTCTAGACACTAGATTTTAAAATGTATACCTCAGTGCTCTGGCCATAAAACATGTTGCTTTTCTTCATTTGGACAGATACTGCATTTTGTCCAAACTTATTTCTTATGCTGCTTTCTTACATTGGGGCCATTTTTTTGGTTTTGTTTTACTATAGTTTAAATTATTAACCATTGAGCAGACATTTTATTATTGTAAAAAGAATTATAAACATCATCGAAATGATGTCAATGATAAAGGAGCAGATGGGTGCTAGTTTCTACATTACATTTTTTTTTCTTCCCTTGGGAGAAATTTTGGCAAAGTATAACAATCTGTGATTAGATCGCTGGAAAAGGAAAAAAAAAAGAAGAAAAATTAAATTAGCTATATAGAAGTCTGTCTTTTTTTCTGAAATGGGGGGGGGACATATCACCTTTAAATACATGTACTTATTATAATTAAAGAGTGTAGTAAATATTTTCCCTATCAGATTTAATATTATCATTCCAACTTTATTCTTTATTTCCATTCTCCTTTGTCCTTCTTGTTCACTTCTATTCTCTATAGTGAATTTGCTTAATAGTCACTGCTGCCAGGGCAAAGCTGCCATCAACAGAGATGTGACAATTCACAAAGAGGGATATTTTGGCATTCCAAGGCACAGAGGACATTAAATGTGGTATAAGACAAAATAGGTCTTCTTTGTTTTGACCTATAAACCATGGACGCTACTGTAAAAAAATATAACTATACATCTTCAGCCAGTAGCTTTGGATATGTCTTCAAGGTTTGCACTGTATTTTACTACTGTATTTTTTGCCTCCTCCTCCTCTTTACATTTTGAAAAGAAAACTAATGGAATTTACTATACTGCATATCAGTTTTGAAAACAACTTCAGAGGCATCTCTGAATAGAGTTTTATGTTTTCTTGGAGTATGTTCTTTAATGTGTTAAAGAGTCTTGGTTTTTATTATCACTGGCTAGCATGAAGAACAGAACTAATCAATATTTTTTCCCAGATCTCTCTCTACATATCTTACAACCCTATCTAGTTTTTTTTTGTTTGTTTGTTTGTTTTGTTTTTTTGTCTCTCCTTTATTTTTCCTGGTTGAGATCTTTTCTAATTTTAAGGCTGTCACATATCATACACAATCTATTATGGTATCCTATTTTATCTACCTTTGAAATATATCCAGACTCCAACCACAGTAGCCCCTTTCCTCTCCTCTATATTTGGTATCAGTTTAGATACCTATTGTTGACTTAGCTCCAAAAATATAAAAGAAAAATTCCAGAAATAAACAGTTCATAAGTTTTTAATTGTACCTTGTTTTGAGTAGCATAATGAAATATTGAGCTGCCCTGTGCTGTTCCACCCAGGCGTGAATCATCTCTATTGTGATGTATCCATGCTGTATAGTCTACCTGCCTATTAGTCACCTTAGTAGCCATCTGGGTTATCAGGTCGGTTATTAAAGAGAGAATGATGACATTCACATAACTTTTATTGCAGTATATTAATATGATTGTTCCATTTTATTAGTTATTGTTGCTAATCTATTATTGTGCCTAATTTATAAATTAAACTTTATGGATAGAAAAAAAAAACAATATATATATACGATTTGGTACTATTTGCAAAATCAGTATCTGCTGTAAGTCTTGGAATGTACCCCATGTGGATAAGGGGTGCTACTACACTTGTTATCTCAACACCCTTGACAGATTATAGCAGACAGCAATAATACAATATAATTTTCTTGCTTATACCATTGCCCTTCTTTCCCCTCATTTCATTCTCAATAAAGGACCCAAAGTTATCCTTTTAAAATGGAAATCCAATGATATCATTCTTCTCAGACTCTGCAGTGACCCTCATTTTGACACAGGGTGCAAGCTAAAGTCCTTGCAGTGACCTACAAGACTCTACTTGATTCAACCAAATTTGCCTCCTTGTGGTTGCTTAGCTCCAGCTCTTTCATCTGCAAATATTCACTATGCTCACTCCCTGACCACCTATGAGCCTTGGCCAAATGTTACCTTTATAATCTTGCAACATATCCTGTTTATGATCTAGATTTAGTATCCTTTGTTTTTGTGTGACTCTAAATAGTTCTTCATTAATTTATAGATAGGAGTGAGGAATGAGAATCTGAGAATAATTGCAGAACAGTATCAGGTGAGAAAATATGTCATACTTTTTTTATTTTAGGCCAACTGGGCTGTTTTAACAGAATAGCATAGATGGGGTTGCTTACAAACAACAGAAATTTATCTCTCACAGTTCTGGAAGCTGGGAAGTCCAAGATCAAGCACCGGCAGACAAGGCTTGTGGTCAGAACCCACTTCCTGATTCCTAAATGGCCATCTTCACATTGCACCCCCACATGGAAGAAGAGGTGAGGGAACTCTACAATGTCTCTTTTATAAGAATCCTAATCTGCACATAACAAAACCACTGTTCAAGATCTGTCTTAATTCCAAATCTATATTCTTTTCATTATCAGCGAGATGATACAGGAAGGACTTTTATAATTGACTTTAATATTTTAGATTTGTTGTCTCAAAGACTTGCTTTTTTTCCAATAAAAAGAAAAGTAGATAAAATTGGTGTAGGCTGTTGGGAGTAGGCTCTTATGGCTCAACATAAAAAACTTCTAATTAGTGCAGCACTCTGAAGACCAGGAGGGTTGTCTCGGATGTAGTGTTTTGGTCCTTTAGGTAATCTATATAGGCTGAATAATGATGGAATCCTAAACTATTAGACCTTCCATTTCTAAGAGTCTACAATTAAAATTCTTACCTCTAACACCACTAACAAAAATCATAGTGGTAGCATTCTCATAATTATTTTATTACTTATTTGTGGTTTAGAGTAATACATTATGAGTATAATGTCATATAGTTTACAGTACTTGCAATACAATATCAAACAGTTAAATATATCTACCAAGAACTCTTTGAGCTAAGTATTATTATGTCTGGTTTATAAATAAGGGGGTATATTCAGAGTATATGTTGGCTTGCCTGGTAAATGATGGACCTGGGAGTCTGAACAAGGCCCTTTAAATCACTGCCCTTTTTAGTACATGGAAATGGTCAGTAAAACTGTCAAAATGGATAGTCTTGGAAAAAGAGTTCAACAGAACTCAAGAAGAAATAGAAAATCAAAAAAGTCTATAGCCATTAAAGAGATTTAATCACTTGTTAAAAATGTATTCACCAAAAATCCAACAGGGCCTAAACATTTTTACAAGAAAGTTCTATGAACAGTTCTGATCTTGTATAAACTGATAAAGAGACTAGAACAATGTATGATTCCTAAGTCATTTTTTAAGGCTTGGATAACTTTGATGTCAAAACCAGAGAAGAGAGTATGCTAAGGGAAAACTAAAGGTGGATTTAATTGGTTAAATTAGATGCAAAAATCCTAAATAAAAAAATGAAAACCAAATCTAGCTATATTTTTAAAACATGTGTCATTACCAAAGAAGTTTTAACCAATGAGTTAGAGTGGGCTTGACTTCAGAAAATCTTTTAAGGTAATTCTTCACATTAATAGATTATAGAAAAAACATTATTTTCTTAATGATTTAACAAAAATTTTTGATAAAAATCCAGTATCTTGTCATAATAAAAACTCTTAGCAAACTGGAAATAGAACGTTACTTTTCTAACTGATTAAATAGTGTCTACCAAGACATGCAGTAAATGTAATATTAGATGCTGAAACATTACAAGTATTCCCTTTACAATTAGAAATGAGATGTGTGTCTATGCTCACTGCTTCTATTCACCATTGTACTAGAGGTCCTAATCATAGCAATAAAATAAGAAAAATAAAAGGTCAATATTATGTATGTATAAAATTAAAATTAATATATTTGTATTATATATAATTTTATATATAAAGTTAGATGCAATAAAATTAGTATACAGTTTTTTCTTTGAAACAACACTAATCCTAACTCTTTCAATGATGGTACTTAAAAGAGAAGAAAATTAGACTTTATGTGTTGCTTATGATTTTTATAAACATTTATTTGTTTCTATTCAAAAGTGTTCATGTTGATGAGAAAAACATGGTCAAAACAAAGTCTAGAAAAATAGTAGATTATCTATTTTGTCTTGGAAATCTTTAACATAAAAATCTTCAATTAAAATATATTGACTTGGATATAGCAAATTTTTATAGCAATAATAATTTAAAGAGAAATTTCTGTACAAAAGTAGTTTCAATCACTGGATTCCACAAACTTTGATCTTATGTAGTGGTACATAATTTGGGATTGGGTTGAGCTACATACAACAAAACAAATGAAAATATCTTCAATAAGAGAGAAGTTAATTCTATCCAAATGAAAGAGCTTTATTTATTTTGGAGATTACATGGTATGGCTTTTCCATATATTCATCAGGCACCCAGGTTCTTTCCAGCTCATTTTTCCATCTTAGCAATATAATGAACCCCTGTCCTTATGGTCCAGTACAGCTGTCAACCCCCCAGCTGTCAGGATAGAAGGGACAAAGAAGGACACACAAACACAACTTTGCCAGATGGCTTTATCTATCTACAGCTGAGGCTGGGGCACGTCAACCTTTATTTGAGCAGCAATATGGCCAGCTAAAAATTAGGGTACTTATGAGGAAGGTGGAAGAGGTTATTTTAAGGCTAGTTGTCTCTTTAACAGGTGGATATTTTCACTTAATAATTAAGCCACTTTAATTGTTGGAAGATTAAAAGACACATACTCTTTATTTGATTTTACCTTGTCCCTTTTTTTAAAGACAATTTTGTCATTGTGAAAATAGTAAACAAACTAGCATAGAAAAAATAACACACATAATAATCTTCGTTAAAATTCAGTTATTTAGAGTGAAGTTGCCTAATTCTTCCAGGCAACTCATGATAGCAAATTGTACTTAGCATAATTGCTGAGTTAATACTATCTCTTTTGCCAAATTAAATATTTTTGATTTGCATTTATTACAATAGTTTTCCTTTCCACTTGGAGTAATAACACAAAGTTTATTTATGTATTCTAGGACCCAGAATCAAGCCTTGCTTTTTCTTTCTTCTTCACCTGCTCACTCTAAAATTTCTAGACACACACAGAGTTTCTTTACCTGTAGCATCAGATATTTTCTCATTATTTAAAAAAATCAAAACTAAGTAGTTGTCAGAACATGTGCAGTCTACAGTTTCTCTGTCCTTTGAAGATTGTGACAGTATTGTGTTGTGTACATAAAGACCTAAAGAGCTTTAAAGGTTAAAGAAGAGAGGGATGAATTTTAGTGCTTCCAGTAAGTTTAGAGAGAATCTCAATTATTTCTCTCAATCTGCATTTTATAACTTTACTAATAGACATAAATGAATAGGTGCAAAAATATATAGTGCTTCCTAAAAGCATTTGTAAATTTGGCCACAATCAAAGTCTCACTAGGACTGTTTTTTTTTAATTCAAAAATATAGATTCATTTTTTTGTCATGAAAACTAAGCTAGAGGTGATAGCAGCCAACAAAATATTGACAGATAAGACAAAGGGAACTTGAATTGTCAGATTTCAAAAAGTATTCAATATAAAGTTCAAATCTGACCCTTCTCCTAAAGGATAGTTAAATCAATGAAACCAGAATAAACATCTGGAAAATATTTAAATTTATATAGGTACATAGCATGTGTCAAACTGTCTAACTAGGATTTAATATGGCCATACACTAAATAAGGCAATTATTTGTGAAAAATAAAGTTGATTCCTATTGCATGCCATACACAAAACTATGTTACAGATGGGTTCAAAAGTTATTCACAAAAATTAAACCATGATTCAACTAATCTCAGGGAAGCAGAAGGACTTAAAAATGAGAGAAAACACAAAGGAAAAATATTAATCATTTGATTTAACAAAACACGACCTAAATGTATGTATATGTATATCCACAGCAGGTCCTCGAATAACGTTGTTTTATTCATTGTCATTTTAATGTCATTTTGTTATAACTTTGATGAGATGCCATAGGAATTTAACTCTTGTTTATATCAATTAACCTATGGTAAAGATTGGTTTCATTATACATTATTTCACTTAAAGTCAAATAACCTATTGAGGAACTTAAGTGATACTTACTGTATAGATAAATGTATGGAAAAGAAACTGAAGAATACATGCAAAATAGTTAATGGAAGCTACTTTTATTTAAAGAAATGAGATTGATATGGAGTGTTGTGTGAAATGGTCTTTCACAATTTACTCTTAAGTACTCTTATGTTGTTTTAAGTCTGAAACAACAAAAATATAATGAATCAATGCATTATTTATAAAATCAAAACAATTATGAATATGTGGAAAAGCAAACAATTAACTCACAGGCTATTTTGAATGACTCTTATGAGCAGACTTTGAGCCAGATATAATTTCTCCTTTGGATATGAACAATGATATTAGGATTTTGGTAGTTCCAGAATCTAGAAACATTTTTATTCCACCATTAGGGGCTTTTCTAAGAAAGAAGGAGAAGGAAAAAAATCTGCATCTACATAGCCCTAGGAAGCAAGTCAGCACACCATGTGAAAAGGAAGAGTCATACAGCTTGGTGAGTGGTTTTGTTGTACAGTGTTCTACCTTCAGGCCTGCTATTTTAAAGAAATAGTATAGCCTACGGCCTTTCTGACCTATGAGCAAATGTACCAGCAGATGTGACTTAGTACATAATAAAATATTTTAATGTTTCTATAACTGTAGTTTTTTACACTTAATATGTACATTTAGTTTAAAGACTTGTGATTTCTTTTTCTCCTTGCAAAGTTACTATTACATTGAGGGTGCAGGTCAAAATTGATGGGGCAAGTAAACGGGCATTCAAAGGAGGGGGAGCAAAAGAACTTCAGTATAAACCTCATGGCTTATACAAAAACTAATTCAAAATGGATTGCAGAGTTAAATATAAAACACAAAACCATAAAGCTTTTAGAAAAAAAAAAAACAGGAAAAATCTAAAGTTCTTAGACTTGACACTAAAAGCATGATCCATAGAAGGAAAAATTGATAAATTAAACCTCATCAAAGCTAAAAAACTTTTGCTCCACAGAAAATTCTGTGAAGAGCATGTAAAAACAGACTGAAATATTTACAAACTACATGCCTGACAAAGGCCTTCTACCTAGAATATATAACAAACTCTCAAAACTCAACAGTAAAAAACAAGCAATCCAATTAGAAAATGGAAAAAAAGACATGAATTGAAATTACACTGGAAAAGATACATAGATGGCAAATCAGCACATGAAAAGATGCTCAACATCATTACCCACTTGAGAAATGCAAATTAAAAGCACAATGAGATATTACTATATACCTATCACAATGGCTAAAATTAATTAATAGAGGTAACAACAAATGATGGAGAGGATGTGGAGAACTGGATCATTCATACATTACTAATAGGAATCTAAAATTGCACAGCCACTCTGGAAAATAGTATGACAGTTTCTCACAAAATGATTACATGGCCCAGCAATTGCATTCTTGAGTATTTATCCCAGAAAAATAGAAATTTGTGTGTTCACATAGAAACCTATACATACTTATTCATAGCAGCATTATTTATAGAAGCCAAAAACTGGAAACAATCCAATGTCTTTCAACAGGTGAACAGCTAAAAGGAACTGTGGTGCATGTATACCATAAGACTCAACAGTAAAAAGGAATAAACTATTGATATATGCAACAATTTGGATGTATCCCAAGGAAATTATGCTGAATGAAAAAGCCAATCTCAGAAGAATAACCATTGCATGATTTTGCTATTTAACATTTTTGAAATGACAAACACAGGAGACAGAACAGATTTCTTTCTTGTGCTATTGTCCTATATTTGTGCAAGACGTTACCATAGAGAGAAACTGGGTGAATGATATATGAGATTTCTCTGTGTTATTTCTTCCAACTGCATATGAGTCTACAATGATCTAAAATAATCACCCAAATAAGAACAAAACAACAGACAAAAAAATCTAATGGTGCCTTCAACTCATAGGAAAAGAGACAAAAGACTCACCAATGTATTTAAGTAACATGCCCAGGGTCCTACAGGATATGAGTAGCAGTGCTTAGATTTGAGTTCAGATCTAGATCTCTCTGACTTAAAGTTTATGTTTCCACATCACATACATTCTTCCTGAAAGGTCCCACTTGGGATAAATGGCAGTAGATTTCCATATAGGACTTGGAAGCCATTTCTCCAGAATAGCAAAGAAAAGTGAGATCAAATCTTAGGTTTTAGTCAAACTCCTCAACTGTGTTTTTAAAAAATATCTGGCAGTTATCAAACTTATAAGATTGCCTGGGGATCTTGATAAAATGAAGATTGCACTCAGCCTTGGGTGGGGCCTGAGACTGCCTAATTAGCTCCCAAGTGATGCTAAAGCTGCAACTGGTAGATAACTTATTATGCAGTGAGGATAAAAGGAATCCTTATCATGGCTATAATTAAGATGACTTAATGCCTTACAGCAAATAGCATTTCAGATGTGTTTGGGATGCTGCACTCCAGTGACACATGGAATGAGAGGGGATGGGACCTATTGTCAGGGGGTATAGTGTAAGCATGGGGATCCATCCATAAGTGAAAACAGTTGACAGACGTATTGAGTGTGAAAGAAAAACTCGCGTTAAAGCAGAATGTTAGTGTGGCACTTTGTGGTTAGCTCTTTGTTTTGAATGTAATGTTATCTACTTTTTACATTCTTATAAGAGAAATTACTGATAAGGTAGGAAGTTTATTGTGTCCACAGCCTAGACTATCATCAAACTTGACAGCTCCATTTCCATCCACTTAAGTATTTGGGAATTTGATTTGTCCTGTTATCTAAACTAATTAGGATCAGAATATCAATAGCTTCCACCTATTCAGGGGTACTCATGTCTTCCTTTTGTATTACTGAATAGAATAAAAACATTGTTCCAAAGAGTTTTAGATGCCCTTCTTTCAAAGTCAGCCTTTAATTATTAATGTTTTTATCAGGCTTTATGAAAGAGGCCTTTTTCCTGAAGTAACTAAAGCTTGATGTGGCTTTATGTTATGATGGGAAATTAATAAATGACTATGAGAACTGGGGAAATGAAGTGTGAAATTGTGTGGTATTTCAAAGTGTGAGCTTCTTTTGTGATCTGTATTTCATCATGTCCTAGGTCACATTGGTGGTGCTCTTAGGTTACCAAGCCTTACTTAGGCTGTAGTAGTTCTTTTAAAACATCAGGCCTGAAGGGTGGAACATGGTACAACTATACCACTGACCAAGCTGCAAGACTCATTTCACAGGGCATTGTGCCGACTTGCTTCTAAGGACCAAGCTGATGCTTTTTTTTGCCTTTTCCTTTTCCCTTGAAATAGTCCCTGGTGGTGGAAACAATAATGTCATGCAAAGCTACCCTTGAGAAGCTCACTTTCTTACTGCCTTCAGTCTTACCCAACCCTCCTCCACCTCAGCCTACACATCATGGCCAGAATGATTTTCTAAAACACACCTCTGAGACTATCAACTGCAGGATAAAGACTAAATACCTTGCATGTATGATGAGGTCCTTCTTGCATTGGCTCCTGCCCTTCTCTCCTACGTTTTTTCCCCCCACCTCTTCACTATTCCAGTGTTCCTCGTTCCCTCGCTGTACTTAACTACTTGTAGTTCTTAGAACTCAACTTGCTCTCTCCTGCCTCAAGGTTAACCTTAGGCTGTTTCCTCTATTTAGGATGCCTTTTCTCCATCAGCCGGCCACCTCGTGAACACCTGCTGCTTAGTTCAGATATCACTTCATCTGTGAAGGTGCCTGTCTTAGTCAAGGCTGTTTGGTTTCAATGAATAGAAACCTGCTCAATTATCACAAATGAAAATGTTTATATAAATGAAAGGGCAGGTTACTTCATGATCCTTCCCAAACAGGACAGAAAATATGCTAGAACATTGGGGATAGAAGAGGACAGACAGGAACCAAAGTTGCTCCCATGGTGTTGCCTGGATTCTATCTCTCCTTGCTGTTTCTACCTCATTGTTCTCTTTTGATTTGCAAAGTGATACTCTAGCTGCTGCTTTTTTTTTTTTTTTTTTTTTGTCAGTTCAGCTTGCTCATTGGCTTTCCTTTGACTGACCCCTATGTCAGTTTGGCCCTGAATTTCTAACTCAACTAACCTCTGATTTTCCCAATTTTAAATTCCAGGGAGCGATATCTGTATTGGCCCAGTTAAATCAAGTGGTCAGTCAGTTTGGCTGAGGAGTGAGGTCATATCTTACATGGGGTACTCCTTTCACGGCCGAAAGGGTGTGTTTGGTGCTACTGCTCAGAGGGAAATGGTCTTTCTTTCTCCAAAGTCACACTTTACTGTGCTTTTAAGCACAGTTTTATTTACCCATCACTCTAAAGGTATAAGGTATTTAGATTTTAGGTCACAGCATCTCACTTCATATTAAGAAATTATTCTAAATCTCCTAATTCTTAAGGTTTCCTTGTCAAGTAAGAAAAACAAGTTCACTTTTTTGACTGGGCATGCTTATAAAATCTAGGATTATTATTAAATCTTTTCTTTGGTTGCTGCAGGGATCTTAATTCTCTGTTT
Source organism: Macroglossus sobrinus (assembly GCA_004027375.1). NCBI lineage: Eukaryota > Metazoa > Chordata > Mammalia > Chiroptera > Pteropodidae > Macroglossus > Macroglossus sobrinus. The sequence goes on from PVKZ01002274.1 coordinate 223,133, forward strand.
ATTTGGGGAAAATGCAATAAAATTCAAAAGAAAGTTAGAATTCTTTTTATCCCTTGTGCTGTGAAAATTTATCCACCTGAGCAAGCTAAAGATAGTAAAATTACATTTAGGTTAATATCATTCAGCTCTCTAAACTACTTCCTAAGTCTATTCCAGGGAGAGTGCTTTATATGATAAGGGGCAAAATTTTTCTAGGAAAACTTATTTAAGTGGAAATATCCTAAAGAAACTCAATTAAAGCTGAAATTGGTCAGAGCATTATAAAGTGTTTTCCTTAAATATATACCACATTCTACATTCTATGATGCCCTATTTTGAGAATAGTTCTATAATATGGAGAATAAAAATACAGGAAAGATTTCAATGATTATTACCAATTGAAAATATAGTTTTTTGAGGGCCTATTACAAAAAGCTTGCATGATCCTCTTGACGAACCTCTTCATGCTGGAACGTGCAGAATATAAGAATGATTGATCCTCTGTGGGTGCCAAAAGGAGGGTAACCCAAAGAGAAGAAGAAATGGGTAAATATTTTTGAGTTGTCCAATATGTTTTCTTTCTCCATTACCTTCTCCCCCTCCCTTTTTTTAATTTTGATCAGGAGCCATAGAACTTGATTGTGCTTTACTTTTCTATCTATAAGAAGAGATCATTGATTATTTTGGGGAATAATGTGAATATACCTTATAAACTGTTGTATTTAAGAAAGATGAGGCACAGTTGGGGCCTAGTATGTGCAGTGAAGGGAAAGAAGTTGCTGACATGTAACCCCTGCCCTAAAGGATTAGAACTTAGCTTGGGAGTCAGACAGACCTAGGCTCCTTGCCTGAACATACTTGAATCAAAAGATTTGGAGTATGACCTGTATTTTAAGCACCCTTTGTCTCTCATTCTTACTATTGGTTAAGTTTGGGAAATAGCGACAAAAGATTTCACTGTCATTTTGTTCCTTCATTAAATGGGGATAAAAGAAAATGCCTATCTAGTAGATTGTGACAAAGTATGAATAAGGGAACATGCCTGAAAATACCTACATGGTGCTTAGAACATGATAGGTATTTAATAAATAGTTCTTCCCCTTTGGAGACAGAATTGATCAGAATGCTAAGAGAAGTACAAATAGTATGCTGGTACTTCAGAACAGTAGGAGAAAGAGTTTATTTCCATTTGAGAAGTACAGGAGAGGAGTTCCCTGTGCTGGCCTATCACTGGGAGAGGTAGTGTGTGTGGTAGGTTTAGTGGGCAGGCTTTGGCATCTTATAGAATTTGGTTTCAAATCCTGGCTTTTCTATGTAATAACTGAGGAACCCAGAACATGTCACTTTACTTTCTGTGTGTACTTTTCTCACTTATACAAAAAGATAATAATAAAAGCTAACTCATAGGATTGTTGTGAGGTATTAAAGCAGTCATCATTCATTCAACAAATATTTTTGAGCACTTGCTATGTGTCAGGCATTGCTCTAGATGCTAGGGATATAATGGTGAAAAAGAAGAAACAGAACATCATTATATAGTCAGTACTCAAGAAATGAGAACCATTATTATGCTGTAATAAAGTCTGCCATCCCTGTTGTGTAATTTATATGTGTTAACATGACAGAGATATAAATTACTCAGATATAAATTACTAGAGCTTTAATTGTTTGGCTGGAACCACAGAATCAAAGTCATAGGCCTTAGCTAGAAAGGGTCCTCGAACTTCTGTGGAATGTTGTTGATGCCCCGTGTATACACATTTGGTAGCTCTTGATGCACAGTGAGTGTGCACCACTGTTTATTTTTCTAGAGGTGGTGATTGATAAGTGTTTGTTCCAGGTACAAACTCCTATTCAATCCTCTTGTGATCCAGGGCTCATGTTTTGGTGGTGATTAGACTTGTATTTACTGGCCATGGGACATAATAAATGTAACAGGTCCACATTATGTACATATGTAGGTCATCGATGCAGAGGTGAAGGAGAGGGCAAGAGTATGGATATACTCCTTTAACTTCATTATCATCAGGCACATAATTAAATTAGTCAGCCATACGTGGCCAACAACCAGTCACTGTCAGGATTAACATATTAGTAGATTATTGTACTGATCATTTTGTTCCTAGTCCATTGCTTATTTATTTTGCAAAGGGCCCTCTTTGTATATATGGAATTGGTAGTACACTAAAACTGTGTATAAGGATTTTGGCAATATACTAAAAAGCCAGTTACTTCTTGTGAAATCTGGTACCAGAGCTAGTCAAGGAAACTAGGCCTAGTAATAGCTAGCAGCAGGAACTTTAAGAAACTAGAGAGAGAAAGGCCATGATTACATTACAGAGGTATTGTTCTTAAGCACAAATATGTGATGTCTTCACACATTCCCAAAGCTGAGAATTAGCACTCTAAACTTCTTTTGTGAAAATTAGTGCTGTTTGTGCAATTTATTGATGGTGTAGATGCTACATTAGCACTTTTATGAACAAGAATTCTCTCTTTGGTTCTATTTTTAGTCATTTAGTTTAGAAAACAGTTTTCTTCACCTGACAATAGTTGCAGTTTAGGATGGAAATTTGAACACATTTTTATCAAATAAAAGTCATTAATGTGCACAATATTTCCAAGAAAAAAATTGTTGCTTTCAGAGTAGAAACATGTAAATTAGCTTCTAATTAACAAGTCATTTGTCAGTTGTCTGTTTCTTCTGTATTTATCAGCTTTAAGAAGTTACATTTGGATTTATGTTGATTTAACATTTTAGATGATTAAACAAATATCCAAGTTTACCTTATTGTCATTCAATTAATAGAATAGTTTCCTGCTGTCTGGGAACAGAAATATTTTATGGAAAGTAAATAAAGGTGTGCAGAATAAATAGTGACTTCTTGGTAAATCTGCAAGGTGGTGCAGTCCCTTACATCTCATGTTCCTTTTAGCCTATATGAAGCCTTTGCTGGTGCCAAGGGCTGGGAGTTGGCTGTGAAGGCTCTGCTGATCCTTGACTATACTATGGTCTGGACTCAAGTGTCAGGGAGAACTAAGCACATGTACTTTGTGTTCATGAGGCATTTACTTGTCATGTTGTTCTGTTTCACTCTCAGCCACTACCTTTCGGATTTCAGTGTATTATTGTTGGAAGCGGATGGGGAAGTGGGGAAACTGTGACTAGAAGACTGTCTCATTATGTCTGATTTCCCTCATTCATCAGAACCCCACCTATGCCCTCATGGTATCCTCTCAGCTTTTTATTCTCATCCAGATACCACATTTAGAAACAATATAGAATCCTAGATTCATCCAAGTAGAATGGTTTTTCAGTGCACCCTGTTATGTGATCAACCCAAGAAAGTAAAAACTCAAGGAAGGTAAGGGAGGAAGAGGTTCATGGAAATAATAGTCAGATTTTGGACTCCAATAGCCCTGAGGAGATTCTGCTCTTTTGAGGATCTTAGCAGTAGGATGAGTGATTATTCACTAAATTTAAGATAATGATCAGACTTCTGTAAGAACCAGGAATGCCCTGCCTATTGTAGAGTGATCAAAACTCCTAGGCTACGGTTTTCAAAATTGAACTTCATCCCATATCGCAGGACCTTACCCAGAACTACTAAATCTGAATCAGTAAATGTGCACCCTGGAATCTGCATTTTAAGTCCCCAGAGTGATTCTAGAGTTTTAACATTGTGTTATGGGGTTGCAGGAATCAACTCAGATTTAGGAAGACCCAAACATGACTTGAACTACAAAAGCTTTCAGCTGGAAACAGCTTCCTGGTTTTACCTCTGGGCCTGAGCAGATAGGCTTTTTAGTAAAAACAGCATTAACCTGGAGAGGTTTTTAAAATTACATATGCTTTACCCACCCCTGACTCAGTAGATCTGGGCTTAATCATTGGTATTTTTTTAAGCCTCAGAGATCCTATATTGAGAGGATTCTTGGACCAAGCAAATTTATGACTGAATTTATCTGCTCTAATTTTGCTTCAGAAACAGCCTCAAGAAATTCCAATCTCCTAGCTTGCTTTTGACCTACTCCTGTTTTGGAGTAGCTCAGCAGATGAACATAAACCAGACTTTGAAACTACAAGATTGACTCTAGAGCATATTGGATTTTTTGGAGCAGTTTCTCTCTTCATTATAGATCTGCATGGGAGAAAAATAATTTTTAAGTAATAGATGCAGAGCCCTTTATGGTTATTGTCTTTTTCGTCCTCCCTGAGGTAAAGAGGATGAAAATAGTTATTGTTCTCCTTTAAATACTTTTTTTTTTTAATTTCACCTTCTACAGTTAGATTTCTTTCTGTCACCACATATTTGACCTCCCTTATCCCATCTACCTCCTCCCATCCTCCACCCTCTGGTAACCACTAATCTATAGTCCATGTCCATGAGTCTCTCTTTGATTGTCCTGCTCATTTGTTGCTTTTAGATTTATATCCCTCATATAAGTGATATCATGTGATTTTCAACTTTTTCTGCCTGGCTTATTTCACTTAGCATGATTATCTCGAGGTCTGTCCATGTCACAAATGACAGCATTTCATCTCTTCTTATGGCTGAATAATATTGCATTGTATATATATGTGCCACAGCTTCTTTAGCCAGTCATAGGACACTTAGGTTGCTTCCATGTTCTGGCCACTGTGAATAATGCTGCTATGAACATCGGTGTGCAAATATCTTTTTGGATATGAATTTTCAAGTATTTGGGGTAAATACCTAGTAGAGAGATTGCTGGATCATCTGGTAGATCAATTCTTAGTTTTTTGAGGAACTTCCATATTGTTTTTCATAGTAGTTGTTCTAATTTGCAGACCCACCAGCAGTTTATGAGGGTTCCTTTTTCTCTGCATCCTCTCCAACAATTAATTAGAGCGATTGCTGGAAAATTCTGTGGCAGAGCCACCTTGGGCATGATATATAGATATGACTTAGCTTGCTTCAAGAGTAAGGTCAAGAATGTTTCTTAACCATTAACAAATCTACAGTTAGGGAATACTTGGTTCTATATTTATTACTAAAACCAAAGAGATTTGAGTAATCTACTTCTTTACCACCACCCCCCTCGATTTTGTTATAGTTTCATCAAAATACAGTCTAAATGTATTCTCTGTAGTACGATTCCCACTTTAGTCCCCATTAAATACCTAAGCACAAATATTTTAAATCTCTAAATACTTTTACAATTTAAATAAAATTATATAAGCAAAAAAATTAAGAAGAATATATGGAAATGTTTTGGCCACGAATTAAGTGCTTTTTTCCTAACTAGAGAAGAGTATATGAGGCCTTAGCAATAATAATTTATTGGGTAATTTCTAAATTCAAGTGTCTATAAGGGAGCCCTCTACCTTCCTCACAGATGTCAGGGTTCAAGCTAATCGAGCAGCATCCCTCTGGAGCATCAGCAATCAGTGAGTGGAAGGGGTTGAAGAGCATTTCTGAGATAACATGGAAGGAAAAGAGGGAAACAGTGCTGAATTATGGCAATGTCTTTTAAAATTTCAGCTTGGATTGAACATTATTCACTCTGACCCCATTTCATTGGCTAAAGGAAATCACACGCCCATTTGGTGGACACTACTCCTGACTTCCCTACCCAGCTGGACCACAAACTCCCCAGCTGTGGGGAACTGAGGTGTGTTTCTTTTACAACAGGTAGGATGTGGTACCCTAAAAAAATCAGACTCTTGGGAAATGTTGATATGAAAAATAAAGATAAAAAAGAAGAAAAAGAGCAGTAGTAGCCATTAATAACTACGGTTAGGCCTCAGATTAAAATAAATTAATTTGTGGGGCAAATATGAGGAGACAGGAAACTCAAATTAGCAGGTTCCATTTTGAGAAAGCCAAAAGCAGGATAATGTACTGATTGGATCAATGTGAAGCAGTAGGAATGTCAGATGGAGAGAATGTCAAACTGAATGTGTGGGGGGAACTTCACACAGTAATCAGGTGGACTCTCTAATTGGTTTAGAAAATAATATTTTATGTGTGTAAAAGTGTAGTTACTTCTCCCTAGGAATTTTCTATAATTTTATTAATGTTCTTAAGAGAAAAATTCAAAAGATTTCAGAAGTGAGTGTGTACATATGTATTTTGATTATGTAATGAAACATGTTGCATAATTAAACTTTAATATTTTAATGATATCTTATTTGCTATATCCTTGGGGGTTAATTGTAACTCAATGAAGACTTTCCTTTCTAGTGTGTTTTGTTTTTACATAACAAAGGCTGTGTTAATGAACCTTTATCTCATTACAATGTAATTCCAATCCTGATTTAAATATCAAAATACAAGGAAAAAATTATCACAGTTTTATTCTCTTAGGCATTAATTATTTTATTTATTTTTATTTTAAAATTGGCAGTTATTTAAGATAAAACTGTGATAAAAGGTGTTGACCTCTTTGATAGCAATAAAAATTTTGGTATTTTATGAAAAAATAATGAGATAATTACCAAGTTTCAAGAGCAAGAAATAAAGTAGGCCATCTTAAAATGTTAATTCGGCTAAATAAGAATGAAACAAGTCATAGTACTTTGGGGGTATCTTTTTTAAATTAAAGTAAATTTTTTAATTTTTAAATTTAGTTTCTAGTATTCAGTACATTGGTTAGACATCTGTATAGTTCATAAAACGACCCTCCCAATTGCTCCCTCCCTCCCCTGGCCCTCCACCTAGCTTATTTTTGTCTTGGAAGCCCTTTATCTGTCCTTCAACTCTAAATGATACCTTTGCTGGATAAATTATTCTTGGTTGTAGATTGTGGGTCTTCATCCTGTCAAATATCATTTGCCAAGCCCTTCTGTCCTTCATAGTTTCTTTTGCGAAATCAGCTGCCAATCTTGTAGATTTTTCCTTATATGTAATTATTTGTTTTTCTCTTGCTGCTCTTAATATTATGTCTTTGTATTTAACCTTTGGCATTTTAATTATAATGTGTCTTGGTGTGGGCCTCTTTGGATCCTTGATTTTTGGAATTCTCTGTGGTTCCTGGGATTTTATGTCCATTTCCTTCATCAGGTTAGGGAAGTTTTCTGTCATTATATCTTCAAACAGCTGTCCAACATCTTGATTTTCTTCAGTTATGCCAATCAGATGAATATTTAGACCCTTTATACTGTCACATATCCTCTTTAAATTATTTTTATAGTCTTGGCATCTTATCTCTTGCCATTCTGATTGCCATTCTGTCTTCTAGATAGGACATTCGATCCTCTTCTTGATTCACTTTGTTTATTCCATATAATATACTTCTCATCTCAAGTAATGTACTCTTCATTTCAGACTGGTTCCTTTTTATAATTTTCATTTCCATTTTTGTGTTTTTTATCTCTCTGTTGAAATTCTCACTGAATTTATATATCCTTCTCAAAAGTTCATTGAGCATCTTTATAACCAGTGTTTTGAACTCTGCATCTGTTAGATTACTTGACTCCATTATATCTGGATCTCTGTTCTGTTCTGTCATATGGTTTCTGCTTCCTTGTCTTCCCATTTTGGCTGCCTTTCCATGGCTGTTTCTATGTAGTAAGCAAAGCTCCTAAGTCTACTGATCTTATTAGTGTGGATTTGTGAAGTAGGTGTCCAGTGCCACAGTCCTGAGAGAAGTTCAGCTGCAGGCCAAATTTAGCTCAAGCCTTTGCCCCTCCTGGGCCACCTGTCAAGATTCAGCAAGCAATCCACAGATGCTGTACTTATCGTTGCCTCAAAAGGCCACACCAGAAACCAAGGCCAGCTGCCTCCAATGTGAGTCTAGGTACTGCTCAGCAAGGAGCACCTGACTTGCTGAAGGTATACTTGCATGTGGCTTGGGTGGGGTCGTGAGTTGGAGGAAGCAAGGTTTCAGGAATCATCTGGGCAGAGTGACCTCTGTTATACAGTTTGATGACGTCATGGCTATGATGGCTGTGTGTCCATGCACTGGAAGCGGGGAGGGCTCATCAGGGTACAATGGATATCACTGGCACTTCTGAACAGAGGGAGTCTCTCCTTGGCCCTCACTTCGACAATGTCTCCCTGTAAGTCCCTGGGGCCCCCTGTGTGCAGCTGAATTGGCACTGGTGCTCAGAGCTAGCAGGTCCATCACTGTGAAAATCCGCTCATGGATGCGGCCTCTTTAAGAAGCTTCTCCCGCTGCCACAACCTCTGTCTCAGTCAGCCCCTAGGGTCTGGAAAGCCCTGCGTCCTCACCCCGTCCTACCTTCTGCCATTGCAGGTTGCTTTTTTGGGCTTCTCCTTAGTTGTAAGGCTTGTTCCTTTAGATTCCAGGCAATTTTTCCTTACTACTGCTCCTTGTTTCTGTCACAACCTTGATTTGATCACCAGAGGGATGAACAGAGCCTGTATCATCTATGCCATTTTTTTTCTTTTTTTGGGGGGGGGGGGTATCTTAAACCAGCTCTAGTCTGCTGTTCAAGTCAAAGACGGCACAGTTAGTAAAATAAATTTTACTTTTTTCTTTTAACTTAAGTGATAGAACAATTTAAAGTATATTTTCCTATTATGTTTTAATTAACTCCACTCATATTTAACAATATCATTCTTTCATTTTGATCATTCAATTTATCTTTTCTTTAATCATAAATGAAGATATTATGAAATAAAATATAAATTCCACCATGCCAAAAGAGCAGTTATCAGTACAGTATTTTTCTGGATATGTACCAGCATGACCAGAATTCCCAGTTGGTATCCAACCCTGAATTAACAAAGCTGTCATTTGACAGCCATTATGATAGTAGATATGAACAGGTAGTCAAGCATGGGCCATTAATTTTGAATGCATTATAGAGAAATAAATTTTTCTGAAAATCATATTGAAAGATAAAATGTTCAGGTTCTTTTAAGTGCATTCTGATACACCTCAGGGCTGATTATGGGAACCACTGATTATTTTATAGTTTTATTTTAGCAATGAAATTTTATAAGATTTGATGATGACTTTAATGTTTTTAAAGTAACAATAAATATGATCACTCTAAATCTATAACCACTGTACCTTTATTAATAGTATATTTAATGGCTTAGGGTCCTATTTTTTTCTAATTGTTTTTTTATTTTTACAAAGTCTTTAGGAATATTCCTTTTGAAAAGAGGTAACAAGTCTTTTGGTGGAATTACTGGGCTGGAAGGACCTTGTTTCCTTTATCAAGTGTGGATGAAAAAGGGGCCACATACTAAACCTGACAAGCTCAAGGGAGGCCAGCATGGCTGGCCCTACAAACTCAGAGAATAGTTAACTACATAGGATGGTCTAAATATAAAAAATTCTTAGCTAAAAGCAGGTCATGGCCTGTAGTCACATCCAGGAACTGTAGTTTTCTTGAAAAAGGTCAAGTGTTACCGTAAGTGAGCCTTTCTCTTATCTTTTGGCATTTAAGTTAACACACCATTAGAAAGTCAAAGTAATCCTTTTTTCCAGACCCCTGAGGACACAATCCCCCAGAAGAGATCATTCAGAACCCCTCATTGTTATCTTGTTCCCTGAATACCATCTCCATGTGCTATAAATATTTATTATTAAATATTCTGTACCCACCAGTTTAAAGAAGTGTTTCTTTGTTTTACTTTTAATCCAATCCCAGAGATTTCCCTATTTTGATTTCTCCCATAGTCTTTATCACCAGTAGATTTCATGTAACCTTCCTTAGGTCTCCTCCTTTGATTCTGATGTATAAATTAAACTGCAAAACTGCCATTCTCTGGGGCATTTTCTTAAACTGTTGAGAATTTGCATCCCATCAATTATCGTTGGTTTGGCTCAAATAAACTCATTAAAATTCTCTACAAGTTTGTACGTTTCTTACATTGACGTAAGAGTTTTACATAGTGTCATGAATTAGTTGTATCATGATCAAAGTTTTTTTATCTGCACTATTTCTTCACTATTTGAAGGAGACACTTAACCTTATGATAATAGAAATTCATTATAGTGTGAAACAAATTTAAAAAATAAAATATGTGCATTTATACAGCCTTTAAAATTTTATTTCAAAAGCTGTAAAAAAAAATTCCATTTCCAAAGAACCATCTTCCAGCAAGGTAATTCACATAATCCTTCTACTAAGGAATAAATATAAAATTCAATAGAATCAAGTAAATAGTAGTAAACTTGATTACTCATATAGCATTTAGTGCTTGTGTAGTATTTAGTAGTCATAAAGCACATTTCATTTTTAAAATGCTTTAGCAACTCTGTTATGTTTTTTTTTTGGTCAATACTCCTTTAAAGAGATAGGCGAATGTTACTAATAATCTGTCTCATTTAAATCCCAAGCACCTAGTTGGGTCTACCATTTTATATTTATTTGTTCCCAGAAAATTGATTTCGGAATATAAATGCATGTTATATACCTCCACTGCAGATTTCTTTGGGCAATGGTTCTATGAGCCTGCCTCTGTATAGTTTAAGTCATGCAAGCAAACTTGAGGCCATGACATACAGTACTTCTCAATGCCAGTGCCAATAAATTTTTGCTAATAATCTTGACATAATTTTGATAATTTCCTTGAAATACAAATTGTTATTCATGATTATTGGAGCACATTTCAAATAATTTAACTTAAAATTTTAGTTCTATTTTTGCTGCATGACAGAGTTACTATTTTGTTTTTATTTTTAGTGTTAGGAAGAGCATGTAAATTTGGGTCTTGTAGCCCTGTTTTTTTTTCTTGACTCTTCAATGGTAATTTCACAGTGCCTACCATCTGAAGACATCATAGTACTCTGAAACTTTACTCAAAAAATGAGATATAAGTAGATTCAGAATGAACAGTGCAAAACTAAAAAAAAATGTAAGAAAAATTTGAAAACTTATCCACTAATAAAGCTGAACCTGAAACCCTAATAAGAACTTAGATCTCTATGGCATTTTACTCATTTCAGAATTTTCTCACATTATTTTGTGAGCAATAGCCATTTGGTAGCAATTTATCAATACCCCCAATTTCCACAGGAGGAAACCAAAGCTCAGAAATATCAAGTAAAACCCTAAAATGGGACTTAGAACTACAGTTTCTGATTTCAAGTACAAGACTGCACTCTTCATTTACACCAATGATTTCCACCTGTTGGCTCAGAATCCACTGGAGGGATGGGAGATTTGAGGTTTCACTGGCAGGAGGCATTGTGCTACGTAAAACAACATGTCTTACACTTATGTGCACTATTGATTTTAGTTGCCTGTGGTATAAAATATACATTTGCTTTAAAAAAATAGTTTATCCTTTACGTATTTTCTTGATAAACTAATACCATCTGTCCAGCCTCTGTCGAGTGTAACCTGGCAGGAAATAGCTCCTACCAATAAAATCAGCCAGTGCTAACGTCAAGCACATTTCTTAACCTCCCTGCACCTCTATTTCTTCATCTGTAAAATGGAGATAATACTGTTGATCATAGAATGTTGTGAGAATTAAATGAAATAATACATGAAAAGTACTTAAAATTCTGCCTGGCAGATAGCCAATACTTGGCAATTGTTAAATACATTTTAATTATGAATAGTATAATAATTATAGTGTAATAAGTATATGAAATATTGTGATTTTTAAAAAGGAATTTTATACTTTAAAGATGGAAATCAATTCTCCATAATATATTGTCTATGGGCCTCTTTATTTTGGTTAAAGTTGGCAAATATAATTGGGCTTTTTTACATTTTTTTTTACATAAAACTCAATTTTTATTTATGATATAACTCAAGGTTAGGACATATACTTAAATAATGGAGAGAGAAGGTAAATAAGGTCCACCGGGCATACTTGGGCCTCACTTCCTTGGAGTGATACCATTGGGACTACACTGGTGTGTTCTCTTAGCCCTACAGGATCATGGACCTCATCTTTGTTCAGCTCTCATTTTCGATTTCAGGGTATAGTACAAATCACTACAGGGAACCTTGTAAAGAAGATTAAAAACAGGGTAAGAGCAGGCCAGTCTATAAGCACGTTGTTAAAATAAACCGCTTCTTCCTAAGCTCAAGACAGCAAGAAACAGTTTAATAGCAATGAAATAAATTCACCACCTGTTTGTGCAACAGTATCAAAGAGTTATAGCAAACATAAGAATGCTTTGATCTTCTTCAGCCAGAAGAAAATTATGAAAGCCCTTTATTGACAGTTCATGGGGAGTTAGGGACACTGATCAAAGAAAACTATTATTACTATAGAGTAGAAATTAAAATATCTGAATATATACTTTAGTACATTGTACTTCTTTCAATGATAAATTGCATATTTAAAAATTCAAATGGTCTTCTTATGATTAAGTTTTATTGTAGCTTCTATACCCTAAAATAAAAGACATTAATATGTTTCTACAACAACTGTCTTCTTTTATTGATGGCATTTACATTGTATGGTTAAAATGGATGGAGGGGGCAATATGTAGTATAGTGTATATTTTATAGAATCTCTTTATGTTACTGTGAACTCAGTTGAGTAGAATTATATAAATTAGAGAATATTTTGACATTTGTGATCTTAAAAAAATTCCCATAAGTTTTTCAATTATATAATAATAGCATTAAATGAGTGTTGATTCCAGTTAAAGTACTATAATTACACAGCTGAGAGGCTTAAAGAAAAGGATAACAAAACTTTTATAATAGAAAAGGGTATGTTTATGGGCATTATATTATAAGGATTTGAACATTTGAAATGGAAACATAAAAATTATTTGAAAATATGATTCTGTTATTGGAGAAAATGCTTCTGTGTGAATAGCATAAGGAAAAAGATCAGGTTTAGTGTTATTTTTAATGAAAATCTAGACATTTCTGTAGATTTTTTACTTATTTTGTAATTGCATGTTCTGAGTCTGAGCCAAGTTTCCTGTATAGTTAATAACTCCTGCTTCTGAAATCATCAGGAGGCATTTAACAAAATATGTATTAAAATGCTTCAGGAATAACAATGCCTCAGGCTGTGGAATCATAAAGAGGAAAAAAATATTACGAAAGAGGACAGCTCATAAAAAATATGTGTTGATTAACTGCAAGAAAGACAGAAGGAAAGGCAGATCTCTATTTTCATTCCACATCCATCTAAACCCAGTGCTTGGCACTAAATATTTAAACTTAAATGAAGTATCCTCCCACCTTTCATTCTATACCAACTTCCTCTTAAAAAAAAAAAGAAGAAAATAATAATGCGAAGACCCATAAGGGAAGCATTACAAAAATAATGTAAAATATCTTTTGATACCTAAATCAGTGGGACATGCCATGATTCACAATTTATTGAAGAAAAAGAACTGGACATTTGGCATTTAGTCAGATCTTGGGTATTAGTTTCAAATGAGTCTCTCAAAAACGTCACTAAAGAGGAACAGAGCTTATTAATTTCGAAGTGGCATATTGTCGTGATAGCCTGTAAGTTTAGGCTCTTATCTCTAACTTGACCACGAGTTAGGACAGAAATCACTGAGGGCTTCCACTTTGCTAAATGACTCTTTAGTACAAGGCTGATGGCTTGTCCACCTCTCTACCCGCCCCCAACTCAATAAAAAGGTTTAAAGGAGTAAGAACATGATAGCTATAGAGGTGCTTTGTGCTCATCTTCTGAAACTAAAATCTGTGTGTCATTCTGAGCTTATAAATAAATAAGATACCTGATGGACAAATGAGCAGTGTACAAAAGAGCCATTCTCCCTGTCTGACATCATCAGTAATGGGTAATGATTTCCTGGGCAGTACACCAGTCTCTTGAGAACTTCCCAATGCAGTCCTTAGAACTAAAAGATGTGTGCTGATTGGAACACAGGGGTCTGTTTTATCTCACGTTAAAATATGCCCCTACTGAATTTAGATACATGCATTATGAAGTAACATTTATATTAGTAAAAGTTGAGAAATTTAATTAAGAATTATGTCCCTTGTTTTTTTCCCCATGGAAGTATTTACAGGACTGAATGATTTGATGACTAATGGACATATTTAAAGGGCATCTGGTACTGATCATGGAAACAAAAAATAAATAATTTAAATGTGTTACTGTTGGCAAGTTCTTATTGCAGTAGAATCATATGCTGAATGGTATCCTTGAGGTTTTTTAACATATAAACTCTAATAGGTACCTGGCCAATTTTGACTTACAAGGGAAGCATACTTCAAATTGGCTACATGTTAGAAGAGAAGAATCTAAACAAATCTATGTGCAGAAAATGCCATTCAATTTGTTGTGCCTTACTAATGAAAATAAACAGAGCCTTAAGAAAAGAAATGAAATCAAATAAAAAGTAAAGCAGCAGTGACTTAGCATATCTAAGTGTGACAAATGCTGTGCTATACCTAAGGTTGAAGTTTACCGTCCTATATAAAGAAAGATATACCTCTGGGAACACAACACAAATGATTTTAGGATACAGCTAGTAGTATTAATGAGAAAAGATGGCTGGGTATATAAAAACAAAGTACAAATGAACAGACTGACAACAACAACTGCACCTTGGTGTTGAGTGGCAGTTCAAATAACTATTTCTGGGTTCAGGATCTAGGAGCATGCTGAGAGTGGTGGGGACTATGGTGATTTGTAGGTTGCTGGCCTTGTCTGAAAGGGGAAGACACCTGGCTCAGCTAATGGTTGCCATATGGAAATGTGGGTTCAGTGATGCTAGATTTTACAACTTCAAAAGAATTGGAAATCTAGGTGTTCTATGAAATCTTTTCATTTTGAAATGTTTACTCAGAATTCAAATTCAGAAGAGGAGCTGGGAACAATTTTTTGCAAGCCAAATGAACCTACTTTGGGATCAGATTTAGACCCTAGTTATAGATCTTCAATTTGTTCTTTCTGAGTTATCTAAATGAGTAATGTTGATAAGGTTGTAGAGGAAATGTTAATGCTTTCTAATACGTGAACCAAAAAGGAGAGACTAGGTTACATTTATGGCTGACTAGTTAAGAGCTTCAACTGTGGCTTCAAATTGCCTGTGTTTATGTCCTGGCTATGTACCCAGGGCAAGTTACCAAGTTTCTCTGTGTCCAATTGCCACTTCAGCAAAATGGGAACAGTAATAGCACAAATGTCACAGTTGCTGCGAGGACTCAGATGAACTAAGCTATGTATAGTGCTTATTAGCACAGTGCCTGACACATAGTAGTTGCTTGTCAGAGCATTTACCTTTTGTTGTACTTGGAGTAAACGTCCCCTGTCAGTGTGATGAGTCTGTTTTATGTGTTAAAGAATATGAGATAAGAGGATAGGTTCTGGAGTCTGCAAGCCAGGATTCGAATTGTTGCTCTACTGCAGTGTAACCAGAGCAAGTTTCCTAATTTTACTAAGCTGTAGATCCTTCCCCTGTAAAATGGAAATAAATAACCTGTACTTCAAAGTACTAAGAATTCAGTAAGATAATATGCGTAAACTCAATACCAGGCTTATAGTCAATATATGTTTCTTGCTGTAATGATTATTTTTTCTCCATTCTTTAGAAGTTCCATATTTGCAAGCACTATTTTAGGTCATTTATGTCTCATTACATGTATTTGAAGGGAATTACATCACATTTGACTTACAAATTAAACTTCATCTTAATGAACAATATTACAACAGTGGCACTCATCCAGGGTGATTTTTACCTCCCAGAAGACATTTGGCAGTCTGGAGACAATTTTGGTTGTCACAGCTGAATGGAGTGCAACTGGAATCTAGTGGGTAGGGTCCAGAGATGCTGCTCAACAGCCTGTAATATAGAGGACAATTCTCTACAGCAAAGAATTTTTCAGTCCAAAGTGTTGCTAGTGCTAAGCTTGAGAAACCCTACATTACGGATATATGACCACTAAAAAATTTAGTTTGTAAAGTTATAGTGAAGCGAGAAAAGGTTTTCATTTTTCAAAACATCACCTAACTCAGATAGACATTAACACATAAATTGAAATCTGTAGAATCACATCAATAAAATATTTTTAAATGTATATGTTATGTGTGTGTGTGTATGTGTGTGTGTGTGTGTGTGTGTGTGTGTGTGTATATATATATATATTATATATATTCTGGTTACAAAAGTAATATAAGCTTACGAAAGTTAAAAGACTATGAAAGTGTATAAAAATGGAAAATTAAAGTCCCCCCATTTTTACAACTATCCGTAGAAAACCATTGCAAATATAATTAAGATATATTATTACTTCAAAATTTTAAATAAATGTATTTATATGTTTTATAATTTTATTTTTTAAAATTAGTGTCTTTCTTTTCTCTTTGTGAACAATTCAGTCCTAAAGTGGGGCAGAGCAAGGTAGGCATTCAAGAAGGGCAACCTGACCTGAGGTATGGAATCCACCAGTGTAAGGAGGGCATCAATGTAATGGGATTGGTGGCCTGGATGGGGTGTCACAGCCCAAATAGGGGTGAGGAGGGCCATCCATGTGTGTGCGAAGCCCAGTGTGAGGTGTCTGCAAAGGTCAAGTGTGATGAAGAACAAAAGGGAAAAGCCTGGTGCAGGGTTTTGAGCCCAGATGAAAGAAGGAGCAAAAAGCAAAGAAGTGCTCAAAGGATGATAGGATGTTTCAAAAGGACACAGAAGCTAGCTGAAAGGAGCCACAACTGAGATGATTTGAGCATCAAATTAAATATTGTAAATAAATAAAGTTAGTAACAGACTAAAATCCATTGAATAAAATAGGAAGCCATAAGTTCATTAGGATGTAATAAATAAATGAATAAAATGAAAGTTTGATGAGAAATGAAGTATTTAGAAAGTAAAAAGTAACCTCTCTATTAAAAATTATTAATTACAAAAGGACAAATGGTACCTTTACATTGGAAATGTCTGGAAGACACTACCTTAATCAAGAGATCAAAGTTAACATCATCAGTAATGAGACAAATTAAAATCACATGCCACATAATAAAATGCTTTGGTAGCCAGGTTCCAAGGAGATGAACCTCACCTCCTAGTTTTTATGCCCTTGAGTAGTCAGTCTTTGTCCATGCTGAGTGGGGTTGACATGTGTAATAAAAAGGAAGTTACAAAAATTATGGTGTGTGACTTCAGATGTTAGGTCCTAAATGACATTGCTTATTCTTGAGAGAGCCAGCTGCCATACTGTAAGGATACTCAAACAGCCTCAGAGAGAAGGCTATCTAGTAAGGAGATGTTGTTTTTGCCAATAGCCAGCATCAACTTGCCAGCCATGTGATGAGTCACCTTGCAAGAAAATCCTCCAGCCCTAGTCAAGCCTTCAGATGATTGCAACTCTTGCCAACATCTCGACTGCAGCCGCATGAGGGAACCAACCCAGCTAAGCTGCTTCTTTTTGTAAGGCACATGAACTAGGCAAGATAATGTTTATTATTTTCAACTACTTAGTTTTGGGGTAAATCGACATGAATTAATAGACACTGATACAGATGCAGTGAGACCATAGCATCACTTCTGTGATATTCCTGACAGAGATGTATAGCCTAAATCTAGTCCTGATGAAACAGAAAACAAACACGAATTGAGAAGCATTCTGAAAAATAACTGGTCTACATCCTTCCATAGAGTCAAAGTCAAAAGAGTTAAAGACAGACTGAGAAACTATCCTGGAGTGAAGGAGACTAGAGACATGACAACTTCACATGCAATGCTTGATTCTGACTGGATTCTTTTGCTATGAGGGATATTATTGGGACTGTTGGCAAAGTTTTGAGACTGAGGATGAGATAATGATAATGTGTCAGTGTGAATATTTTTAATCTGATGGCTGTATTGTGGTTACATAGTCAAATGTACTTTAGGAAATACTACATATTCAGGGGTGATGAGGCATCATGCCAGCAATTTACTCTCAAGTGGTTAAAGAAAAAAATTCTTTTTACTGTACTTGCCACATTTCTGTTAGTTTGAGATTGTTTAAACATTTTTAAAGTATGCAAAAAAAATATATAGAATATTACCTCGCCTATAAAAATAGACACATCTGGTCTCTTTAAAGGGATGTATAGTATTCAGGGTTTGTATCAAAAATTTTTTTACCTATCTTTTATTGATGGACATTTAAATTGATTCCAGTACTTTACTATTATAAACATTCATTTCTTGTTATAAAAAATGTTAGTAAATATCCTTGTAAACATATTTATACTCTTGTTCAATTTTTTGCTCAAGAATAAATCCCTAGAGTCTAATTGCTGTGTGGATTGATATGAATCATGTAATCAGCTTAATCATGTCATTATTGGAAACACATAAAATCTCCTTAAAATAAAATGAAATTTACAATTTGGTAGTTATTTTTATTTATTTTCCTCCCATGGAAAGTAATCTCTTTAAAGGTGCGAACTTTATCTGTCTTAATCATCTCCATCTCCAGCATTAAGATAGTCTGAGGCATGCAATAAATACTTGTTGCAACAACAATAATAGCAAACATTTATTATGTGTCTGACACTGTTCTAAGGATATGAATTCATTTATTCCTTGTAACAACCCTGTGAGATAGATAGTGGGTTTATTTCCATTTTGCAGATGAAGAAACAGACAAAGAATGGCTAGATACTTGCCCAGTTTTACAAAGCTGGTAAATGGTAGAGCCAGGAGTCCAGGTGGTTTTTCTTCAGTTTACAAGTTCTTAGCCACTATACTATACTGATTCTCTCTTGTTAAATGAAAGAATCAACAAATGAATGATCAATATATTTGATTCTTTGACCAATTACAAATTTCAATTCTTTTTTTTTTCTTTTTACAAATAAAAATTGAAATGGACTGCTCGTTTTGTAAAAGCCAGATTCATTTTTTTGGCACTCTGTACCAGACTGTATTTTGCTATGTAATAGTACTGCTCCTAGAATTAATATCCGTACAGGTATAAACGATAAATTATTCTTACTAAGAACTGATGGATGTGTAAACAGAATATTTGCTTTGTATTATAAATAAAACAATAAATCTAAATCTGCAGCTAGAGTCTACGAGGCAGAACCTATATTACATTATTTACATTTTCAAGCACACCTTCTGCTCCCCACCTGGGCTCCTGTGCCCCTGCCATTCCCTGCTCCTGGAATGCCTGTGTCCATCTCCCACAGTGGAAACCCAGCCACCCTCCAGCCTCCTCTCAGGAGGCACCTCTCTCATTGAAGACCGCTTTGTCTTTCTGTTCTTTCTTACCTTTTTTATCCTCCTCTTGAAGGTTGAAGTAATCTTTCCTTCTTAAAAATTCCCTGAGTCCTTTTTATAGTACTCTTTTAAGACTACTGCATTGTAAACATATCTTATGTTAATTGTGTCAAGTGCTCATCTCCCTTAATAGGCTATATTCTCTTTTATTCTCTTAAAAAAATATATAGTTTTATTTATTTGTTAAAGCCCTAAAATGTATTACAATGTATTGTACAGAACATGAATTTAAGTATGTGTTTTGAATGAGGGAATGAATTCTCTCAAGGAAATATATTTAAATTTTAAATCCTAAATCAGAAGACTACTAAATTTTTTAAAAAATATTATAGATTCAAAAATTATCAGGAATTATAAAATAACAAATGAAATGCTTAGATATGATTTTTTTAATCTAATGATTTATATTCTGTCTCTAGTTTACAAGGCATCAAGAACCAAGAAACATAATTAGCTTTCATTCCTATAAAATCTTTTGTTCTGTTCATGGCTGCAAATATCAACTTTGTTTCTACCCACAACTTTAGATCCCTTTTCTTTTAATGGGTGGTTTAGGGACATCATAGGTAATAAAATCAATCAAAGAGATAAGTGGAATTGTTTTTTTCAAAGGCTGGTATTTAAGGATGTGTTCCTGTGAATTTTAATATTAAATTTGTTTTCAAGTGTTTGTATAATACCACATCTCCCTGCCACCTGGAAGAAGGACTGTCCTTGAATCTTGTTCTTCATGAAACAGTAAAATATAATCTCTACACATATTTTTAAAAATAATAAAAGAAAGAGAACTTAGGGGAATGTTAAGTATTGTCATTAGGGTTATACTTGGTTGCTAGCAAAGGCAGCAGCATAGCTTGCAGACCAATTGTTTCTATTCCCCCATAAGAAGTTCTTTTCTTTACCAAGAGACTAGAACAAAGCTGGAGGATTTTTGTTACTGAAAGCTCAAAGAGCAAGCCAAAGAAAAAGTTCAAACAAATATCATCAGTCTTTTATAAATGACATTGCTTATGTAAATTAGCTGTGGTCCTTGGGTGCTGGTGAACCCCAAGCATCCTTGCATTGGTTGGATATTCTGTCATGTCTTATTTAAGTTTGGTGGTCTTCTGGAAAGCTTTGACCATAAAGTCTTCACTTTTAATTCTAGTTTGTGCTTTTCTGTTTTAATTTCAGAGTTTGTTTGTTTGTTTTTAGATTAGCTTCACTATCTTATGATTTCCAGAGGTTAATTTAGAGGCTAATGTATTATTGTGGAGCACTTCTATAATATCTTACTGATTTTTACCTTTTATTGTTATTCATTTAGCCATTGGATTTGAGGTTCCAAACTCCAAACCGAGTTTATAATTAATGATTAAAATCAAATTTAAGAAATCTGGTCTTTTAGAAATATTTTTATATTGTGAATGATACATTTTTAAATAATGCTTTCTGAATAAAATTTATGAACTTGACATAGTCTGAAATATGTTTGGAACAACAGTAAAGTCAAAACACACATATTTTATAATTTAGCACAGCTGATTTCCTCTTCATAAAATGTTGAGGTAGCCCTAGTTCTGTGTGGCCTCTCATTCGTATTCATACTAAGTTCCTGATCATACCCTTTGTGTATAAATTCATTTAGGGGTCATCTGAGATTCTCCCTGCTGTTTCTAAATACATTGCACTGTAAATTTCCAAACTATATTCAAGAAAGAATGTTTTGAGAGCCTTGCCTTATAAGTAATTATTACTTTGTATAATAGATGCAGAATTTTTAAATAAGCATTTACATTTCATATATCATGTTAACTGTAGATTTTTTATTTGTTTTAAAATATTCCTGAGAACTTTAACAATTGCTTCTGTGATGACCATTCTTGGCAGGGGTTATCTTTCTCCTTAGATCTGTAGCTCTGGTGCATATACATAAACACTCCTTTGTTCTCAAAATCTTTTTCTATCTGATTACTGTTGTGACCAAGTGCTTTGTCTCTGCCTCTCTTCGTTTTTTTTTTTTCTTCTCGTGTCCTTAGCCTGTCATTTGTGTGAATGAGTTTGTTTACATTCAGTGGAGGTATTAAGTGCATTTTGAAGGTAGAAAGGAGTGATAGAAGTAAAGAAATCGGGAGAGTGGGGTGGATGAGAGGGAAAAGGAGGGAAGAAGTAGGACAAGAAAAGGAGAGTGAGAGAGATGAGGCAAGAGCAAAAGGCAGAATAGGGGCGGTGGGGGTTTGTGAAATTTTGGGGGCTGGTCCTGAGGGAGGGAGATCAACAGACCGGCATTTTCCCCAGGCTTGGGCTCAAGCTTGTGAAACTACGAATGTATTAAAGAACCTCAACTGGGATTTGCTGAGGACAAATGCTGTAATGTGTTAGTCATCCATTATCTGCTTCTATTTTTGCAGGTTCTGAATGATGACTGACGCGGGTTTGTGTGATATCCCTCACAGTCACTGTCATTCCCCGGCGATAAGGAACCCGCACGTCTAGCCCCAGCACCAGGGCAAAAAACAGCTCTGGAAGGAGGAAAGCTTCCGCTTGCGGACCTGGACGAAAGTGCAGGCTGCCCACGGGTTTCTAATCCAGACACCGCGCCTCGGCCAGCTCGCAGCTCTCGCTGCAGGCGGCGTGTGGCCGCCGCAGGACGCCCGCCGCGCCCGGTTATGAAGTAGCGGCAGCCGGCCCCAGCCCCGCGCCCGCTGTCCGGTCCTCTTCCGGCGGGGCCGGAGCCGCGTGGACATGGCTGGCGTTTGCAGCCTGCTGGTCCTCCTGCTCGTTTTTCAAAGCAGCTGTTTGGGTTTCAGGAGCCCACTTTCTGTCTTTAAGAGGTGGGTGTTTCTTTCTTTCTTTCTTTCTTTCTTTCTTTCTTTCTTTCTTTCTTTCTTTCTTTCTTTCTTTCTTTCTTTCTTTCTTTCTTTCTTTCTTTCTTTCTTTCTTTCTTTCTTTCTTTCTTTCTTTCTTTCTTTCTTTCTTTCTTTCTTTCTTTCTTTCTTTCTTTCTTTCTCTCTCTCTCTCTCTCTCTCTCTCTCTCTCT
>PVKZ01002275.1:0-126708 GCA_004027375.1 Macroglossus sobrinus
AGAAAGTGTACTGTTAAAATGTTAGGTTCCCATGGGTAACTGTTAGGTTCCCATGGGCAACTGTTAGGTTTCCAGGAGTAATAGTCAAACAATAACTTTTCAAGCAAGCAGGTGTCCAGAAGCGAGACATGGAGATTAGCACGTAGGCTCTTAACCTTAACCCATTACTACATCTTTGTGACCCTTTCAGCAGCACGTCATCACAAAAGAATATGGAAATAAAATAAGTAATCAAAGCTGGCATATAGTCAGCTCTATGTAATGGATTGTGATTGCCACCACCAGAGGCAGCAACATCATATGTTGTAGAGAAAAATAAGGTATGTAAAGGACTTAGAGTGTCAGTGGTGATGTTGGGAGCCATTCTTGCTGAATGCCCTGCAGACAGTGTTGGAGATGCCTGCAAGCTAGAAGTTTGCAGAGCAGGTGGGCTTGTTACTGAAGGAGGAAGATTGGCTTAATGGATAGCTTGTTACTGAAGGAGGAAGTTTGGCTTAATGGAAAGAGTTGAATGTTCCTTGCCCCAGGGAATAAGAGAGTTCCTTGCCCCAGGGAATAAGAGATGAAAACAGGAAAAAGGATGTTTTGAGAGAACTTATGTAAAGGTCAGCAATCATTTGCATATGTGTGGGTGTTGCTTCTCATGCTCTTCCAAGGGTGTGTGTGTGTGTGTGTGTGTGTGTGTGTGTGTGTGTGTGTATATATATATATATATATATATATATATATATATGCTGTGCTAAATAAACTTGGGGCTCAGTATTCACTGTTAGCCCTCCTGACTCTATCTTCTGTCTCTCTCTCTCTCTCTTTTTTTCTCAAGCCTCACTCCCCAACTCGGGAACTGTTCAATCTTAGCCAGTTGGCTCCAGCAGGTGAGATGTCACAGGGATTGTAATCTTAAAAAGGATTGTATAATGGTTAATTTTATGTGTCAACTTGGCTAGACTATGGTGCCCAATCCAGTGGTCAAACACCAGTCTACATGTTGCTGTGAAAATATTTTTTAAATATAATTAATTTTAAAATCATTAGACTTTGAGTAAAGCAGATAACCCTCCATAATGTGAGTAGGCTTTTTCAATCAGTTAAAGGTCTTAAAAGCAAAGACTGAGGTCCTGGAGTGAGATGGGATTCTGCCTTCAGATTGCAATGTAGAAATTCTGCCAGTGTTTCCAGCCTTGGAATTAAGACTGTAACATCAACTGTGCCTGAATTTCCAGCCTACTGTCCTGCTCTGCAAATTTTAATCATGCCCCCACAATTATAAGAACTGGTTTCTCAAAATAAATCTTTCTAAATATAAATATAGAAAGATATAGATAGTGACAAAGATAGAGGTAAAGATAATAGGTAGAGGTAGAGATAAAGATAGAGATAGAGATTATAGATCTCCTGCTATATTTGTTTCTCTGGAGAACCCTGATTAATACAGATGGTTAGAGAAGGTATTGTTGAGAATGTTTTACTTGAGAAGGGACCTTAAAAAGTAGAGAGACCAAGTCATGACAATAACTTGGCAAGGGAAGATCTAGAGAGAGGAAACAGCATGAGCAAAGATCTTGAGAAGTAGAATCTTGAGCATGTTTGAGGAATAATTGAGACACAGTTAAAGCAGACCAAAGAGGAAAAAAATGATTATTTGAGTCCACAGGTAAAATCAAGAAGCACTTTACGTCATTAAAAAGATATGGCACTTATGGTAGAATGACACCAAAGCATTATGACCAGAAAACTGAGAAATTTATGTTTCTATTTTGATCACTATGAAATAGTAGGGTAATTTTTTGGGTACTGAAATTGATCTAAATTAGAAAATGGTGATGGTTGCACAATATAGTGATATAGTCAAAAGGACTTAGTTGTGTATTTTAAAAGGGTGAGTTTTATGGTATGTGAATTATGTCTCAATACAGCTATTAAAATAATATAATGAAAATGTTTAGTGGATATATATTTGGAAGGTAACCCACTAGAAGGATGCTTAATAATTTAGTTTATAAGAGAAAATAAGAACTGCGGATAAACCTGAGCAGTCTGAAGAATAATATTGTATTTAAATAGTCAGAGGGAGGCAGCTGGAAGAGTTTCCTCTTCAGAAAACTGAGTTTTGTTTTGAACATGTTATATTTGAGATGCTTGTTAGACATACAAGTAGAGACATCAAGCAGAAAATTAGAAGGTTATATTTGGAGGCTGAGGATATATAAATTGGGAAGTTCATAGCATAATGTTGCATCTGAAGCCACAAGAATGGAAGAGATTAGAGTGTGATTGTAGATAGAAAAGGATTGGAGTTCCAGAACAAAGCCTTAGACATTCCAGTATTAAAAAGTCAAGAACATGAGAAAAAAGGACATAAAAAAAGTCTCAGGAGAGCCATGAAGACCATAGGAACACAAGGCAGGTGAGATGAGCAAAGATTTTCATGAAAGAGGATGATTGAATATATCAACATGCTACTATTAAATTGTCTAAGGTGAGGACTGGTTTTGACTATTGATTTAGAAACATGGAGAGCATTATTATCTTAAGTGCACTTTAGATGAGATGGTGGGGGCAAAAGCCAAAATAGACTGGAATTAAGAGAAAAATGAGGAGATTCGAGTCATCCAGTGCAAAAGCCATTCTGTATGCTTTCTTCTATTATGGGAAGAGAAATGAAGTGGTAGCTGTAGGCAAATGTAGATTTTACATTTTTTTCTTCAGAAACTCTCAGTCTTTCATGTTTTCAAATTTATATTTGTTTTGTGATGTTTTTACACTGGAGAAAAAATATGTAAAAAGATGGGAATGATCCAATAAAAAAATAAAGACACCAAGACATTAAAAAAACAGCTGGAGAAATGTCTTAAACTTGATAAGAATAAAGGTGTTCAGAAGCAAAATACACCCTCGGAAAAAATAGTTCAGTATTTGCTAGGAAAAATCACTGTCAAATATTCAACTTATCTAATTCTTTAGTCCAGGGTTAAAAATGTAAGTGAGACTTAGAGAGGTGGCCTTATATAGTTCACAATTCTATTGGTGAGATGGCTAACTAAGGCTCTAATAACACTAATATTTAATAATATATTAGAAGCTTTAGAAAGAACATGCATCAAAATATCACTGATGCAATTGCATTAGAAACATCAGTGTCTTGAGTTGTTTGACTAGTATCTCACCTGCTGACATTTACTGGGGCTAAAGCTCACTTCATACATGGATAGAATTGCTATAAAAAAGAATGTCGGCTTGCAACATAAAAGTTATTTCTACTTTGTGAACAACATATGAAATATACCTGGTCTCTGACCTGTTTGTTTGGTCTTGATTCTATAAATGATGGGATTTAGCATAGGTGGAATTAGAATATAGACATTGGCCAGCAGAACACGAATGTAGAGTGGGATGTGGTGACCAAACCACTGAGTAGGAACTAAAAAGAGCCCAGGCCCACAAAAGAGAATAATGACGCAGAAATGGGGGCCACACATATTAAGAGCTCTATGGCGAGCATCTCAGGATGCAATGTGGGAGACAGCACACAGAATAAGCATAAATGAAACAAAAACTAGCACAACATCTAAGACCAAGTTTGACATTGGGACAAAAACCCATACCAGATGTTTACTCATATATCATCACAGGAAACATGGGCCAAGACAATGTGCTTACAAGCTGTGTTTGGGAGGATGTTACTTTTGCAGAAAGTCAGTCTTTTCAGGAGAAATATTGTGGGAACTCAACACCAAAATTTCTCAGAAACACAGTCACACCAATTTTCCCAATCAGCGCATGTGTAAGAAGAATAGTGGTGTATCTCAGTGAGTAGCATATGGCGATGTAGTGGTCAAAGGCCATCGTCAGCAAGATCCCTGACTCACAGATGAATGTGGAATGAATGAAGACTACCTGAATGATGCAGCGATCTAGGGAGATCTCCCCAGGATGGAACCAGAAGATGGCCAAGGCCTTAGGTACTATGCATGTAGAAAGGACAATGTCGGCTCCAGGGAGCATGCAGAGAAAAAGTTACATGGATTCATGGAGGCTGCACTTTGTGAGGATAATGAAGATGAGCAGGCTGTTTTCAAGCAGAGTCGTGATGTAGGAAATGAAGAAGGGGATGGAAATCTACGTGTGCTGGTCCTCAAGGCCGGGGATGCCCAGCAAGTGGAAGACTGTGTGGCTAACACCAATGTGGTTTAAGGTAGTCATGCTTGGATCAGATGACCTGGCATTCAGATGATTATCTCTTTACCTTGTTGATGGTTTCTTTTGCTGTGCAGAAGGTTTTAGTTTGATGTAGTCCCATTTATTTATTTTTGCTTTTACTTCCCTTGCCTTTGAGTTCAAATTTATAAAGTCCTCTTCATGTCCAAGGTCCTTGAATTTAGTGTCTATGTTTTCTTCTATGCAATTTATTGTTTCAGGTCTTATATTCAAGTCCTTAATTTCCTTTGGGTTAATTTTGGTGAGTGGTGATAGACAACAATCCAGTTTCATGCTTTTGCAGGTGGCCTTCCAGTTTTTCCAGCACCATTTGAGGCTTTTCTTTCTTTATTGTATGTTTTTGGCTCCTTTGTCAAAATAATATTTGGCCATATAATCAGGGATTTACTTCTAGATTCTTAATTCTGTCCCACTGGTCTGTCCATTTGTTTTTCTGCTATGCCATTTTGATTATTGTTGCTTTGAACTATAGTTTGAAGTCAGGCAGAGTGATACTTCCAGGCTTGTTCTTTTTTCTCAGAATGGATTTGCAGATTTGTAGTTTTTTGTGCTTCCATACAAATCTAATGATTTTTTATTCTATTTCTTTAAAAAGTGCTGATGGGATTTTGATGGGGATTGAATTAAATCTATATAATGCTTTGGGTAATAAGATTTTAGCTATGTTTAATTTAGGTTTTAACTATGTTGATTCTTCCAATCCAAGAACATGGAATATCTTTCCATTTCTTTGTGTTTTCTTCAATTTCTTTTAATAGGGTATTATAGTTTTTATTACATAGGTCCTTCACATGTTTCATTAGGTTTATTCCTAGGAATTTTATTCTTTTTGTTGCAATTGCAAAATAATATTTTTCATCTATTTTTCCCTACTTTGAGACTTAATAATGGCTTTTTTCCCTTATAAATATGCAATCATGATCACTACCTTTGGTCTTAGTCCTTCTCAGTATTAGCAACAGTTTCGGTAGCATTTGCTCAAATTCCCCTAGGGCTCAGCATTGTTAGGTGTTGGAGAATAAGGGGTGGAGGGAGGGCATGTTCTGAGTTGGTGGGTGGGGGTTGCTGCTAGTCTTCTGTGTCTCAGCCTTGCATTCCCAACTGTGACTGCTAAGACCTAGTGGTTGCCTCTACACAGTTAGTTGCCACTCCATTTTCTACACTGATCCCTGGGCTCTGCTGTTTGGAGCTCACAGATCCCTCAGACAGGGCTGTTTGGGGAACCAGCTGCAATTTCTGTCCTCCCTCTCCTCCTTGTGTGTAAGTTGGGTGTTATTTGTTGAGTTTTAGATGTTTGGGTTATTGTTATTTCAAGGGGATAGATCCCAGTACATCTCTCACACCGTTGTGCTTCTTTTGTCATTCCTCACAATACTCTCTTAAAAAATCCAAAAGCAAAGTGAACGATTCCTGAAATGTGCTTTTGAGACAAGAAAGGTAGTGCAGAGAATCCCCTTTGCAAATATGTTTTTAAAACTTACAATTGTGTTGTATTTCTGTGTCATTGTGGACTAAGTGTTGTTTTATGATATTTGTATAAACTTTCTGGAAGTGGCTTTTTCAGTATTTTATTGCCTCGGAATGCCCCAAATATGCTATTTCTAGAAATTTATCCAAGGAAAATATCAGAGATTCAGGCTATGTGTTATATAAAGAAATATTTTTTGCAACATTATTTGCAGTAGTCAAAACTATAGGTAACAAACATTCTTAAAAACACAGAAATAAAGTTTTTATACTCAGTCATAGGCCATCACACAACCTTTAAAATTCATGATTGTAGCAGCTGATATGCATGGTCATGCTGGGTTGAGAGTCTTAAAAAGGCAGTAAACAGTGCAAGTTCTAAAAAAACCAAAAAGTTTGAGACAGGAGCAAGAGGCCAGAGACGAATCATGTAATCTATGGTTAATGTATCCATATTATAAAAATAAACTTAAAAGTAACCAAACAATAACAATAACAACAAAAACTGGTTGCCACATCAATGACTGTTCTGTTAAGGCCACTATTTACAAAAATATATCAGGGTCCTATAATCCTACTTGCCCTCCACTGTCTGGTGAAAGTCTCATTTTCCTCTTCAAGATCCAGTAATGTCAAATTATTAGCAATTCTCCCACCCTGTTGATTTGGCCAAAACTGATCACTCAATTTTAGTGGACAAAAAAATGCAGCTCATTCTTATCTCTCTCTATGAACTGCTTCTGGCTATTATTTCTATTTATCCTATTCCTCTCTACTCCTACCATACTTCCACCAACATTATTTATTCATTAATTGATCATTACAAAAATATTGTATACATACTATATAATTGTTATTAAAAAGATCTGAGGATTTAACAGAGTACAATAGACATTGCCTCAGATATTATGGAGTCTAGTGTAGGACATAGTTAAGTACATGGGAAATTATAATATTGCATTATAGTTATTTTAATACAGGAATTAATAAAGATCTTTGCTGTTGAAAGACCAATAGTACTGACATCACCTGGAAGCACTGAATCATACTGTGCATGTTTTGCTAGATACCTAAGGGACTCATTGGACATTCATGTTTGAGAAGCACTGATGTAGATCACATAGGTACTGGGACAACCAACACTTGTGTGGTCAAGGGAGGCTAGCCAAATATAATTGCTGAAATGGGATCTGAGGAAATAAGAAGGATTTTCCCAGGGGAGCATGTGATGAAGGCATGACAATGGAGGGTAGGATGATGAGATGATAGACATTTAAGAAGTTTTAGGCACAGTAAGCAGGTGTGGTGTTTTATCTCACTGGCAGATTGAGTGTGATATTAGGGAACCACAGAGAAGGGAAACTAAAGAAAAAACATAAAAAAAAACAAATCAAAAACAAAGCAAAAATTTAAAAAACTCCACAATATTCAGTTTCTATAAATTTATCTTCAATTTGAAATCAGAAAATTCAGGAAAACTCTTTTAATTGTATTACAAATGTAAATTTTATGTCAGTAAAAACCAAAAATATCTTTTGAATTATACTTGAGACAAAATTTAGGATCGGCAAATAACTTAATGCCTCGGAGAACAAAATGATACAAGCCTCAGAGGTGAGCAAAAGCATGCCATTTCCAAGGAACCAAAGGTGAGTTCAGTATGGTTGAAGCAGAAAGAGTGGACAGATAGTGCTCTCAGGATAGAGCCAGAGGTGCTGCAATGCCAGGTTTCTTGGGGAACTGGGAAGCCAAAGCAAGATAATGTGTTGGTCAGATTTGTCTTATTGTAATGGTCATCTTATCTATCAGAAGTGTGAACTCCTTGAAGGTAGAGACTATACCTTTTAATCATGTCTGGAGCATAATATGTGGCACTAAGTAATAATTTATTAAAACTGCTATTCTAATGAAAAACAATAACAGTAATGATAGATAATAATAATAATAATAATAAATAATAATAATAATGCTTAATCACATATTATGAGTAAGTGCAAAGTGTACCATGCTAAGAATTTTCTATGAATTAATATTTGGTCATTTTATTTATTATACAAAATCAATCTATGAATCAGATATAATTATTTTCCATATGTACAAATGAAGAAATGGAGGTGTGGTGGGTACATAGTTAGTTGAAGGCCACACATTTGGTGATAGAGCTGAGTTTTAGGCCCATTGTCAACATTCCCCACTGTAGGAGTTCATTTGTTACAATTGATAAACTTACATTGATGCATCATCATAACTCGAAGTCCATAGTTTATATTCAGGTTCACTCTTGGTCTTATGTATCATATGGATATGGGGGCAAATGTAAATGATATGTATCTACCATTATAATACCAGAGTGTTTTTATTGCCTTAAACATCATAGTACTCCATCTATTAATTCCTATGCCCCACAGCCCCTGCAACTACTGATTTTTTAATTGTCTCTATAGTTTTTTTTCCTGAATGTCATGTAGTTGTAATCATATGGTATTTTGCCTTTCCTGACTGACTTCATTCACTTAGTAACATACATTTAGGTTTCATGTCTTTTCTTAGCTGATCACTTTTCTTTTTTAGCACTGAAAATATTTCACTGTTTAGATGTATCATAGTTATTTATTTATTCACATACTGAAGGACATCTTTGTTGCCTTTAGTTTGGGCAATTTTTGGTAAACCTACCATAAACATCCATGTGTAATTTTTGTGTAGACATTAGTTTTCAGCTCTTTTGAGTATATACTAAGCAGTGCAATTGATAAGAGTATGTTTAATTTTGAAAGAAACTACCAACTGTCTTACAAAATGGCTATATTATTTTGCATTTCTACCAGCAATGAATGAGAGTTCCTATTGCTCCACTTCCTTGCCTGCATTTGGTGTTGTCTGTTCTGGATTTGGGCCATTGCAATAGGTGTGTAAAGGTATCTCATTGTTGTTTTAATTTGCATTTCCTTGATAACACATGACTTGGAGCATGTTTTTATGTGCTTGTTTGCTGAGTCACTTCCTTTTAAGTTATCATTTTTTGTGTCTGTGTACAAGTTGATAACAACTACTAAGATATTCAGAATGCCCAGGAAAGTTCTTGGGCTCTGAACCATAGACTATTGCACTATCTTTACTGAATATAATTACTCAGCAATGCCTTTCCTGCCTTGGTTCTGTTTCTTATGATCACTGTTATAATGTCAAATGACTGGTGAGCAAACTCATGGGACATTTATGAACACTTCTTTACTTTTGCCTTATGCAAAGCTTTGATTTACAGCTGTTCAGGGATCAAAATGCTCTTGAATGAGAACTGGAATTGTAATTCATCTCTAGGACTCTCCTTTGGAGAAAGGAGAATGAGGCTAGACTGAAAAGAAGTTGCCCTTCATAGTTTGTCATTTGGGGCACAAAGGGTTAGAAGAACAGAGCTGTATAGAGTTCTCTCCTAGGAATTTGTGTTTCTGCTGGGTAAATATTTCTAGCCAGGCAGATTGTGGCCTCCTTATAAAAGCTCTCTTTTTTTCAATCTTTCATTTCAAACTCCCTATGAGTTGTCCTGGCAAAAGAGAATCTCTTTGGAGATAGTTTAAGAGGGGCAAGACTAATCAGGGACTGTTTCCTCAGCCTGAGCACAGAAGGAATTTTCTGCCAATAAGTTTATCATGTTCAGATAATAGCAGTCCTACCCTTTCTCTCCTTTAAGAGTCTCATGCTCTACCAACTGAGCTAGCTGGGTGTCTTCTTTCTCTCTTTTAAAAGACTCTCTACTGCTGCCTGAGATAACTTTTCAAAGAGCAGGAAGCAGAATCAAATGAACTTCCTTTCCCAGCTCAAGATTTCTTTTTTGCATAAGGTCAGTATTTTAGTGCATTTAGGTCTTTTCTGAATATACCACGGACTGTGTAATCTTCAGATAGTTTATAAAACTAACAGTTCAAAAGAAATTGGTTAATTAAGTAGTGTATATTTAACAGATTTACATATTATATATTTATATGTCAATTTAAAAATAATTGATGTATTGTTCAAAATAATTTTTAAAATATAGACTATAATTATGAAGTTATGAGCATGTGTTAATTCCACATTTAAAAAAGTTGAAGTTCTTTTTGAATATGGAATGGTAGAGCATATGATTTAAAGTCAGAGAGAATAGAGTTCAGTTCTTAAATCTGCCATTGTCATGTTGGATAAATGTGAGAAAATGACATGATTCTTCTGAGCCTTGGTTTTCTAATCTTAGCCTCAGTTTTCTCATCTGTAAAAAGGAATTAATAATACTCAATGCATGTTGTTGGGATAGTAATGAATGTGAATTTTGGTAGTTGAGGCAGTTTATTTATACGTTTTTGGTAGTCTGATTACAAGGATGTTTGAGTTATAGCCCTGTCTTGGAAGACTTCTCTGTGGGAGGTAAAGACATTTAAATATATCTTTCCAAAAATAGTTATTTAATATTTCCTCACTAGTTTTAGTGCAAGAACACCCAAGAGTAGTTTAAGAATCATAGAATTTACAAAAAGAAAAAAAGCTATTCCCGTCCACAGCTTTACTAACAGAATCCTCTGCATTTAGAAGTTGATTTATGTTCTTTTTGATTATATGAATTAAAAAACATAACATGAGAAGCATGCAGAGCAGTTGAAAGAAGGATTCAGAGAAAGAGATATAATGAACTTAATTGTTTGGTATATAAGAGGTATTTAATACATTAAAACTATTGTTATTAAAGAGAAGGCTACCTTGGACACTTTGATAACCCACTGGGGGGTCTTAATTTATTTGTTATAATAAAAAGAGTATTAACTTGAGAACTTCCTTCCCTAGCTTCAAAGTAAAGAAGGTTTAAAGTAAAGAAGATATACTTTAAAGGTTCTTACCACTTCATCCAGAAAAATTTGTTTTTGATATATTGTCTAAATTTGAGCCAAGTTTTAGTATCAGGGCTAAATACCAAATTAATAAGAAAAGTAATAGTTATCATCTCCTATTTTAATATACATCAATATGGTTACACAAACATCTAATTTGAGGGGGTCATATATCAGAAATCATAATATATGTCTGATATTAAATGTCTAAGGTCAATAACTATGACTAGATGCAATTCATTCATTTATACTGCTGATCCTCTTAAATGCCATTTTACCAGGCATTTTTTCTGGCTCTTAGATTACAGGTCTGAGAAAAACTGATGAGGTCCTTGCATTTTACAGGGGGGTATTTTTACCTTAGTGGCTATGCCTCTGCAGTCTCAGTGATAGATGCTTCTTCTGCCTCTGCTAATAAATACTGCTATTTCTCAGGGCTATTTCCTCAGACCTTTTTTCTCTTAGATTTTATTATTACAAGATATTATTATCATTCCTGTGACTATAATCTAGATATCAGTTTGACAATTCATAACACTTATTATCAGGATGGGTGTCACAGAGGTTCTTGCATATATGTCCTGGTGAAAAAGTGAGACTTGTTTTCCAGCTCATCTCCAAGTGCTCACTCCATACTCCTGGATTTTATTTTGTTCTGCATTGCTTCAATTCAAGTCTTCCAGCCATTAACTTTTTTAGTGACTCCTCAAGGGACTTCCTATATTGAACATTTTTCTCTTTCTTCAAAATAGCTAGAGAAATATCTTCTTGGTCACACCTGCTGTAACTAATTATTCTCACTCAAGTTGAGGCCACTGTCTGTTTGTTTAGGGGTTGAAATGAAACTCACCATGTTAACTTACATTGAGATATTTTCTTTCCCAGAGTCATGTACATACTTTCTTAGAGTGCCAGGTCAAATTCTAATTATGTCCATTGTACACACTGGCACTTTGTAGTACACAAGTAGTTATAAATTTGGTACATGAATGTTTATAAATTTCAATGAAGCTCTTAAGGATTTTTGCCTTTGAAACTCAGAAGTGAAGAAAAGCAGAATAACTTACCTTTTGTGTTGAAAGTGAAGAAAAGCAGGATAACTTACCTTTTGTGTTACCTAGAAATATCCTATCTGTCCATAAACACAAAATTAGAATGGAAAAATTGTTACCATCATCTATTCTAAGCTCCTCTTTTATATATCAATATGGAAATATACTGAAGCCTAAATCTAACATGTGGGAGTCCTGCTGAAACCCAGGTGTCTTCATGCAATTTAGTGCTCTCTTTCTCTCTAGTTCATCTCAGATCAACTCCAAATCTAAGAATAAATGGGTATTCATTGTTATTGAAGAACAAGATAAGGTTCACTAGTAATCCTAAATTATATGATGGGTAGAAGATAGTGAAAACATTTTCTTCCCTAATTTTACAGGATATGCTTTTTATCTTCCCTAGGGAAATCGACTTTTTTCACTCATCATGCCATCCTTCAATCAAAGCACTTTCCATCCTGAAGTCTTTTTTCTTACTGGCATTCCTGGCTTTGAAACTTACCATGCCTGGATCTCCATCCCATTCTGTTGTCTCTATGCCATTGCCATCTCTGGGAATGGCATGATCTTGTTTGTCATCATCACCGAGTCGAGCCTCCATGAACCCATGTATTATTTTCTCTCCATGCTATCCTTCACAGACCTGGGGCTTTGTCTTTCCACATTGGTCACCATGCTGGGTATTTTCTGGTTCAATGCTCGAGAAATCAGCTTTGATGCCTGCATTGGCCAAATGTTCTTTCTCCATGGTTTCACGTTCATGGAATCCTCAATACTCTTGGCAATGGCCTTTGATCGCTTCATTGCCATCCATAATGCACTGAGATATGCTACAATCTTAACCAATTCAAGGATCATAAAAATGGGCTTTGCAATTGTTATTAGGGGAACAACAGCTCTAGTGCCTTTGCTCCTGCTCCTTAAACGTCTCTCTTTCTGCCATAGTCATGAACTGCTCCATTCATATTGTTTCCATCCTGATGTGATGAAGCTTTCATGCACAGACACCAAGATCAACAGTGCATTTGGCCTAGCCATTGTTGTCTCTACTGCTGGCCTGGACTCTGTCTTGATCCTCCTATCTTATGTTTTGATATTCTACTCTGTGCTCAGCATTGCCTCTCCAGAGGAGCGGAAAAAGGCCTTTGGTACCTGTGTCTCACACATAAGTGCCGTTGCCATCTTCTATATCCCCATGATCAGCTTGTCACTGGTGCATAGATTTGGAAAGCATGCCTCTCCTCTTGTGCACACGCTCATTGCCAATGTTTATCTGCTCATCCCTCCTGTAATGAATCCCATAATCTTCAGTGTGAAGACCAAGCAAATTCGCAAGGCTGTGATCAAAGTATTTCTTTCTAAGCTAGTTTAGGAGATTTTGAGAATATCATATCTTCATAAAGTCTCTGACTCATATTTAATCATTGACCTGTGTGAGTTACAACTGTATCTTGAAAAAGCATGTTAATACATAATTTCACTCTATTTTGATGATCTAATAACTTACTACTTATGTAGTAAATTCTGTGAGAGCAGTGATGATGTCTTGTGTAATTTTGGTGCTTCCACAGATACTTCACTAGACATGGAATAGAGCTATGGTTAAAATATGTCTACAAGCATGGAAAAATGAATTCATGCTTTGGAGTCTAGACAGTCTTATCACTTCTGGAGAATGTAGGTATTCAAGGGCTGTCTGATCTAATTTAAATCAGTAGGAAAGTAATTCTTATAAATAATTGGTATTGATTATTATTTCTCCCCAAATGGCTGAGAAATATAAACAAGTACAATAAAAGAGAAGAAATATAAATAGAAAAGTAATTTCTTAATTCAAAACGAGTTCTTCAGGTGTCTTTTGGGGTGTGGTGTGGGAAACTTGGTTCTTTAGCTAGCTTTGTGGCTGGCAATGTCCTTTTGGTTCACTCCCTCAGATAGCCATTTTTGAAGCGAATGCCTCTATGAAGTGAGTGGCTTGTTAATCAAAGCTTAAGTTAGACACTTGGATTACAAAATAATAATAATAATAATAATAATAATAATAATAATAATAAACTCAGAGCTCGATATATATTTACAAATTTTGCTTTTTTTTTTTAAAAAAATAGTCCTTTTGAAACAATGCTTGGTCAAGACTATCTGAATCAATGCTGAAAATAAGTCTAGTTAATCTGATGTGGAATTTGGAAGAGTAGGTGATGAGGTGGCTGCTAAGATGATTTGAGCACATTGAGATGTGTTTATCAATATTTTCTAAGTTGATATTTCTGCATAATGAATATTTTGTGGCTTAGAGGGAAAATTTGATATTCTTACCGTTCAGGTTGATAGTGAAACCAAGCATGGAACAGCAATATATTATAGAACATCAATAAGGTGACTGACTTCCTAAGTTGCTTCATAAGGAGCTGTAAAAATATGCTTGTCAAGGAAAGGAGAATCCCAAACTGAGCAAATTCTATTGTGTTATTTAGATTAAAATGTTTTAGACTGCCAGTACTTCCATGACATGAATGTTGCCTCCCTATTTAGCTTCAGCACTTCCCACTTGCTCCCCAACTTGAACTCAGGGTTCTAGGTGTACTGAATAAGTTATTAGTCATCTCTGTTCTTTCTCTGTTTTGTGCTCCCTTGTCTCCTGATGGATCTGGTGCTGACCTTCCTGAAGGATGAATGTATGCTCTTCTGTGTTCTCATCATAAACATGTCTTGTAATTACCAAGTCTTATGTCTGTTTCTTTACTGGGATTTGAGCATTTGAAGGGAAGTGGCTTTGTCCTATTCTCTGTATTACCAGTGCAAAACTCTGGAGTGTGACAGATACTTAAAAATGTTTTGTGAAAAAATAAATGAAGCTGCTGCTGCTGCTTCTGCTGCTGCTTCTGCTTCTGCTGCTGCTGCTACTTCTCCTCCTTCTCCTTCTCCTCCTCTTCTTCCTTCTCTTCTTTCTCCCCTTCCTCATCCTCCTCCTTCTTTCTTCTTTTTCTTCTTTGGCAGAAGCAAAGAGATTTCTAAAAAGGAACAAAATTCATCCAAGTGATAAAATACATTTATCAGCTGGATGTGGAAGTGGTATGGGGATCAGATGTGAAATCATGCATAGAACAAGTATTCTTGTTTGGAATTTTATGCTCACAAATTTGCTTTTAACAAAATTTTATCAAGATATAATATCAAGGAATTATAATTTTATTAAGATATAAGATCAAAGAATTATAACATCGGTGCCTGCAAATAAACGTAATGAGGCAGAAGGGAAGGAAATTGTGATGGAAAATGAACCCTTGAGAAACTTCATACTCTGGGACATAAAAAAGTCCACTTATAGTTTCCTAATTAAGAGACTTTAGGAGCCTGAGTTGTGGCTCTTTTTATATGTCCTCTACTTCTGAACAGAAAACCTTTTTAGCTCCTCAGGCCCTTTCTTGGTGAACAAGGCGGAGAAGACCACATCTCCATTCATTGTAAGTAAAACTATTTCATCAAGGAAAAAATCAGGCTACATATATAGGTTTTCTTTAAGAAGGTTTACTAACTGCCTAAAACTTTTATTAGTGTTCCCAGAGCTGACACTCAGACCTACAATGGGAGGACACTTTCCTTCTGCTTCTAGTACCTCAGGAACTCAGATGGTGAATCACATGGAGTCAAGACCCAAACCTCTGATTAGGGGGAACTCATGCCTCAGGAGCGCAGAGGTGGACTCCTCATGGACCTGGGACTCAGAACCCTGCAAAGATCCCACTGGTATCTGGTTCTATTACTTCTAAGGGAGCATGATGAGATTGGTGTGGAAAAAATTAAAACTAGAAACTGAATCTAATGCCACTAGGCAAAGAATTATTGCTATTGAGACATCAACAGGAATGGCAAGCAAACATAACAGAGATACTTGTCCTTTGAGTCTCCTTCCAGCATCCTCCAAGTAACAGACTATAACAGGGAACTAAATGGCAAATGATAACTGTGGTTCATGATTTCTTGCCTTTCTATTAATAGCAGAGTGTACAGAATGGTGGTTTGGGAATTGAGATATAATATTTTCAGAGCCAGATCATGTAACATGTAATTTGATTAAGCTCCATATGAACATGACAAGAACTTCTCAGGTGCTCCAAATTGGACTGGACTGTTGATAAGAATAGCAGTAATTAGTAATGATAAGCTATACAAATGCTTCCACAGTTCACCAAGTATTTTTACATACAAGCTTCTGGAAGGATGCTAGTTGACAATGGTTTTTTTCTTGGGGATGCATTCTCACCTTTCTGTCAAATTTCTAGTTTTCCCAGGACTACCTAGGTCTCTGTTTAATGGTTAGTAATAGAGTTCCAGGTTGCATCTGTGTCAGTGTCTGGTTTGGAGTTTGTTGGCTGCTCATGGGTTTTTCTGCAAAATTGTACTTGCTCTTTGTTTTTATGGCATCTCTCACCTGAGCATATGCCATATCCATTCTTAGGTAATAGATTTTTACTGAAAACTTGGGCTTGTTATTTTCACTGCCATTCTCAGTAAAGAAAACCTACAGCTCATCCTCTGTGCTTTGCTTGATGCTCTAGAATGTTGGTCTAAATGGACTGTATCATCCAACTTCCCATGTGGTGATTCTAGTTGAGTTATACAGTGGAAGGCACTAAGAAGAGAAGAAAAGTTGGAGCAGAGATTCTGCTTTAATGTTTCTCTTTCCCCTTTTGTTCCTGGGATAAGAAGAATGGTTTCTAACTCTCCTTGGTCACCAGGTATCTCAGCATCCCTTTTTTGTTTTCTTAACCCTATCCACTTTATGCAATTAGATCTTTTGTTAAGTCTCTCTACTTAAGGCATCTGAGTGAATTTTGTCTCCCTTTTGCTTTATGATTGATATGTGTGTGTGTGTGTGTGTGTACACATACATACATACATATACGTATATATATAACTATAGTTATATATATATACGTATATGTATGTATGTATGTGTATGTATATATATATATATATATATATATATATATATATATATATATATAGTTTTAATAAGTAAAGATAATGTTTACTTGATCCTACTGGCAATAGTACTCCTCCTTGAACTTCATCTGTGACTTCTTTTAAGCATGAGATAAATGAAAAAGGTGCTAATTGATTGATTTTGTCACTTAAGGCACAGAAAAATGTAATTTTTTACCCTTTGAATCCAGATATTAGTACCATGAACCTTGCGTCAGCCAGGGTGAATTCCACCAAGGTGATTCCTAGGCATACAGTTCCTCTATACCTTATCAGGACCTGAGACCAGAAAGTTGGGTGGAGTAGTATTCTGGCCTCTTGGTTTGCTGGTCTGTAGGACCTGGGTACACAGCCTTGTACATTTATTTTTTCTGGTGCAAATAGAACAAACAGATAGCCAGAATTACAAACTGGCTTCTTTTATTCTTTGTTTTTATTAAAAATATAAAGTTAAAACAACCTATTTACTATTAACTTTGTGCTTAACATGTAGAATCCAAAAAGAATGTAATGTACAACGTGATATTGTAGTTACTGCTGTTGTGTGGCACATGGGAAAGTCGATAGGGAGTAAACCCTGAGATTTCTCATAACAAGGAAACATATATATTCTTTTTGTTGTTGTTGTTGTTCTTATTGAGATAATGAATGTTAATTAATTTATTGTGGTAACAATTTCACAATGTATATAAGTCAAATAATTATGCTGTATACCTTAGAATTATACTGTGCTATATGTCAATTATATCTCAATAAAACTGGTAGGGGAGGGGGATGGAATTTGCCTTTCCAGGCACCCAAGAACTAAGTCTGATTTGGAAATAAAAGTCATTCCCAAATATTTTATAGAGTGTAAGAACTAAAAATAAAGTTGCTGTGTGGCCTATGCAAAAATCCCAGAAAGGAGTTTGAAGTGGAGGGAGGTTCATTCCGTATAGATAAATCCAATCTTCTGCTCATGTGTCCCATTGTCCAAACCCAGCTTGAATCCAGCTGATTCAAGGCTGAGTTGGAAGACTGAGAAATACAACCTGCAAGGTCAGCTCTCCACAGATATTGAGCAGAAGAGAGCAAGAAAAAAAAATGGATTTGAGGAAAAACATGTTCAGAGCCATCATAGTCCATCCTTTCAGCTATTTGTCAAGTATATAGAATAATTTCATGATTTAACATAATGAATCAGTAATATTTTGCATAAATGAAAACACATTTTTCTTCTCTCTAAAAAGTGCAGATGCAAAAGCATAGTGTTCACGATCTTCAAGTGAAAAACTGTTTTCTCAATCTGCTCAGGACATGGATCTTCATTGTCTAATGACCTATGTGATAAATTGTAAAATTAAGCAATACTGGCACTCCTCTCCCTATCTCTTTCCACACATAATTAGGTGTGGTCTAGCTGACACTTTTTCTGAATACTGAGTGTCCTCGGATATTTCTCCATATTTCTTGTTAAAGGGTTAGTTTATTTGTGTATGTTCTTTCTGAATGAAGATAAAAGCTCTAAGTATTTATGAGCCTAGGAACTATGGCTGGTTAAGAAATTAGGCTGTGGTCTGTCTGGCCATACCTTAACATGTGAAGGCAGTTGTCAGGAGCTTTGCTCTCCCCTCCCCTCCCCATATTTATGTTTCTGGTGCATAAAAGAAGGTACTCTAAGGTATGCTGCATGTGTAGCTCTGATGTGGGAACACTTTCAGTAATATTTAAGATTTAATATCCTATTACTTTAAATTATGTATGTATATACATGAGGCTATTTCCTCAATTCATAGCTCACTTGAAATGATGTATTTAAGAATTTTTCATGGGATGGTCTATATTTATTTATTTTCTGTTCATATTTTTGTGGGTATTATTTTTATATATTATAGACTGACTGCCTTCTGTACTAAGAGAAAGGGATGAAATATCTTGTCATGGAAGGGAGAATGCACAATTAACTTTTCATCTGGGCATAAGAGTTCTCTGTTCTTTCTGGATGTTGCCAGAGAGATAAAGTGTAGATATGCCTTGGCAGTAGAACGATTCATATTCACTTTTAATCATTAAACAAATTTCTCTGTGGCCTAAAATATGACACAAAGATGACAAGGTTAGAGTTAAAAGGACGGAAGTAAAACAACCATATTTTAAAATGGAGTTCTCCAATACTTCA
Source organism: Macroglossus sobrinus (assembly GCA_004027375.1). Taxonomy (NCBI): domain Eukaryota; kingdom Metazoa; phylum Chordata; class Mammalia; order Chiroptera; family Pteropodidae; genus Macroglossus; species Macroglossus sobrinus. The sequence continues at coordinate 18,744 of PVKZ01002275.1, forward strand.
GAACTTGGAACATCCCTTAGAATAGCTTCTTCTATTTCTGCTTCAATATTCTTTTGTATAAAATTTGTGCTGTAGTTTTATCTATCAATATTATTTCATCATTTGTTCTATCTTTTATGGATTTTCCAAATTTAGATCACTAATTATGCTCTTACTTATACTAGTGATACTAGTGACTAATAATCTTTATTCCAAAACTATATTCTCCTTATTCTAGGGTGAGAGTAGTATTAGCATGTGCATTCTTTCCACTTTCTTTATAATCTTGAATTATTCTTTTTTTTTTAATGTAACTGTGTTGTTATAGTGAGACAATTAACATACAATATATGAATGTGCAGAATTTAATGGTTTTTATTATATTCACAGAGTTGTGCAACTATTACCATGAAAAAATTTAGAACATGACTAATATAGTGTGAAAGGGGAGGGAAGGTACAATAATAACAGAATGCTTTTGATAATTTTTTAATTGATTAATTTAAGTTGATAATAATTATACTTACATTGCAAAATAGTTAAGACCTATCATTTATTGAATCCCAGGCTTTACACAAATTATATACTTCGCATGATTTATCTCATTTAATTAAAAATTATATTGCTTATTAGATTTCAGTTTTTTTCCATTCAGGAAAGTAAAAATTAGAGTGATAAATAAATCATAATATTTCATACAGTGGAAAAGATAGTCTTTGAATTTCATTTTTATAAATTCAAAGTTTGTTACAGTTCTACCATGTTAGATATCAATGTTTCTTCATGGTGGTAAAATTGGTAGAAAAATGTAAAAAAATATTTTGTGTAACATGTATATGTAAACTACTAAAATATCAAGTATTTGTGTGACTTTTTCCCCTTCAGCAACCACATACTGTCATTGTTCCCTGTCTCTAGTCATAAAAATATGTAGATATTATGCTTTTCACATACAATATTTGATAGATGTGTTTTACACTTTCTGATTTTTGTTCTATTTCAAACTTATTTTCTTGTTAATATTTTTTACATTCTATTAATTATAAACCACCAGTTCTGCAACATGATGCCTTCAAAATATTAAATATCTTTAAATAATTTTCTATTTACATGCAACAGTTTTACATAATGAGAAATATAATATAAACAGCACAATGGTCTTTACATGTGTACTCATGGAGTGTTTAATAAATTAGAAAAGTCAATTTAAATCTTCATGTTTGTGTGTATACAAATTCATTTTTGTCCTTGTCAATGTTCAAGGGAAATGGTAAGCCATCATTACCTTGTATATTAAAATATTAAGATTACTCATTAAACTAATAGTATATAATGTAGAATGAGACCTGCTATAATCATGGATTTGATTGGTTACTTTTATTAACTCTGCCCAGTTTTGTAGCCACTGCTGACATATTTAAACCATGTTAACTGACTTCAAATGCATCTGTTTGTTATCAGCTTGACTTGAATGTTTCATATTTTTAAAAGGATTGCAATATGTTAATCTGAATGGCTCAACATTATTCTCAAAAGAACTAAAACCTTATGTCCTACTACTAATAAATCACTATTAGTTTTAGATAAATTATTTATATCTTTATAGCTCAACATATAACCCCAAGTATCTCGTATTTTATCTTTTCACTTAAAAAAAGTATATTGTTTTTCTTTTTATGGCAGAATTCTATATTGATGGGTAAAATCTAGTTTTGGGGTCTCTAGTTGGACTTTCCATGTCTAGATAATAAATTTTAGATAGTTTATCTTATCTAGGGAATACTTGGCATATTTCAAATTAACCACATATCATGGATTTTTTTTCAGAATTTTACTGTTTATTTTTTAATTTTTATTAATTTTAATTAATAATTTTACTGTTAATTTTACTGTAAATTTTTTCAGAAAAAATATCCAGTATATTGAAAATAATCTTTATTCTTTATTTCTAAGCTGTGCCAAAATAGCAATAAATTACTAGGACTTCACTGTAAATTCTTAAACCTAAGGCAATTCCACAGCACCTTGTGTTTACATGGTTATTATCTTATAATTTCCCTTAGAAATACTCCTTCTGGTGAGGTCAAATCTCTTGCTGAAAAATGGGCTCACATAAACTTTCTAACATTAATGCATATTCATTGTCTCCCTGATGTCCCTATACTTACATCAAGTGAAAAGTATGTGAAAGAGAGAGCTCTGATGTCCCATTCAGCTCCCAGAGTGGAGGGTATCTATGAGAAACTCATTCTCAAGAGAGTCATTCCCAAGAAAAACCCATTCCTAAGGGATCTCTCTGGTTATTTGTATTTGCTTCTGATGCCTTTGTGCTTCAGAGTCACTCAGCAGGCCTAAATCTACTTGTTCTCTCATATGATTTTATGTACTGCAATTGAAGAAATTGTTTTCTTTTTGGTTGCTATGGTTAATATTGAAATATATACCAGAAAAATATAAATATTGAGCACATATAAAAAGTGTATGAATATAGTTTTCATAACTGTTTTGGGAAGGAGACCATTGAGATCATCCAATATACTGTGGGATTTTAGACAGTTACTCTGCAGAGAGAAAGACTGAATGTAAATGAAAATTTTATGTAGTGAATGTTATATTACTATTGACTTGATTATTAATTCAAACAATAAACCACATTTTAAATTCTTGTTTCGAAGTGACTTCTATTATTTGAGTTTTGCTTCCTTCTATATACTTCCATGTCAGGTGGTTTGTGATTTTACATTATGGTTGTAGTAAAATAGAGTTACTTTTTAAACTTCTTTGTAATTTGAATTATCCAATGTTTGTGTCCTTTATTAAGTTTTCTTGAAAGAGGTTATATCTATAATAAACATTCAATGACACCACGTCTTTGCAAATTATATTCCTCAATAAAGCTAACTTAAAGCAAGAAGCTAATCTTGTTCATATTTAAGGTCTCAATATCTGTCCTAATGCTTGGTTTACAGTAGATGGTAAATATGTGTTGTGTTGGAAGATGAATGAGAGTATAATTTGTCCTTGGTTTTGTTAGTTCTACCCTTATGGCCACAATACTCTGACTTAGCAATGTCTCATATGGTAAAGTGTGCCATTGTCTTATTCTCTGTAAAAAAAAATGAGTGTGTGAAGTAGGCTGGGATAAATCATACTACCAAAATCTAGGGAATTGGCTGGGCAATGAGCTAAATTGTGGTAGGACATTTAGTGACTACGGCTGATGTTTGTTGAGCCTGGGGAAGTTTTTAGAGAAAGCATTACACAGCATTTCTATGTGCATACAAAGTAGCAATCCAGAAGTAGCTTACCAAATAGATATTATAGATGCCTAGAAAGAACTAGCCAAGGAAGTTTGAAAACACATGAGGCTACTACCTAGCTGGAAAGGTGTTGAATAGGAGATATGAGAAAGAGTGAAATGTGCAGGAATTCTGAATAAAGAGCTTCTCTTGGTTTTATGTAGTTTTTGAAACAATAGGCAAAGTATCCCAAGACATTTTTTTTACTATCTGAAATACAACTGCTACATTTTTCTTTAAATTATATTTTCTCTGTACCTGTGGATATAAATGCATAAAAAAGGTAGGACAAAAATCAAACTTATACAGTGGTTTGCTATGGAGAGAGTAGAAAGACTAAACTTGAGGGAATGTATCAAGTAAGACTTTGGCTTTTTCTATAAAAATCATTTATTAATGAACACATATTTGTTATTTCTCATTAAATAAAATTTAATTAAAAAGCCTTTTAAAAAGTTGGTTTTTTTATTATTTTATGGAAAACAGAAGAAGGAAAGGGAAAAGGTTAGAGACCTATAAACCTGTAAGAAAACTGTGATTTAGTTTAAAGATTTTGGTGTCCTAGATTAAATCCAAAAGTAGAGATGAAGAGATGTTTTGGTGTTAGAATAGAAAAGAAATACAGATTCATTGGATGCAAGAGGAAAGGGTGAGTGATCATTTGAGGATGGCTCATTAATTTTTGTCTTGGGCATCTGGAAATTTAAAAAATATTCACCATAGCAGTTAATTTTGAAAAAACTTTTATTCACACAAAATTGCTTGAATTGTTCATGTCAAATTTGGCCGTATGCAAACTGGGATGAGTTCCTGAGACTAAAATCTTAGGTTTCAAAATTGCCTATATATATTTGGGTTTATTTCTGGGCTCTCAATTCTGTTCCACTGGTCTGTGTGTCTATTTTTTCTGCCAATACTATACTGTTTTTGTCACTTTATAGTATAATTTTAAGTCAGTCAGTGTGATACCTCTGGACTTACCCCAAAATTGATCAAAGACCTAAATATAACACCTGAAACAATAAATTGCATTGAAGAAAACATAAGTATTAAACTCATGAACCTTGGATTTAGAGAGGATTTTACAAATTTGACCTCAAAGGCAAGGGAAGTAAAAGCAAAAATAGATGAATGGGACTATATCAATCTAAGAAACTTCTGCACAGAAAAAGAAACTTTCAACAAGACAAAGAGGCAACCAACTGAATGGGAGACATATTTATAAATGACATCTCTAATAAGAGGCTAATATCCAAAATACATGAAGAACTCATCACTCAAAACAAACAAACAAACAAAACCTCAAACAATGCAATTAAAAAATAGGCAGAAGATATGAGCAGACATTTCTCCCAGAAGATATAAGAAGACATACAAATGGTCAATAGACAAATGAACAAATACTCAACTTCACTAGCTATTAGGGAAATGCAAATCAAAACCATGAGCTATCACCTCACACTTGTTGGAATGGCTATTATCAACAGGACAAGCAATAATAACTGTTAGAGAGATTGTAGGGGAAAATGAACCCTCATATGCTGCTGAGGGGAATGTAAATTGGTACAGCTATTATGGAAAACAGTATAGAGCTTCCTAAAATATTAAGAATAGAATTATCATATGATCCAGCAATACTTCTTCTGGGTATTTACCCCCAAATTTTGAAACATTTATCCATAAACATATATGCAACCCCATGTTTATAGTAACATTATTTATTGTGACCAAGAAATAGAAACAACCAAAGTGTCCTTTGATAGATGATTGGATAAAGAAGAGGTGTGTATACACACACACACACACACACACACACACACACACACACCCAGGAATATTACTCAGCCATAAGAAAAGATGAAATATTGTCATTGTGACAACACAGATGGATCTTGAGATTATTATGCTAAGTGAATAAGTCAGAAAGAGTAGAGAACCATATAATTTTATTTATATGTGAAATATGAAACTGAAAGCAACAAATGAACAAGACAAAAATAAAAAACTCATAGACACAAATAGTTTAGTGGTTACCAGAGGGAAAAGGGGGAGGAGGGAAGTAGATAAAAGTAAAGGGGGTCAAATATATAATGATAAAAAGAAATTTAACTTGGGATAGTGAAAACACAATGAAATATACATATGACATATTATTAAACTGTACTCTCGAATCATATAATTTTATTAACCAGGGTCACCCCAATAAATTTAATAAGAACAAAACAAAACAAAGAAAAACCAAAGTGAATGATGGGTGATTTGGGGGCAGAAATAGGATAGATATGAGAAGTTAATTAGTCATCTATAGGAATAGGATAACTGAGAGGTAGTAAAAATTTGAATTAGTATTTTAGTGTAGAAAATATGATTGCCTTAGGTAGGATTAATTACACTGTGGAGATGTTTGAATTGGATTACATCTAGTTCCATCCAACTTTAAAATTGCATGGGTTTATAACTCTAATTTGTGTTAAAATTTTACTGACTTTGAAGTAGGCCTTTATGGGAGCAGTAATTGTTAAATATGAATTCCCTTGGAACATACATGTTTGAGCATAGCTCTTTGAATCTGCTTTGTTATTACACTATAGATAATGGTATTCATCACCGGGGGAATGAGCAAGTATACATTAGCAATGAGTGTGGGCACATTGGGTAGAGTGAGTTTTCCAAATCTGTGAACAAAAGACAGGCTGATCAAAGGGATGTAGAATATAGCCACAGCAGTAATATGAGAAATACAGGTGCTGAAGGCCTTTTTCTTCTCCTCTGGGATGCAATGTTGAGAATTGAGCGAATGATTAAAACATAGGAAAGCAGGATAAAAACAGAGTCCACCCCAGCAGTAGAAATAATTGCAGTTACTCCAAATGCACTATTTATCTTTGTATCTGAACATGAGAGCTTCATCACGTCAGGGTAGAAGCAGTAGGAGTGATGGAGCATATGACTGTGGCAGAATGATAGACACTTAAGAAGTAGAACTAGTGGTGTCAGAATGACAGTCCCCCTGGTAATGATGGCCAAACCGATCTGTGCAATCCTTGCATGAGTTAGAATGGTAGCATATCTCAAGGGGTTAGAAATGGTCACAAAATGATCAAAGGCCATAGGCAGGAGCACTGAAGATTCCATGAAAGTGAAGAGGTGAATGAAGAACATCTGCAATAAGCAAACATTGAAGCTGATTTCCCGGGCATTGACCCAGAATATTCCCAGTACTGTCACCAGTGTACAGATGCATAAGCCAATGTCAGTGGTGGACAACATGGAGAGGAAATAGTTCATGGGCTCATAGAGGCTTGGTTCAGTGAAGGCTACAAACAGGATCAAGTTATTTCCAGAAAGAGCAGTTAAATAGAAGCAGTAGAAGAGGATGGAGATCCAGGCATGTGCCCATTCAAGTCCAGGGATCCCCATCAAAAAAAAAGTAGGAAAAGTGGAGTTGTGGTAGAATGGCATTATGGTCTGAAGGAGCAGAATTCTCTTGTAAGATTGTGATTTCCTAAATTTAGAATTTTAAAGTTATTTTTAGGTGAAGTTTAATATACATTTAGTTCACAAAACTTTAGAAGATAGCTCAATATTATATTTGTGAGATTCATCACTAAGATATTTCAATATAATATATATTAAATTCAATTTACTCAGCTAAATATATTTGGTGTTTATCACTTATTACTTGTACTTTTATCAATATTTTTTATTATATTTTAACCTTCAAATGAATTATAAACTTGTACTTATTAATATGGTCTCATGAGAATAAGGGGTTATTTTTGGCTAAACTTTGCTTAGTAGAATTCTTTGCTCATAATAGATATTCAATATGTTTCAGCTAATAGATTTATATTTTATTTGCCCTTTCTGAAATATTCTATTTAACCATGATTATGCCTAAGACAATAATTGATTAATTTTTCCTTAGAATATTAAAACTCTTAACTCAGATTCTAAGTGAAAATTTACTTTAACTTAGCACAGGAACATCTCTTTTCAGGGAATACATAAACCTAAGAATCCACCCCAGATGTAATTATAATAATTGAGTACCTTTTAGAAACAATGCACTCCTGGTACAGAATTAAAAGTACAGGAAGAGTCCTAGGCAAACATTTAGTTAAATGTAAAGCCTCATAAACCAGTAATAATAGAATGAGTTATTGAATAATAAAAGGAGTTAGGTAAAATATATTTAAATTATCACGTGATGATTTGTCAAAAACAATGGATACCAACACAATCTCTCTAAAAAGACAAAATGCTATCTCTCTGAAAATGCCACAGATTCAATTAATTAAATTAAATTAAATTGGTTTATTTATTCTCAGATAATTATTTGATAAAGTTTTTAATCATATTTTTCTGAATTTAGGAACAGTTTCTGTGGAATGTCACAGAGTAAACCACCTATGTGGAGGCAAAGCAGTGGCTGTATGTTATGAATGTGCTGACCTGAGGCACTAGTCTCAATGTCTGGGGCCCAGACTGAAATATGAACTAGGTGAAAGGCTATAAGATAGTTGAGAGGATATTTTAATATTTTTATAGAGAATAAAAATTAATATTGACCAGGGGCTTCGCTAGATATTTCTACATGTTGGTTTAATTTAACAGCACTATTAGTAGGCTCTGACTAACATTCCCAGTTTTCAGGTGAGATGATCTAAGTTCAGAGCGAAGAACTAACTGAAGATTTCCATTGATAGACATATTGGAGCCAGTGTGTGAATCCAGGTCTGTATAACTCTGAAAGTATGGTCTTTTACTGTGCCATACTGTTTCTGGCATTCAGACAAAATTAAAAAAATATATATCAGATTGCTGCAGACTTAAGAGACTGAATGGGATAAATGTGGTTTGGTAAACGTGTAAACCAATCAGAAATGTAGGTTAAACAATAGTGAAGATGTGCCTGTGATTGTGTTTTGGGGTTTGATTATTATATGTGTCAGGAAATACAAATAAGCAAAGTTTTTGCCATGATTAGCTAAACAGATGAAAACAAAATTTGAGATTTCTTAATAGGAATTAGGCCTAGTATCAGGCCCAAGGATGTGAACAAAACAGTGTTAAGTATAATCAGTAGTTTGGAGGGTTTGAAGATCAGGGTTAAGTGGGAGAATCTTACTATCCAAGATGTGAAGAATTAGGACAGAAATAGAGATGTTGAAGAAGCAATGCCAGAAAATGGGTGAATTATTGTCATTAACTTCACTTCCAAAAAATTATTCTTTTTCTTATCTAAGCTAAATTACTCATGACACAGCTTAAAGCCATCAGACATAATTTATTCTAAACACAAGCAATGCTATTTCCAACAATGCTATTTGTAAACAACTGCTTGACTTGGCCTTTAGACAAGAAGGAGAAATTTCTCTTACCCTTTTTTAGAGTGGGGGTAAATGAAGGTCACGCATTTATATCTATGAATATAGAATTTTTATAAGGGATGTTGACAGTGCAGTCATTTACTTCATTGAAATAAATATACCCTTGGGGAATTTCCGTGCCATTCTGCCCAGCTTCTCCTCTCTGCCCCGGGGGTGATTTGGTGGCATCAGTTAATGTTGATGCTCAGACATGTGGAAAAGAATCAAAGAAAAATAAACAGTGGCATGGTAACTCAGTGTTGATATATTTTAATTAAAAAAATAAAATTGAATCATTACTTTTAACATGGATACAGCATTTAAAATGAGGACCCAGAATTTCTTTTTGTTTTATTTCTCCTGGTGTTTCTTATAAATAATTGATTACATAGATTTTTGTATTCAACTAAGTAAAATGACAGATGCTTTGATAGTGTCTCCAGGTAATAGCATAGTACCAGGTACACAATACATATGCATTAACTATTTGTTAATTTGAGCAAATGGATTCCTACAATTCAAAAGCAAGCAGTAAAATAGAATTACAAAATCAAGGAGCTCCATGTTGTTGCGAATGGTAGGATTTTATTTTATTTTTTTAATTGTTGAGTAGTATTCCATTGAATATATGAACAATAACTTCTTTATCCAATTGTCTATTGATGGGCATTTAGGTTGCTTCCATATCTTGGCTCTTATAAATTGTGCTGCCATAAACATAGGAGTGCATAGACCTTTATGAATTATTGTTTTGTTTTTATTTTGGATAAATACCCACAAGTACAATTGCTGGGTCAAAAGGTATATTCATTTTTAATTTATTGAGAACTCTCTAGACTGTTTTCCATAGTGGCTGTACCAATTTGCAATGCCACCAACATTATGTGAGGGTTCCTTTTTCTACACATCCTAACAAACATTTGTTGTTCTTTAATTTTTTGATGGTAGCCATTCTGACAGGTGTGAGATGATATCTCATTGTGGTTTTAATTTGCATTTCTCTGATTAGTGACTTTGAGCATCTTTTTATATGTCTATTGGCCATTTCCTCTTTGGAGAAATATCTGTTCAGGTTTTCTGCCCGTTTTTTAATTGGATTGTTTTTTCTTTTGTTGTTGAGTTGTGTTGAGTTCTTTATATACTTTAGATATTAACCTCTTATCAGATTGCCGGAGCCCGCCAGCTAAGAGCGAACAGTTCCTGAGAAGGGGAGTGAGGATTGAGAAAAGAGAGAGAGAGACAGAAGATAGAATCGGGAGGGCTAACAGTGAATAATAAGCCCCAAGTTTATTTAGCACAGCATATTTATTCCCTTGGAAGAGCACAGAAGCAACACCCACACATATGCAAATGATTGCTGACCTTTACATAAGTTCTCTCAAAGCATCCTTGTTCCTGTTTTCATCTCTTATTCCCTGGGGCAAGGAATGTCTCTTATTCCCTGGGGCAAGGAACATTCACATTAAGCCAAACTTCCTCCTTCAGTAACAAGCTATCCATTAACAAGCCCATCTGCTCTGCAAACTTCTAGCTTGCAGGCAACTCCAACCCTGTCTGCAGGGCATTCATCAAGAATGGCTCCCAACATCAGATGTATCATAAGCCAATATCTTCTCCCATTCAATGGGTTTTTTTTTGCTGTGCAAAAACTTTTTAGTTTGATATAGCCCCATTTGTTTATTTTTTCTTTTGTTTCCTTTGTCTGAGGAAATATGTCCAAAAATAAATTACTAGTAGCAATATCAGAGAGATTATTGCCTATGTTTTCTTCTGGAAGTTTTATGGTGTCGGGTCTTATATTTAAGTCTTTAATCCATTTTGAGTGTTTCCTTGTATATGGTGTAAGAAATAATAAAAATAATTTTAACTTACATTGAGCATTTTCTTTCAGCCTAAAACTTATATGTGTGATTATATTTGTTTAATGTGGAATTAGGGACTTCTAATATAGTTTCACAAATTGGAATTCCATATTATATTTATTTTATAAACCATATCTTTAATATACTGTATATTACAATTTCCATTGTAATACTTATAATGATTGAGAAAAAGTAGCTTATAGCTTATTTGTTGGGGCATTGAGTACTTGATAATTGGAGAATGAGCTATGAGTGTGCAACTGGCTGTTAGCATTAGCTTTGCAGAAGGAACAAAGATTGCTGATTAATTTAGCAAATTTATTCAGTAGAACTTGCATAGAAATATTTTTCAAAATACTTTATTATGGTATGATTGGCATTTAAAAAACTGCATTTAGTGTACATAACTTGAATTTGGAAATAAGTCTACAATCATGAAACCATCTTCACCATCAAGCCCATAAACATATCCATCACCTCCCAAAGTTTTCTCCCATCCCTTTCATTATAATTATTATTTTGTGGTTAAAAACATAGTATAATATCTACCTTCTGAGCAACTTTAAGTATATACTACAGTATTGTTAACTGTAGGCCAACAGGTACATGAAAAGATGCTCAATATCAAGGATATGGTAATCAAAACCACAATGAGATGTCACTTCATACTTGTTAAGATGCCTATTATATAAAAAATAAAATAAAAAAAGATAAATGTTGGTAAGCATATGGAGAATAGGAAACCCGGTACACTGATGGTGAAAATTTAATTGTTATAGCCACTAAAAAAAAAAAAATAATAAAGATTTTTCAAAAATTAAAAACAAAACTACAATATGTTTCAGGAATTTTACCTCTGGGTATTTATCCAAAACAATTCAGGATCTCAGAGAAATATCTGCACTCCGAAGTTCACTGCATAGAAATCTTTATACCTATAATTTTGTTATATATTTTTAGATAAGTCCGAAAATGGAGGAGGTAGGGGAAAAAGACAACATGAATGGTAGCAAATGGTGTTAGCATTTCCATCATTGAAAGAAGGAGCATAATAGAGCTCCAAGAATCCTGCATCAGATAACCAGAAAACCAGAAAACCAGAAAACTTTGCTCTTCTAACTGTGGCCTCAAAGAAAAGACACCATAGCTAAGGGCATCAGTTTCTTCATCTGCAGAATAGAATAAACTAGATAATCTCTGAAAAATTTAAGGAAAAATACACAGGATTAAGATGTAGTGTTTTCTTGGTTGATGAAATGTTTACAATTTGAATAAGAAGACAAGTTTTTTAAAGTTATTTTAAGCAATGTTGTGATTCCATTATAAGATTAATCTCACATTTATATGGAGGATAAATTGCAATGAAGAGAAATTAGAGATAAGGAAATCTTATAGAAGATGCCTATAGTAAAGAGAGATTCTGAAGACACAGGATTGTGGAGTTGGAAATGAAGTTTATTAAGTGCAGCATCAAATAAATTATTTTCTATGGTAACAGTTTTAATGTTGAAGATAGAGAGAAAAGTCAAAGGTGATATTAGTAAATCAGGCTTGGTTGGTTGAAAAAAGGGTGGCATCACAAAAGGAGAAAATTTTTTTAGTTTTGATCAAATAGACATTTAAACAGAAAGACACAGTGCCAGGGTTCAGAAGAACACTTGGTTAAATGTTTTCAAAGAACGAAATCTTTTAATTGCCTTATATCGTTCATTATTAGACATGATTTCACTCATCAACAGAAGGATTGGATTGTTTGTAAAAAAAATAAATAAATTTGTTTTTGAGCTTGCTGACTGGCGGTATTGGTGGGGCATGTGGATTGTTTCCACAGGAAAACGCAAATAGTTCATGAGAGTACATGTCCTTCGGGACCATGTTTTATTTATTTTTACATGCAGTAGGTGTTGATAAATATTCACTGAATGAATAAATAATGAACAAAAAAATCATAATTCTGTAAAATTAGTTTTGAATAATAGATTTTTTTCTGTCTGGCAATGAGACAGAAACATATTTAAATTACTATAATTATAGACATTTTGTAATTGTTCCTGCATATTTTGTTTAACTCTCATAAATTTTCTCAAAGTAAGAATTATGAATTGTCTTAAAGTTTAGTGATATATAACACTATTTCTTATTAATAGCAAAATATTAGTATTAAATTAATTTTATAAAGCAGCAATTGTCAGAATAAGTAATATAATAAATACAAAAATTTTATGAAGAACCTAAATTATACATGAGGGACATTTTGTTGTTTCTATGCTTAACAGAATAAGTTTTTGACTTGATAACAATTTAATCTTTGCTTCAAAATGTCTGATTCTGTCTCTGCTGGCCTGCAGGAAGATATGACATGTTTTTATCCTATGTAATTTTATATAACTATTCTGTTACTTATCTAAACAGTGATTTTGTAATTCTTGGTACTTTTGCCTTGAGTGGTTTTGCTGAAAGGGAAAATTTAAAGTTGAAAATATTCTTTTGCTTAGTCAATCATTTAATCTCCAAGCTCATGACCATTGCCTTAAAGACATTTGTCACTAATCAAATATTCTTAATGCACTCTGTTGAAAAAAGAGTGGGTGTTAAAGTGGTGTTGGTTATTTCTGTAGCAAAAAAAAAAAAAAAAAATCCCCCTTTCTGATAATAGCTCCAAATACAGAGGTGGGCCCAATACAACCTGGCCCATACACATGAACCTGATTGAACAGTACTGGGGACTTAGATACCTGACCCAAGCAGGGCTAATAAGATACTTTCTCATGAGAACTTTTAATATTGTATTTCAAAATAATTTTTGAGTTATAAAAAGCTGCAAAAAAAATAATAAATTTTCCACATATCCTTCACCCTGATACTTTATTTCCCGAGTATTTGAAACTTCAAGAGAGGCACCTGAAGACTGGGAAATGGCAGACTGTTAAACTTCTGAGCAGCCTTGCTGCTCTGGCTTCTCTGTCTCAAGTTTCGATTGCTTGGGTCCTCCTTGTATTGCTGTACCTATTTATCTCTTAATTTCAGATGTGCTGGTTATTAAAATGTGCACGTCATATCTTAGGTTATAGAGAATAATAATCCTAGGTGCTGAGCTCTTAAACCCATCATCACATTCCACAAAAACCACATTTCCCACAAACTGCTTCCTGGCAATCACTGAGTGTGGTCTGGAAATAATGCAGGGCCATTCCTGGAGGGCATATGACTCTGACAGGTGACTTTGACTTGAGGGTACCCAAAGGCCTTGATTTACTCTGTTTTGAATTGTACTAGAATCCAAGATGATTTCTTCTACCAAGAATTTTTTTCCTTCTGCCTCTAACTCAAAGTCAGGCTTACATCAATGTATAACTGTTCTTTCAGCATTCTTCTCATCCACTGCCTTCTTTAGTGATAAAAGTTACGTAGCCCCTTCCTTGTTGGCTGCTTGTCTATTACCTCAAAGATGTCATGCTCAGTTGATCATCTCCACAACTACTTTCAATGTTAAACTCTCTCATCTGCCCTTTGGACCTTGTTTGTTCTTAAGATAATTGCAGCTGCTTGGTTGTTGGTGACTAACCACCACTATCTGGCTTCTATTATGTCAAGAACTCATCATATATATGAATATTAATGATCCTGACTTGATGACCACATCTCCTACTGTCATCCTTTGCTGGCAGAGGAGAGCCACTTCTCAACTTCTTCGTGATGCTGCTATCATTTCCACAACGTATTCCTAACAACCTTAGTAAGTACTGTCCTCTGGGCCTCTTGTGGAATTCACCCTACAGTAGGTCTTCTGGCCTTATATCATCTGTGCATCCCAGCATGCTCAGTTTCTTTATCCACTTTATTTGACTCATTAAATAATGGTTCATAAAAAGGAGTGGAACAATGAATACAATGTAAATTAAAAGCAAAAGAGAAAGAATGTGATATTTTAGATTGAGAAGTAAAATGATTCAACTTGAAGTTAACCTTGTTGCTTCAAAAAAATAGTAAGAATACAAGTCTAGTTAAAAACCTGGCTATTGAAAAAGATAAGCAAGCATTTTACTTCAAGATTGAGAGATTTCAACTAGATCTATCCTTCTGAAGGAAACATTTTGGTTAATTTATTCCATAAATTAAAAAAAATGGTAGTGTACTGGATGGATCAACTGAGAAGAGAGAAAACCAAGAACATAACAGATATACATAAACGAAAGAATCAGGATGTACATAGCGTATGGAAAAATATAAAGAAAACAATGGTATGGCTTCACATGCACACAGCTATATATTTTTTGTTGTTGTCACTGTCTTTTATTTCTACTTGTGACCTATGGGATGAGCCACTCAGATTCTCAAAATTCTCCTGTGAGTGTATTTTAATGGTGCACCTTTGAGCTATTGAAACTTATTATAATGTTAATTAAATGTATTTTCCTCCAGCCTCCTATGCATATTAAGCCAAGCACAATTTTTTTCCTTTGAGAATTATACTAAGTAACATGTATATGTAATAGCCTAGACATATGGCTTACATGCCATTACATATCTATTCCTCCTTTTGTACAACTAATTTGGAATTAAGAGAATAGGCTAAAGTATATTATAAGAATGACAATACAATTTTTATAAAGCATGACATTTGAACATGAAGATCTAGCTCTTATCTTTGATCCCATAATGTTTTTCCTAGATGCTTTTAGCAAAGTATGAAGAGCATGATGTTTAAGACACAGAAAGGCTGGATTCAAATCTCAACTTTGATCCATGTTAGATATCTGAACTTTGATGACTTAAATGTCTCTAGACCTCGGCTTTTTCATTTCTATACTATAATTAATAATTTAATTGAGCTATTTTGAAGAATAAATAAACTATATTTTAAAAGTTGTTAGTATTATAAAATAAAAGCCAACAAGTATTAATTACTATGAATATTATTTTTATTATTTTATTATTTTTTTGTGATTCCCTTATTGAACCATAAAATCTTGAATGTATATGCAAATATTTACAACTGAAAACACAAAAATGCTTACTAAATATTGGTTAAATAAATGAACAAAATGAGAAAATATCTGATAGGCAGTCATGTACCAGGGTTGATCTTCTACAGTGAAAGTTACTATTTATTTTGTAAAGAGAAGCTTGAGTATAGCCTTGCGAATCTGTTTTGTTTTTACACTATAGATGATGGGGTTGAGCACAGGGGGCAAAAGCAGATATATATTGGCCATCATTGATTGAACCACTTTGGGGGCCGATTGACTATAGCGATGCACCAAGGACAAGCTCATCATAGGAATATAGAAAATAGCCACTGCTCCAATGTGGGAGATGCAGGTGCTAAAGACTTTGTGCCGTTCTTCAGAGGAGGCAATGGTGAACACAGAGCAAATTATCAAGATATAGGACAGAACAATGCATGGTGTATCTACTCCTGTGGTCAGGCTGAGATCAATTAATCCGCAGATACTGTTGGGCCGAATATCTGAACATGCTAATTTGATCACATCTGGATGGTAACAGTAGGAATGGGAAAGAACATTTGCTTTACAGAAATGGATGGGTTTAAGGAGCAAAAGTAGTGGTACAATTAATACTACAGTGCGCATTATTATTATGAGACCCATCTGAATTATTCTAGAATTAGTGAGAATGGTAGTGTATCTTAGAGGGTAACAGATAGCCACATAGCGGTCAAAGGCCATAGCCATCAGTACTCCAGATTCTGTGAAGGTAAATCCATGAAGGAAAAACATTTGGGTAATGCAGGTATCTAGACTGATTTCTCTTGCATTAAACCAGAGGACAGCTAATGTTGTTGTCATTGTAGAAACAGTCAAACCCAAGTCTGTGGCTGACAGCATGGAGAGAAAATAGTACATGGGCTCATGGAGACTCTGCTGGGTAATGATGACAAATAGAATCATGCTATTCCCAGAGAGGGCAATGAAATAAAGACAGCAGAAGGGAATGGAGATCCAGCTATGGACAGAGTCTAGACCAGGAATACCAGTCAACAAGAAAATAGGAAATGTAGATGACAAATTACTTAAGATCTCCATGTTGTCCTGGGTTTGTAGGATTTGTCCTCACAATGCTCACATCCTATAGAAATAATAAATTATGTGGTTACATAAAAATATCTAAATAAGTTTTTTTTTGGTTAGGAGAGTTACCTAAAAATAGATAAGTACTCTATCATTGAGAAAACTGAAATCCATCTCTAATATATACATATATTTTTATATATATATTCTTAAATTCAAGGTAATATTTTCATATAATGTTATACATATTGAAAGAAAATTCTTTTCTCTATCAACCATTTAAAGCTTCATTAAATATAAGATTAAGTGGTTAAAGACCTAAAAATACCAATGCATTCATATTCAATATGTTGTGTATAAAATGACTAATAGAGGTCCACTTAAAGATATCTATGGATCTGTAGTGCTCATGTGGCTATCTACAGGAAAAATTTCCAGATTTGCTGATAGTATTCATTTGGAAGTTACCATTGTATAAGTGCTATTTTAATTCAACAGTGTAGGTGAACAACTTTAGAGATTAGATTTACAAGAGAAAACCCATAAAGATGGAACTTTGTAGAAGTTATTGGAAAGGTTCATAAACACTAAAGCAAAATGAAGTGAGACAGCTTTACAGAAAGCATTAGAAACAAGAATCACCACCCATCATAACTGGGTGTTATACATGAACAACTGTGTTAAATTGCTTGAGTGGTCAAATCTTCTAACTATTAAAACGAAATGCCTCTGAGAACACACTAGTTGCCTAGAAAAAAATAGTTGAAGTACAGCATTGAAAGATGAGAACCTGCCACAGTAGCTTGTGGAATGAATGGAAAAATAAGTAGTGGAGGCATAGTGTCTATTAGTTTTAAAAACTTGTCAGTGAAGGCAAGGAGGAAAATAGGTCATGACTAAAGAAGACTGTAAGGTGTATGAAAGATTTTTGCAAGATTATAAAGGCTTAGAGAAATGTATTTATAAACTGAGGTTAAAGATATAGTAAATAATGAGAGATTAAAATATAGAATGATGGAAGATTCATTGATATAGAAAATTCCTTAAGAAGGTAGTAGGTAATTAAATGTAAAGCATGATTGACAATAGTGAGTAGGTGGAAAGTGGATAGGTTGGTGGATGCTGATGTTGTGGACGCTGACATGAGTGCTACATTTTTTTTCTACAAATAGAATAAAAATATGTACATTTTAACAAATAGAATAAAATATGTTTATTGTGGCCAAATATGCCAAACACAAGATTTACCATCAACTATTTTTAGGTGAGCTGTTCAGTGTTTTAAAAACATTCATAATGCTGTGTAACCATTGCCACTATCCATAAATCTTTTCATCTTGTAAAACGGAAACTCTATAATCAATTTATATAATAACCCCCCTCATTCTTCCTTACCCTCAGCCCTTGATAATCACTATTCTACTTTCCCTTTCTATGATTTTGAAAACTCTAAATATCTCATATATGTGAAACCATATAGTATTTATCTTCTTGTAATGGTTTATTTCTGTTAGTGCAATGTCTTCAAGAGTCATTCATGTTGTGGAATATGTCAGATCTTTTTTTCCTTTTTAACTAGTGCCTACTTTTTTTCCTTGTGAATTATTAGGAGGTAATATACAGTGATGGATGCTCGTTTGAAGATAAGGTCGAGGTTTTCAGTAGACATTGCAAGGAATAAGAGGGTTATTTAAACCAATACACACAAAAATGTTATAAATGTTTTAAAGTCTTGTTTACTTAAAAATGTTTTAAAGTCTTGTTTACTTAAAAGATAATATATTTATGTCATTAAAATCAATTCTAGGAAGATTTAAAGTAAAATAATAGCAATATAAGTTATTATAATATTAATATTTTTTGATCAAGCTTTTAAAAATACTTGGTGAAGTTTACATTCTGAGAGTAAATACACTGTTACAAGTACATATGTTAGTATTTCTTTTATGGTAGTCTACAGTTTCTTTTTAATCTTCAGTTTCCAGGGTTTATTTCATATTACAATATTCAACTATAAACTAGTAGGGGTTGGATATCTGTGTGTTACCTAGATCTTTGAGGACAGGATGGACTCTAATGTTATTTGACTTTTCTGTAAGCCCATATAAATATTTCTAAATAGATAGCAAAGTACCACACTAACACAATGAATATCTTTCTCTATCACCTTACCAACTTTATGTGGAAAGAAGAGCTTCCATTTACTTCTTTGACAGCAGAAAAAGAACAGGTTACAGTTCTGGAACCATGGACTTTATAACAAAGTGGGAGTGAGCTATGGGAATATTGGTAAAATGTGAATTTTCCTGGGACCATAGACAGAGAAAAATAGAAATCCTTTTCTCTATCTATAAATACAGGAAAATGCTGTATAGTCACAGAGGGGATTTAGCTACTAACTTAAGTGAAAAGTGGTCCACAGGGACCTTAAATGTAAAGCCAAGCAACCAAATCATCTACATAAATGGGTGTTTAGACATTGCCTGTCACTGGGGAATAGAGAGGTACATGTCATTGTCTCTGGATTATCTATTATGTTGGGAAGATAGCAATGCATACCAATGTTCACTGAAATAGTTTTGGTGATAACAAAGAGAGAAAAAAATATGCAGGCCAGTCTGCAAGTCCCTGTTTCTTCAATACCACACTGACTTGTAGAGGGGTACATCCGCTCTCATATTCACCTTTGTCTAGCCGATTACTAGCTTTTCCCCAAGGTTAGCTTCTGATATATTGAATGGGCCCCCTTTTGCTAGGGGCTGAGATCACTGTGAGTGAATGATGGATTTTCATGTGCATGTGTTCTTGCTCTGGTACTTGCTATTTTCCTATGGTAATAAGTTTAACATCCCAAGCTATTGGGAAGTTTTGGCTATCCTTGTCTGTGTAGGGGGTTGAGTAATGAATGCAGATTACTTTATAAACCTAGAAATTTTGGAATTCACAGGAAAATCCAAGATGCACACCTAAACATTATGTTTTCCAGCCTTGCATTGTCAGTAAGCCTCTGTTTGCCTAGGTATCAATTAAATAAGTAAATTGTTCTCCATTTAACTATTTTTATATAATTTGTATTTGGCTGTTTTTCCTATTACTTCTTTTTCTGAGAGCATTCAATGGCAGGCAGGAGTTCAATTCACTATTTTATAACTCTATTTGGAACCCCTATCTAGTGTCTTGACTGATACTTCAACAACAGAAATGAGCTATCTTCTTTTGGTGAAAAGAAGAGGAAGGCAATTACTCTTAAAATAAAACTCAAGGTAATTGTCCAGTGCGAAGGCAACAAGCCATAAACACATGTTACATGAAATATTCAATACTTTATTATAAAATAGGCTTTGTGTGAGATGATTTTGGTCAACTGTAGGCTAAGTAAATGTTCTGAGCATGTTTAAGTTAGGCTAGGCTAAGTTATGATATTTAGTAAGTTACATGTATTAAATGCACTTTTGACTAATGATGTTTTCAACTTATGTTGGGTTTATAGGGATGTAACCCCATTGTAAGATGAGAAGCACCTATAATTTAAATAGAAAAACAGATGCATGTTAAACTATTAGAAATGAATACTATTATTTGATTGCATATGAAAAATGCTCATTTGTCTAAATTTTATAATAATTGCATTAATGCTGGCAATATAGAACATGTTTATTATAGTGCAGTTAATATAAGTTCTGACTGCACATTAACAGCAACTGGGAAGTTTCGAAAAATATACTGTGCTCATAGCAGTCCAATCGAATTATCTTTGTACTATTGGACTTGAGTCTCATTTGATTTGATATAAAATAAGGAATGAGAATTGCTTTTTAAATGTAAGAGTACTAGGATGGAATTCTAGAAACTTATCTAAATTTTCTAATACTTGTAAATCTTGAAAAATTTGATTAACCTCTCTTGATCTCAGTTTTCTCAGACATAAAATGATGATAGGGCATAGTAATTTCATTTTTTGAATATTTATGATATTGAATTATCTCATTGATTCCCACAGTTATGAAATTTTATTATCTCTTTGATTCCCATAGTTTCCTGCAAGTAAATGATAATATCTTCACTTCATATGTTAAGACGTTGGAATCAGAAAAACCTATCAAATTTTATGTTGATAGTGAATATTAGAGGTAAAATTTAATCTCAGATTTGTCTAAAGATTCTACAGTTTTTGCCCAGATAGAAAGCTTTATGGCTAGAACATTTCTAATGGCTTAGTAACATAGATGTCAATATAAAAAACTTGTCCTTAAATATTTTAAGTAAATCTTTTACTGAAGCATAACATAGACAACAGTAAACAACTCACAATTGTATAGCTTGGATTTTCACATAAGAACACACTGACAAAACTACTAGCATCCAGAAGCCACCTCTTTCAATTTTTAAATTTTTCTTCCTCTTTCTTCTAGGGCAGTCACTATCCTGACATCTATCAAAATAGGTAAAATTTTCCTGCTTTGAACATTAAATTAATGAAATAATGCTTATTTTAATTGATTCTTTTATGTGTGGCTTTTTTTAACATTGTTTGTGAAATTCATCTACATACTTATGTGTAAGTATAGTTCTTTCAGTTTCATTGTTGTATGATGTTCCATCCAATAACTGACCTCAACTAATGTCTCAAATGTGTTGTTTTTTCAATCACAAATAATTCTGCTATGAACATAATTTTCCTCCATATTTATAAAACATGTGTGCCTTTCCAGTGGTTAGAGGACTGAGAACTAGATCACTGGGTATGCCTTTGTTCAACTTTGTTAAATAAGTCTAAGAAGGTTTCCAAAGCTAATACAGTCATTTTCACTCCCACTAACACTAAATGACAGTTCTTGTTAATTCACATCTTTCTTTTATAGGTAGGATTTCTAGTTTTGTTTGTTTGTATGTTTGTTTTGTTTTAGCCTTTCTGGTGGCAGTTTACTGGTAGTTTACTGAAGTTTCAATTTTTATTTTCTTTATGATTAATTGAGGGGAACAGTTTTTGATATATTTTATGATGTTTGACTATTTACTCTTAGGAAATGCCTTTCCAAGGTTTTTTTTCTTTTTTTTTTTTTTGGGGGGGGGGAAAGTTAGTTTAATTTTATAGAATACAGATGCATCTATTGATGCATACTTACTATAACTTATTTCCATAACAGAAGATTACTTGTTTAAGTGGTTATTGACTAAGGCCTGATCCTTCCAAATCTTTTGCCTATTTTCTATTGAGTTGTGTTCCTTACCTCCTCATCACTCATTCATGCCTTTCATTTCCATATGGTTATCCAAAAGATCTGGCACTGGTTATGAAAGTAAACATTTTTTGCCATTGCATTGTAAAATCATTTTTGGTATATAGCAACTAACTTTTTGTGTTTTTTTTCTAGATTTTCTGTTGTGTCCTATTTTGTTTGTCAGTCTCTTCATTGCCTTTATAGCATGCTTTGATGCCTGGTAGTATAAGCTCTTCAATTTTATTCTTCTGTAACAGTGCTTTGACAATTCTAGATCCTTCACCTTTCCACATAAATTTTAGAATAACTTTTGCAGAAAAAAAAAGATTTTGAATGGGATTAAATAAGATCTATTAATCACTTTCAAAGAACTTATTTATTTAAAATATAGAAACTTAAACTAATATATGAAATCCCTGAGTTTTTATATTTTTTTTAATTTCTCCATTCAATGCTTAATATTTTTTCTATTACCTTTCATATATTGCATTTGATTTATTCCAAGTTGTATGATGTTAGAACTATATTTTCTAATTAATTATTATTGATTTATAGAATACAATTAATATTTTAATATTATTCTTGTATTTAGTCATCTTGCTTAATGATAATAATTACTAATAATTACTTATTTATGTCAATTATTTTATCTAAGGCTGTGCCTATTTATTCTTTATGATTATGTAAATGCACAATCATGTCATCTGTGAATAATTTGGTTTATTTTTCTTTACAATGCTGCAGTGTTTTACTTTTCTTGCCTCATTACACTTGTTAAGTTCTCTAATATAAAGTTCCATAGAAGTGGCGATGGTAGAGATATCATTATCCTGTGCCCAAACTCGAAATATTTTTAACATTTCAATATTAATCAGGAATAAGTTTCTGTTTCAGATTATTAAGTTAACATGAATATCTATTGGACGTATTATTATTATTTTTGTGTTCACTGAAGAATCACATAGTTTTTTCTCTTTAGCCTATTAATGTGGTAAAAGATATTGAATAATAAATATTCTTACTGTGTAACTTTGTTAATATTTTTGAGACTTTTGTCTCTATGTTAGAGACATCTAATTTAATTTTTCTTGTTTTGCTATACTTCTTCAAGTTTTTGTGGCCTTACAACAAAATAAGTTAGAAAGTGTTTATTTTTTTTATCCCCTCTGCAGATTCATTACTCCCATCTATGTCTTTATCTTCACGTGTTCTCCTTGTGTCCATGTCTTTGTGTCCAAATTTCAACCCCTTTTAAAAGGAAATCAGTCATTTTGGGCTAGGGTTCACCCCAATAACCTCATTTGAACTTTATTACCTTTGTAAAGACCTATCTTTAAATAAAGTCTTAGAAGTGGTATCTCCAGAAGAAGCTAATAACTAATTTTTAACTATGTTAAAGTCCTTGGATCCACAATAGAGCTACATATGTTAGTTTGTTATAGATATTATCAGCATACAGAATGATTTTATAATGAGAAACTTTTGCTGAATTAAAATATACCTTTTAAAGGAGAGAAATTCACACTAGATTCAGTTGATCTAATGTAATATTTATTAAGTATCTATTATGTACCAGACTTATAGCTATACTCAGTGTGAAGAAATATATAAGAAGTTTGTGTCTTTAGCATAACAATTAATTTATCATATGGAATACATAAAGAACCTAACTGGGTATTAAAATAAATGGGCACACAGTATGAAAAATTAAAATGTACATCTATATTTAAGAAGCAATCAATTGTAGAATGAAAGAGTGATTGAAATCACTTTGGCTATATGGAAGCTAAAGCAATGGAGGAAGAAGTAGGACACTGAGATGTACAGAAATAAGATGATACAAATACAAGAGGCATGTGCCAAATACCTTGGGCTAGGCTCCTCTATAGCGTAGCTATCGCATAACCTGCAATATCATAACATATGGTGTTGTAAAGACGATATGTCAAATCCAACCACAGAGAAGGCCATGAGAGGACATAGATATAGTCTGGTGTCAGCATATGCCAGTTTTAGTATAGCCACGTGCTTGTAGTAAGTCTAGGGAATGATTTGGTTGAGGCAGAGGGGCAACCAGGAGAAAGAGAAACAAAGAGGCTCACTCACAGCACACTTTCTGTTATCATAGCTGTTCTCACCTTGGCCACCAATTATTCTAACAAAATGACATGGTGGGTCAGAAAGCAGATGTACACATCTAGTACCCAGATGACACAGGACCCTGGCAGAAGAGAAAGGATGAATGAAGCAGACCTGGCATTGCAGAGGCAGTTACAGTAGCTGATCTTATGGGATTGAAACCAATGCAATGGACAGCATCTTAGGTTAGGTGGAAGTAAGAGGATCTCCACCATGAAAACCAGCAGGGCTTTGAAGAAATACATGGTTTATAGAAGTAGTCAATGCAGCCACAGTCAAAGGGGGAGGCTGTATCTTACAATTTTCACAGCTTAGCTTATATTAAACAGGTAACAGATCTAGAATTTAGAATCCTCCCACCTTGAAAAGACAGAAGCCATGGGTCGGGTCCTAACCCCTAAAGGTGGCATCAGAGGACAACTATTATTGGAAGAGCAATGTACACTCTGAAGATACTAACCAAGTAATAAACACACATATTATTCTTGAGAAGACTGGGAATAATGAGAGCTGAGTGATTAGAAAATTGTCTGGGCAGAAAACTATTTTTTATATGTTAATAAATATATTTTTCTTGAATTAAACTTAAAAAAATTGGGCTATAATCAGTTTCTCCTGATGGCAGTGTTCATAAATCACAGGCCTATATTTCTAGAATGAAGAAACAACATTTCAAACATTAATCTTCAAATGGAAATGAGTCACAGTAAATGCTACATTAGCCCTTGTTTTTTTATTTCACATAAAAGTTAATTGTGTATAAAGAAATAAATTACTTTATTATGCCTGTGAGTGTATCTAAATGCTTTTCTTTTTTATACACATTGAATTAAAATAAATTTAAAAATCTAGAAAATGGGAGACACACACACACACAGAATGAAAGAACTAACTCTATCAGAATCTTACTTATGCTCTTTCTTGCACTCTAATTCTTTATAGAATTTTGAGGCTATTCCCATAACTTTACCTCCTTTGCCTGGGGTCAGTTCTACCTGTGAGGGTTTAAGTTTTTCCCTCAGAGCCTAGTTTCTTTCTAAGTCTCTCAACAAGACAAGTCCCCACTTTGAATTTGCCCAGGGTTCTGTGGTTCGAACACACAGTGGAAGCTCTCTCTTCTAACATTTAAGTTTCTAGGAAAGATCAAGCCAATATTTTGCTTGGCAGCATCATTCTCTCTCTAGCCCTTTGTTGTTCATGGATTTTTCATGGTTCATTGTCTTTGCAAATGCTGATTCCTCAGCTTTGCCTTTTCTTTCCATTTTCATCTATCTTATGAATTAAAACTACTCATTTTAACACACATAATCATCACCTCCTCAATGATATCTTTTCTGATATTTTTCCTGCCTTCAAGTCTCCCTGCCAATGGAGGAATTCATAAATACCCAAACGTCCTTGTTTAGGCATAAAAATTTGTACTGTTTCTTGGGAAGTCGGCAGGTCTAATCTGTGATTGTTGTTTTATTCTGAGAGCTAAGGATATGGTGACAGGGAAGAGTAGAGACTTCCCCAGTCACACCCCGCAGAAAGGCCTGAACTGGGACAAGCTTTCATGTCTTCTTATTCTGTCTCATGCTTCTTTCAGTTTCTACTTCTGGAGGAAATCTTGGACCTAATTGCTGGGAACCTTGGGAAAGAAATGAAAATCAGGGCTAGTTTCTTCAGTAGCTGCTGCTTGAAGCATTGCTATTGCAAGTGAATAAATCAATCATGCAGTTTAGGTTCATGTACTTGTGAGCCTTTTGAAAATGAGAGCTCCCAGAGAATCAATAAAATACTTTACTTCTTTTTTGAAGTCCTACATAAGATCTTTTTAGCATAAGTGTATTCATCATTTGCTTATTTGTTCATGTAACAAATATTTAATCTCTTACTCTGTTCTAGGCTGCTAAATGTTGGAATAATTTGGTGGCTGTCTTCAAAAGTTCTTAGTTGAAAGGCAAAAAAAGACATGACTGTTGAGGATTAGTAAGAGAGAAGACACATGGAAAAGTAATTATTTAAAAATCAATGAATGAATGATTCCCTCTCCCATGTGGATTCAAAAATACCAGCTTCAAAAAATAAGTTTTGTTGGTAAGTCAAGACACCACCCCACTTGGTCCAGAGTCTATAGCACTACATGCTATTCTTCTTTATTCTTTTTTGAGAACATTTACTCTTCTTTCAACACCTCTTTCCTTCCTGATGTCTTTTCTACCTTCCTATTGGAATGACTGTGCATGCATTACTGCTCTGTTTCTGGTGGTAGGAAAACTGTTGCCATAGATCTGGTTTACAATATCTACTAAGCTGGAAGGCAATTAAAATGGGGCACCTGCTGGGGAGATATTCTGTCTCTATCTCCTCCCTACTGACCTTGATCCTCATTTAAATCAGGTTTAAAATGGTGCTGGCATATTCAAGAAACAGAAATTGGCACAAATTTCATTTTAAATCTCTCTCTAGGGCACCGTTTTGCACAACTTTAGGGACATCATTAATATTGATTACCACATGATTTCTCTTCAGAGTTACACAATCCACAACCCTTTATTTATAAGTGTCTTTAAGACCTATAACTGATTTCTTCCTACCTAGGATGTCTGTTTTTGTTCATTTATTTTCGCCCCACTTTCTGATTTTGCTCTACAGTCTGATTCAGAAACATACCCAAGAATGTTACTTAAATTATTTTACTTCTGTTTCCTTATCTACAAATGGTAGATGGATAATTGCAGTTACTTGTCTATATACACCTGCAGTGATGCTAAAGCCTATAAAAAATATCATGGTTGATATCTGGAAGACTTCCAGAAGCTAGAGAATTTAAAATCTTTTCCATGACGGCATGTACCTAAGATAGACAGTTGCGAATCAGGACCCAAAGCCTGATACTTCAGGGGATGAGGTGAAGGCTCTGACCTGCAAAGTACCTCTTTGGGCCTGTCTGTCCTTCCCCCTGGGCCTGAAAGAAATAGGCTTAGAAGATAGTCAGTGACTTCAGAATTAGAAGACTGAGAATCAACATTAAGCACACGATGATATCATTAGGGTATTAAGGAGTGAGTGTGATGACAGCAGATTGTACCAGGTGCTGTGAGAGCATGAGGAAGGATTGTTAGGATGAGCCATGAACTTTCAATATGTAGAACCAAAGTGCCAAGCACAGTACTGGCACATAATAAATGGGGGAAAAATGCTTGTCAAATTTGAATAAGAAATGTTACTATACTAATAACACTGCTTGACTCTGCAGAGTAGACAATAAAACAAAGCATTTCTCCATTGAAATTACTCTAGAATTGAGCCCCGAGGGCATGGCTTCGCTCTGAGTAATATTAAAAAAACTAGGGAAGCTGACCTGCCAGGAACTGTTTTCGTCAAGTTCTGTCTGGCCTCTCTTAGTCACTATGCCACATTGGAGATGTGTGTTACTCAGGAGGAGAGAGGCACTGTGACTACTCTGCCTCTCTTACTAATGGGAAATTGAGTCTCTCATTCAAAGTGCTCACTTGATAGTTTCTGCAAACAACTACAAACAAGCTTGATGCCCTGGATCCACAGGTTCTTCAGGTTGTAATGAAAGCAATCATCTATTTTCACTAATTCAAAATACTTAAACATGCTTTTCTAATCTTGAAAGAGCTGCATAGCTTAAGTAATAATTTTTTTTTTAAATATTGTTGCTAGAATTGTAGGTATTCATTGTGCTTATTTTGGTAGTCTTACTCTACTTAGATGTTCTGATTGCCAATTTCTCTTGTCCTTCACTCTTTCTCATCCTATTACAGAACCCTAAATATTTCTTGAATAAAAATATAAAATATTCCAAATATTTTATATGTTAATAAAAAGAAATGAGTAAAAAAAAATTGTTATTTCCATAACAAATTTATCTTATTTGACAAAGTCCTTCTAAATTTCCATGAGAATAATACAAGGATCCCTTAGGACTGAGAAGTCTGGTATTCCTCATTTTTGGAGGAATAAGGCAAAAATGGACCTGCAAAATGCCATCTTGTGGGCAGTAGTGAAATTGTTGGGATGATGGTATTAGGTACATGTGAAAATTCAATCATTTGTTCATGTAACTAGTGGATTTTTTTGTTTGTTTTTTTGCAGAGAGCTAGGTTTGGGGATAGGATAGTGAACAACTATGCTATGCTTTTATGAAGCTTCTTTTTATTTTTTAGAACCTTCTTTGCTTTTGGCTTTGACAGGAGAGTGGTAAATGAAGATCAAAATACAAATGCAATGATTATAGTGGGTAGGTTTATTACCTTGTTTGAGGTGCTTTATAGGTGTATGCAAATGTCCAAACTCAACAAAATGTGTATATTAAATATGTGCAACTTTTTGTATGTTAAGTATACCTCAATAAAGTTGAAAAAATAAAGAAAACAGAGTTTTCTACAATAGCTTAACATTTTAATTTAAAAGGAAATTGAATATTAACAAGTGTTAAAATTTCTAGTGACTTTTTTACTACCTTTAACTGTACAATATAGTTATCTCCAGAAGAGAACCTTCTCAATTTTTTCAAAACTTCTTTATTCTGAAACTCATTGTCATCAAAAGATAAGCAAGTTTTATAAAGAGAAACCAACACTCAGCTACTTAATCCACATTGTTAGCAGTCTCAAAAGTAATTCTGAAAACTTTATGTCTGGATTTTCAAGCTTTTCTGAAACTTACTCTATTCTGAGTCCCCCGTCCTCTTACATCGCCTACTCTACTCCCTTTGGCGTTGGAACAGAATTAACCTCTTCTATACGATTGTGTTGTTTCAATAATTTTTTTCCCCTAAAATTAAACTTCCTTACTTGAGGATAACTTTTAAAATCACATAAATATGCAAAAACAAAATTAAATATCACAAATCTCACTACTCTGAGTAGCTATTATTAGCATTTGGATATATTTTTAGAATCTTTTTCTATGCATTTGTATTCCCTTTTAGAATTGGCATCAGTTTTAAGGACAATTTTTTTTAACTTTAATATTATATCTTGATAAGTTTTCACATCCTTGGATACTCTGAAAATATAATTAAATGATACATGATAAATTGTTTCATCTGGTTTCTTATAGATCAATATTTGAATATTTTTTTAATTTTGTTTTTATAAATAACAAATCTATGCATGCCTTTGTAACTTTTTTCTAAAATTACATTTCTATAAAGATTCTAAGATAAGGAAAATATATATATTTTTCTACAGTTTTGATGGAAATTTCTAAACTCCTTTTTAACAAAGTATACCAATTTATACAAACAATGCAAAAATAATTTTCACCATAGTGGTCCGTGGTCACTAATTTGATAGGTCAACATATTTTTTATAGTTTTCTTGTGATAAAGAAAATAGGTCAATTCAGCATTTATTATTAATTGCATCTCTCTAAGAGCTCTTGTCCTGGGTGTCTTGAAAATTGTTTCTTTTGCTTCGGGAGGGTTGTTGACCTTTGGCATGGTTGTTCACAGAGATGACTTAGTGACAATATGTGATGGCCTAGAAAACTTTTTGCATTTATGTCCCAAATCAGTAAGACAATTAGAGTGGCTGTCATTCCATGCCCTTTGGCTCAGGAGTCTTTTCTACAATACCCTGGAATAATCCTGTTTCTGATTTGTTTGGTTTTAACTCCATAGATGATGGGGTTGAGCATAGGAGGCACCAGTAGATAGAGATTAGCTAACATGATGTGTACCACTCTGGGCACATGATGCCCAAAACGGTGGGTGAGGAAAGTAAAGAGGGCTGGGATGTAAAAAGCCAAGATGACACAGATATGAGAAGCACATGTGCCAAAAGCCTTGACTCGGGCTTCACCAGAGGGCAACCCTAGCACTGTTCTCATGATCATCATATAAGATATACTAATGACAATCATATCAAAGCCAACTACAGAGAAGGCCACGAAGAGCCCGTATGCACGATTTATTCTAGTATCAGCGCACACCAACTTCAGCACAGCCATGTGCTCACAGTATGACTGGGGAATGACCTGGTTAGAGCAGAAAGGCATCCTAGAGACCATAAAGCAGAAGGGGCTCACCCATAGCAGTCCTCTCATCATCACAACTGCCCCCAGTGTCCCCACTACAGATGGGGTCAGGACACTAGAGTGATGAAGTGGGAAGCAGATAGCCACGTAACGGTCCAAGGCCATAGTCATGAGCACCCCAGACTCCACAGAAGAAAAGGCATGGATGAAGAACACTTGGATGAGGCAGGCATGGTATTCAATCTTGTGAGCATGAAACCAAAAAATAGCCAGCATTTTAGGTTGGGTGGAAGAGGACAGGACCAGGTCAGTGATAGCCAGCATGGCCAGAAAGAGGTACATGGGCTCATGCAGGGTGTGGTCAGTTCTAATTATGTGAAGGACAGTAATATTGCCTATTATAGCCATGACATACATGGCACAAAATGGAAAAGCAATCCAAAACTGGGAATTCTCGAGTCCTGGGATCCCAAGCAGGGTGAAGGACACAGGCTGAGAAGAGCTGTTCCCTGAAGTCAGCATCATGGGGTAGTTAATGTGTTCTTCAGTGGCAAGTAATCTGTTCTCTGCAGGTGATAACAATAAAATAAATCATTATTATTATTATTATTTATAATCTTTCAGAAGAAGCAATTAATTAAATACTTAGGCAAGTGGATTTAATGATAAACTAGAATAATTTAAACTGTTTTAATAAGTAAAATTTGCAAATAAAGTGATGTTACTCTTTATTCATATTTATGCCACTCAAAATGGAGTCAGAACATACTAGCTATAAGTATACTTTTAAAAATAAAAAACAGTATTTTTTTGAAAGTACAATCTGCTAAGGAAAAACTGTCTTGACAAATAATGCCATAGTAGTTCTTAACCTTTTATTCTTTAGAACTAACAACTGATTTGTTTAACTTTCCCCTTAGGTTCTTTTCATCTCTCTGTTTAAGCCACTTGGGCAACTTTTCAGGGTAGGAAGCCAGTTGGAAAACACCTGGTTTAAAGGTTTATAAGAATGTATATAGAGATGTTGAGCTAGTTTTGATTTATGACAGTTACCATGAGGATTTGGGCTGAAAAATAACTCACTGACTGATTGTGCATCTGTTAATTAAACTTACTATCTTTAGTGTATGACTCCTAGATTAGGAGGCACCAAACTTCTTTTTTTCTGTAAAAAATCAGATCATAAATATTTTAGGCTTTGTGGGTCATACAATCTCTCTTGCAACTAGTCAGCTGAGCCATTGTACAATGAAAACATTCACAGTCAATACATAAATGTGTGAATGTGGCTATATTCCAATAAAACTTTGTTTACAAAAACAAGCTGAAAGCTGGAATTGGCCTTTAGGAGTTTTCTAACTCCTGTTCTATATTATAAATTTTCATGAGGTCAACCCTGCACAACATGCAATCCCTAGCACCTCTGTGCTTTGCATAGAATAGGAGTTTAAAAACATTTGCCAAAGCAAATAAAAAACAAAGGCCATTTATTCAGCAGCAGTAAACTTAAATAGCTAATTACTCATCTCTTAAAACATTATGATAGAGCCCCCTAAGCATTGTTTTGACCCCATGACCACAGAACAGTTATGTCCATACTAGAAGTTGCCCTAGCATCCAGTGAATGACTTTGTATATGTCATCATTAATCCATGTATTGCATTACATGGATTAATGCTACCTTCTGATTCCTCTGCTGATCACTCCCTACCTCAGAGTCAGTGATGCAAAAGCATACATGGTTCTTACCCAACACCTTTTCATTATTTCATCTCGGTTGACCCTAGCCTTAGTCCAAAAGCATTAGTTCTTTCCTCCATAACAGAAACATATAGGCAAAAAGAGTGTCTTTCAAATCCCTCTTAACAAACCACTTCTGAGGACTAACACTGTTTCATTCGACCACACCCAATGGTTCTTAAAAAAGATTTCTTCATAATCCCAGATAGACCTAGCCTCTTTCTGAATTTCCGTAGATTCACCACATTGTCAAAGAAATGGGGCTCAGGCTTTACAAGGCTTGCTCTAAGTTGGAAACTTTACCATCCTACTAGATAATAGCTATAAGTTTGCTAAAAACAAATTCTATTTAGGGTATGCTGAAATTTTAGAAAAACACATGTTATCTGGTCTAGAACTCTGTTATATCTTCTTCTGCCTGGTTTAGTCCTCCAAAACAGTCATATATTCTGTCTGAACCAGTCTTCATTCCTCCTTCCTTTTTTACCTCCTGCATGCTGCCTTCCACTTGTGAGGACATAGTCGCTGAGGCTCAGGGACACCTGGAAAAGCATACTTAGACCATCCTCATTTCCTCACCGGGCACTAGTGAAGATGCTGGCTGAAGATAAAAATTCTAAAAGAACATAATAATCCCTTTCATTAATTATGGAAGACATTGCTACTTTTTTTGGCTATAACTCTATAAGATTTTACATTTTATTTTTTCTAACTTTAAAAGCCTCCAAATTCTTATTTTACAGTGAGAAAAATAGAACTCAGCGTAGTTACATGATCTACTCAAGATCACATAATAAATTAATGCCAAGTGTACACCTCTATACCCAGTGCTTTTGATGGTATACGCTACTGCTTCTGCTATATAATGACTGATTGGAACACCCACCTAGATTGAGTAAAGTAGAACTTGCCCTATCATGAAAAAAGCAGATATGAAAGGTACTTGCAAAATTATATACTTAATTTAGACAGATCTTCATTTGAACCGAAAACCTCTGCGGCTTCACTGGACTGGCTATAGAATTGCTCCAGGTTGGTCTTCTGGCATCTCTGAGTATAGGCTGCTTTCTCTAAAATGGCATCTTTATTAATTTCTGCCCATAAATCTAAATGAAAAACTCACCTGTTCTACATACCTTTTTTGGGGTGGTGACTCTGCTCAACTAAAATTTAGTTACTCATACTGTGCAGCCCCTTGTAAAAGCCAGTTTCTCTTCTCTGCTTTTTCTTTACCCCGACCCTCTAATGGCCTCCTCACAGACCAGAGCTTCCCCATAAGATTTTTCTCAGCTTTCTCATGCCATTCTTCTGTCTCAGATTTTTTTTTTTACCCTCAGATTTAATTTTCTGGGTGGACAATGGAAGAGGTAATCTGACCTGGGACCCAGGTCTGAAGTTGGAGATGGGAACCCTTAATGGGATGGGTTTCTCTCTTTCCACTTTTGCTACTGTCCCATGAAGTTTGGAGCCCTCCCTATCAGCAATTTCTTATTTTTTTTTTCTCTCAGACTTATGAACTCGACATATGCAAAGTCAAAGCTAAAAGTCCTGGGGGCTTAACCAATCCTTGGTCATTTTTGTTCAGTGTGAGGTTTTCAATAGTATTCCTGAGGGGAAGTACAGGTTATTAGCTTGCATCTAGGTTGAGGGATATAAATATGCATTGCCTAATGAGTATAAAAAGAAATAGTGATATAATTTCTCTTCTTGCCTAATATTCCTTCCTCCTTATTCTGATTTTAAATATGCCCCCTTCCCCATCTTCCATGGGCTAGAACTCTTGTAAGCATAATGCATACTGAAAGATGAAATTAAGTCATCTTTTTCAAGTATTATAGCTAGTGATAACACATTGAACTTCAGATTCAATTTTTTCTGTTCCCCTAAATAAAATCGAACTTGTTTGAACTTGGCATAGCTTTTGGTGCAGGAAATATGATTACCAGAACTATGTTCTCACACTGGCGAAGCTCAGCTTTTATCTGTGAGTATGGGTTCAATCCAGCTATGGTACCCACTGACTCTGTGGGGGCCTCAATTACTCCACTCATTATGTGGAAATAGTTATGTCCATCAGTTCAATCATGTTGCTCAAGTGAAGGAAAGAAAGATAAAATGGGCTGAGATCTTGTTAAGGTATAGCTTCAGGAATATTTAGATTCTGTTTTCTCACTTTGAGGGTACCTACAAGTAAAGCATAGAACAACAATGCTGGAGCAGGGTGGGGCTCAAATTTAACCTCCTTCATAGAGACATTGTATATGCAATGTATGGCCTTTCATTTTGTATGCCTTTCTATTTTTCTTGCGTTTCCCTAAAAGACACAATATGAGCAGTGAATCTTCTCCCCATCTCAGAAGGATGCTCAACAATCATAGCTCTCTGGATCTGGGGCCCCCAATGAGTCAGGCCATTCTGCACAGCACACACCTTGCCTTTCAGCTTCTTGAAATCTCTGTGAGTCCTATTGCTCTCTGTGAAGGGCAGAGAT
Organism: Macroglossus sobrinus; assembly: GCA_004027375.1. NCBI lineage: Eukaryota > Metazoa > Chordata > Mammalia > Chiroptera > Pteropodidae > Macroglossus > Macroglossus sobrinus. Next base: position 52,874 of record PVKZ01002275.1, read on the forward strand.
GACTGGAGCATGGGGAATTACTCACTGTGAACTCTTCTTTATCTCTGGGAAAGGTCATAAGCAGCTCTAACTGGTTCCTGGGATTCAGTTTTCAGTAAAGACCTCACATTATGGCTTATTTAAAGGTCTATTAAAGTCTGGCCTTCTCCTTCCTTCAAACATTAGTTCTCTTCCTCCTTCTAAACCTCACTGCTTCATACTCACACTGATGTCCTCTGAGACTGGAGATAAAAGCTGAAAGCATTAACCCCTAACTTTCTTCTTTCCTCTATATGTACAAGTATAAAAGCAGAGGATTTTAATGCATGTATAAGAAGATGTGTTGTTGAGATTACATGAGTGTGATTTTTGTTAGAGTATATACATTTATAATGAAAGGGATATTTTGTGCAATGTGAAAGTGTGTTGATATGTCATGCATGTTGATGTGTGTATCCAAGAGAAAATAAATATGAATGTAAGGGACTGAACGTGTGTGTGAATGAATGATAATTTAAGTATACATACTTAGTGTGATAGTGTGCTAGTGGCTTTGTGAGTGAAAGGCCACTGAATACACATGCTTTGAGAAGGTGTTTGCTAATCTACAAACCTGATAATGTGAGATTATACATTATTGTGTATACAGATGAGTATGTATATGTAAGGTGTGTGGGTTTGATAAGGGTGCTTACAACCTCCTGGTGCTTTAGAGTTTTCCAAGTTAGCTATGGTTCTGAGGCCTTCCACTTCTGAGTGAGTGATTATCTGCAGTACTTCTGGATGCCTTGGGTCTTGCTAAAGTTGTTTTTGAGAATTTGTGAGACTAGAAGGCCCTTTTCCCTCAGCCTGAATAGTTAAAGCCTACATAGAGCTTCCTCTCTCTCATCCCTCTATAGGATTCTGCTGGTAATTTCTTATTAATTTTTTCTCACCATCTCCTGACGTATAAAACAGAAAGCAAAAATTTATTTGCAAAGAATGCAAAGCAGTCAGACCTTGGAAGCTATGCCTCACAAAATACAAAACCATACATACAGTTATAGGGGAACAAAGCACACAAAAATTACTAAGGTTATCAGGTTTACATTAATGTGTTCATGGTATGTTGTGATCATCATATTTACAAAGGTTATGATATATGTTTGCACTTCAGCATAACAAAAATCAGGGATACAACTGGTTTTGTTAGGGAGTCCAGGCTTACAGAAAATATTCAAGGATTTATTATTTTGGAGATTAGGCTGACATAATTTTGCATTTATTTCAGGTTGCAAATAGTTTTTTTTTTTATCTATTTCTTTTCATTGTCATACATGAATCACTTAGTAAAACGAAAGTAGAAGAAATTGTCAGGTTCTTTTTCTTCTTCTTTTTTTTCCCCTAGAGAACATTTTCTCCCTAAACAGAATGTGACACCTAGGAATAAGACCTGAGTTTCTTCATCCCTTGACTCCTCCACAGTTTCAAATGCCATGGTGGCTCCAAGCAGACATGACATTTGTGGAAGTCACTTATTAGGCCAAACACACTACTTCTCAAGTTTAGTTGGCTATGGATTGCTGAAAGAAATATATAATAGAAAATTTAGTTTTTCCTTGACTGATCTTTTAAAGGCCCCTCATCATTTGTGCATTTCAAAAAAAAAAAAAAACAACTAGTACCTTCATAGGATTCAGAGAGGCATTAGGTGTTGAATTTCATTCTTACTAAATTTATATGTTGAAGTTTTAACCTCAGTACCTCAGAATACAACTTTATTTAAAAAGAGTGTTGTTGAAGATGTAATTAGTTAAGATGGAGTCCTTTTAAAAGGGAAAATTTGTGCACAGAGACCTATAAACAGGGAAAATATTATGTGGGGAGGAAAACAGAAATCAAAATGATTCATCTAGAAGCCAAAGTTTCTGGCAAACCACCAGAAGATAGGAGAGAAGCTTGAAACAGATTCTCATTCATAGCCAACGAAAGGAACCAATGTTGTTGATACTTCAGTCTTGAACTTCTAAGATCCAGAACTAGGGCATGTCAAAAGAACTCAAAAAGAGTCTGGAGATTTTGGCTAGAAATAGATTTATTCAAAGGCCTTGAGGTTTGCAAATTGGGAACATAGCTAGGTAGAAACCTGAAACTGTTCCAAAGAAGAAAGAAAAGTTGAGAGTTCTTTTGGTAAAAATTGCATTTTTCAGAATAATCAATTCTTTATCTTTTGCCTAGGATTGGTCCAGGGTGGTTTGCAGTCTGATGTCTGGTGATTTAGGCGATGAATGTCAGGTAACAATACATCATTGGAAAATAATAAAGAAACCAGAAATAGCCTCAAACATAATTCACTAATTTTCAACAGAGATATCAATGTAATTTAGTGACATAAAAATGTCTTTATAGTGCTAAAATAACTAGATATCTGTATGAAAAACAAAATAAACATCTACTCATACTTCAATATAAAAAAATAATTGTTTGAAATGTAATATAAATTTAAATTTGAAAGTTAAAACTATTAAGATTTTAAAGAAAGAAAAATAGGATAATATTGCCTTAAAATTGATGAAAGCAAAGATTTCTTCAGATACAAAGGCATAGACATGAAAGAAAAAAACTCAACATTGAACTTCATAAAAAAATCTACTTTAAATAATACCATAATAAATGTGGAAAGCAAGCCATAGATAGAGAAAATATTGACAATGCATATATCTGAAAAATAGAGTCTCACAATTAATTAAGAGAAAGGTAAACAATTTGTTAAAATTTAAAGCAAATGACTTATTATTTATTATATTTTTTATTATGTTTATTGGGGCAACATTGGTTAATACGATTATATAATTTTCAGGTGTACATTATAATTTGACATCTATATATGCTATTGTGTGTTTACCACCCAAAGTCCAGTTTTCTTCAGCTACTATATATTTGATCCCCTTTACTTACTTCACACTCCCCCTACCTCCCTATATTTGACCTTACTGGCCTAACTCTCCCCTCCTCCTACAACCCCTATCCTCTGGTAACCACTAGTCCATTGTCCATGTCCATGAGTTTCTGTTTGTTTGCCCTACTCATTTGTTGCTTTTAAGTTTATATCCCACATATATAAGTGATATCATGAAATTTTCAACTTTTTCTGTCTGGCTTATTTGCTCATCATGATTATCTCGAGGTCCATCCAGTTTGTCGCAAATGGCAACATCTCTTCTTATGGCTGAGTAATATTCCATTGTATATGTGTACCACACCTTCTTTAGCCAAACATCTATTGTAGGACACTTTGGTTGTTTCTGTGTCCTGACCGCTGTGAATAGTGCTGCTATGAATATTGGAGTGCAAATATCTTTTCAGATATAGATTTTCAAGTCTTTGGGGTAAATACTCCACAGTGGGATTGCTGGATCATATGGTAGATCAATTCTTAGTTTTTTTGAGGAATCTTCATGCTGTTTTCCATAGTGGCTGTACCAATTTGCAGTCCCACCAGCAGAGTATCAGGGTTTCTTTTTCTTCACCTTCTTTCCAACATTTGTTATTATTTGTGCTGTAATCAACAGCTATAATCAATAACTATTCTAACAGGTGTGAGATGGTATCTCATTGTGGATTTGATTTGCATTTCCCTAATAGCTAGCATTGTTGAACATCTTTTCATATATTTGTTGGCCATTTGTATGTCCTCTAGGGAGAAGTGTCTGTTCAGGTCCTCTGCTCATTTTTTGATTGGATCTTTTAATTTTTTGTTATTGCATCATATGAGTTCTTTGTGTATTTTGAATGTTAGGCCCTTGTTGGAAGCCTTGCTTGCAAATATATTTTTCATTCAGATGATTGTCTCTTTACCTTGTTGACAGTTTCTTTTGCTGAGCAGAAGCCTTAAAGTTTGATGTAGTCCCATTCATTTATTTTAGCTTTTACTTCCCTTGCTTTTGAGGTCAAATTCATAAAATCCTCTTTGAGTCCAAGGTCTTTGAGTTTAGTTACTATGTTTTTTCTAAGCATTTTTTTTTGTTTCAGTCTTATATTTAGGTCTTTAATCCATTTTGAATTACTTTTGGTGTGTCGTGATACACAACAGTCTAATTTCATTCTTTTGCAGGTGGCCTTCCAGTTTTCCCAGCACCATTTGTTGAAGAGGCTTTCCTTTCTCCACTGTATGGTTTTGGCTTTTTTTGTCAAAAATTATTTGCCCATACAAATATGAGTTTACTTCTGAACTCTTAACTCTGTTCCATTGGTCTGTGTGTCTTTTTTGCTGCCAATACCATGCCATTTTGATTGCTGTCGCTTTGTAGTATAATTTGAAGTCAGGCAGAGTGATGCCTCCAGCCTCGTTCTTTTTTCTCAGAATGGCTTTGGTAATTCAGGGTCTTTTGTGCTTCCACACAAATATGATGATTTTTTTGGTTCTATTTCTTTAAAAAATGCTGATGGAATTTTGATAGAGATTGCATTAAATCTATATAATGCTTTAGGTAATATGGTCATATTGACTATGTTGATTCTTCCAATCCAAGAACATGGAATATCTTTCCATGTCTTTGTATGTTCTTCAATTTCTTTTAATAGGGTCTTATAGTTTTCATTATATAAGTTCTTCACATGTTTTGTTAAATTTATTTCTAGGTATTTTATTATTTTTTTTGGTGCAATTGCAAAAGAAATTATTTTTTCCACTTCTTTTTCTGACACTTCATTATTAGAGTACAGAAATGCTATGGATTTTTGAACGTTGATTTTGTATCCAGAGACTTTACTGTATTTGCTTATTGTTTCTAGTAGCATTCTTGTGGAATCTTTAGGGTTTTCTATATAGAGTCATGTCAGCAGCAAATAGTGACAGTTTGGCTTCTTTGTTTCCTATCTGGATACCTTTTATATCTTTCTCTTGTCTGATTGTACTTGTTAGGACCTCCAGTGTTATATTGAGTAACAGTAGTAATAGTGGACAGCCTTGCCTTGTTCCTGATCTTAGAAAGAAGGTTTGTAGTTTTTCACCATTAACTATAATGTTGGCTGAGGGTTTGTCATAGATGGCCTTTATTAAGTTAAGGTACTTTCCTTCTATACTGATTTTGTTAAGTGTTTTGATCATAAATGAATGCTGTGTCCTGTCAATGGTTTTTTTCTGCATCTATTGATATGATCAAATAATTTTTATTTTGTAATTTGTTTATGTGGTGTGTCACATTAATTGACTTGCATATGTTGAACCATCCCTGTGCCCCTGGGGTGAAGCCCACTTGATCGTTGTGTATAATCTTTTTAATATGTTGCTGTATTTGGTTCGTTAGTATCTTATTTAGGATTTTTGCACCTGTATTCATGAGAGATAGCAGTCTGTAGTTTTCTTTTTTGTGTGTTCCATATCAGGTTTTGTATCAGAGTAATATTGGCCTCATAAAATAGGTTGGGAAAAATTGCCTCCTCTTCTATTTTTTGAAAGAGTTTGAACAGAATAGATATTAAATCTTCTTTGAATGTTTGGTAGAATTCATTGGTGAAGCTATTTGGTCCTTTTACTTTTTGATAGATTTTGATGGTAGTTTCAATTTCCACATTGCTGATTGGTTTATTTAGATTATCCAGATCTTCTTGATTCAGTCTAGGAAGATTGTATTTTTCTAAGTACTGGTCCATTTCTTCTAGGTTATTAAATTTGGTATTATGTACTTTTTCATAGTATTCTTGCATGATCCTTTGTATTTCTGTAATATCAGTTGTAATATCCTCCCTTTCATTCCTGATTTTGTTTGTGTCTTTTCTTTTCTTTAGTGTGTCTATTCAGGGGTTTGTCAATTTTATTTAACCTTCTCAAAGAACCAGCTTTTTGTTGTATTTATTTTTTCTATTTTTCCTTCAATTTTATTTATTTATGCTCTAATTTTGATTATTTCTTCTGACTTTAGGCCTCATTTGTTCTTTCTTTTCTAGTTTTTTTAAGATGAAGTATTACGTTGTTTATTTGGAGATAAGCTTGTAATGATGTGAACTTTCCTCTTATGACTGCTTTTGCTGTGTCCCAAAAGTTTCGATATATTGTACTATCTATCATTCGTTTCTATGTATTTCTTGATAGCTCTTTTTATTTCTTCCCTGATCCAGTATTTTTCAGTAGCATTTTGTTTAACCTCCATATATTTGTGGTTCTTTCTGATTTCTTTTTGCAGTTGATCTCTAGTTTCAAAACATTATAATCAGGGGATATGGTTGATATGATTTCAACCCTCTTATATTTGTTGAGACTATCTCTGTGTTCCAGTATCTGGTCGATTCTTGAGAATGCTCCATGTGCACTAGAGAAGAATGTATAAGCAGCCTTTTTGGTATGGAAGGCTTTGTAAATGTCAATTGTGTCCAATTGGTCTAATGTTTCATTAAAGGATGTTATTTCCTTATTGATTTTCTGTCTGGGTGATCCGTCTATATCCGACAGTGGGGTATTTAGGTCCCCTATTACGATAGTGTTTTGATCTCTCCCTTTAGTTCTGTTAGTAATTACTTTACATATTTCATGGCTCCCCTACTGGGAACATAGATATTAAAAAGTGTTATGTCTTCTTATTGCATGATTCCCTTCATCATTATAAAGTGTCCCTCTGTATCTTTCTTTACTTTTTTATTTGAAGTCTATTTCATCAGATATTAGTACCACAACTCTCACTTTTTCTCTGCCATTTGCTTGAAACATCCTTTTCCACCCTTTCCCTTTGAGTCTATATTTGTCTTTGGAGCTGTGATGTGTCTCCTGGAGGCAGCATATGATTGGGTTTTGTTTTTTTGATCCATTCTGCAACTCTGCACCTTTTTATTGCTGAATTCAGTCCATTTATATTTAAGGTGATTATTAAAATATGAGTTCTTTTAGTAGCCATTTTATCTTTTGCTTTCTGGTAGCTTGGTGTTTCCATTGCTTCCTTGTCCTTGTGTTTCTGTTTTCTTTATTTTGGTTGGCTTTTGTGGATTTTCTCTCTGGTTTTTGTTGTTGTTGTTGTTGTTGTTTTTGCTTTATGTTATATACTTCAGTTCTGAATCTTTGCCATGTGGTTACCATTATAAATATGAAAAGTATAGTTTTATATATATATATATATATATATATATATATATATATATATATATATATATATAAACTATATATATTTGTCATGTGCCTTATCTTCTTTCCCCTTTGTGAATTCAGATCTTTGAAGCCCCCCCTTTCCAGTCATTGTTATCTCATTTTGTTTCTATGTATGCTGAACATTCATTACAATCTTGCTATAGCAATTCTCTTCTTATTTAAGCTTATAATGCCCTGTTCTTAGTAAAGTTTGCACTCCTCTGCTTCTATTTGCCTAATAGGCACTTTACTCCTAATTATGTATTTTTAAAAAATTTTGGTTTAGATGAGCTGACATCTTTCAGTATTTCCTGTAGTGCAGGCCTCGTAGTGGAGAATTCACTAAATTTTTGTATGTCTGGAAAGTTCTGAATTTCTCCTTCATATCTAAAGAAGAACTTAGCTGGATACATTATTATAGGCTGGTAGTTCCTTTCACTTAATAGTTTAAATATTGATTCCATTCCTTTCTAGCTTGTAAGGTTTGTGCTAAGAAGTCCGATAATAATCTAATGGGTTTTCTTCATAAGTTACTGTTTTCTTCTCCCTGGTTGTCCTGAGAATTGTCCTTGTTGTTGATTTTTGATAACTTTAATACAATGTGTCTTGGTGAAGGCCTTTTTGGGTTGAGAAAATTGGATGTTCTGTTGACTTCTTGAATTTCAAGTTCCAGCTCATTTCTTAGATTTGAAAAATTCTTGTCAACTATTTGTCTAAAAATGCTTTCTAATTCCTGTTCCTTTTACTCACCTTCGATAATGCCCATTATTCTTATGTTTCCTCTCTTGGTGGTATCAGCTAGTTCTTGTATTTCTGTTTCATTATTTTTTATTCTTCAGTTTCTCTCTTCTTTCTGATTTATTTCTAGATTTCTGTCTTTTATATCATTGATCCTTTCCTCCATTTGGTTGACTTTATTTCCCAAGCTTGCTATTTCATTGTTCAACTCTTGCAGTATGTTTTTTTTTTTAATCTCCAGAAGATCTATTCTGTTTTGTATTTTTTTTGTGAGTTTCAATCTCCTTTCTCTGTTCATCTAGCTGTTTTATCAATTCTTGGAATTGTTGATATGACTCATTTCAGAACTCACTGAGTTTTTTTCAGAAGTACTATCCTGAATTCTGTCATTTAAGTCACATATTTCTATGTCTGCAAACTTATTGTCTATAGATTTTTCTCTTTCTTTCTGAAATGTCTTGTCACCTTGGTTGTTCATAATGTTTAATGGACTATTTCTCTGCCTAGGCATTAATGGAAGTGTATTCTGTTATTTTTCCAGAGATAAGATTTATTATATATAAAGGTCTCTCTTTATCCTTCTGCAAAGATGGTGCTTTTCTTTTGGTTTCCAGTAGGTGACATCTAAGCCTCTTGGATCCTTACTTTATATAAAGCTTAAATAATGCCTTTTTAATATTCTTGTAGATATTTAATCATGCTCACTATTCTCAGTTTCAGTCCCTTTCAGTATCAGTGATAGTCTCAGCAGCGTTTGCTCAGATTCCTCTGGGGCTCCGTGCTATTTGGTCTCCAAGAATATGGGGGCGGAGGTCCTCTGGGTTTGTGACTGGGGCATTGGCTCAGCCTCAGTGTTACAACTGGGCCTGGTAGAAATCAATGTTCTTTCTCTGTGGTCCCTTCCCACTTCTCTGCTTTCTGTCCTGATGATTGGGCCCTGTCGCCTGCCATCCACAGGGAGCTCACAGTTTCCCAGGAAGAGCTGTTCAGGAAATTTGCTGGATCTTCACCCCTCCATCTCCTCCTGCAGGGAGCTCCAGAGGCTGGGAGAGGCAGCTTTTTTTTTTTCTCCCAGTCCATTGCATGACACCTGGAGTTCTGACCTGTGGTAGCCCTTATGTGCAGATCCCATCTCAGATGTGCTAGTGTGCAGTTTGGGTGTTTTTTGTTGAGTTTTAGATGTTCAAGGGAAAAGATCTGAGGATGTCTCTCACTCTGCCATGTTTCCCAGAATCATCCTTATTTTTTTTTAAAGCAAATGATTTAAACAGGCACTTCACAAGGGATGTAAATAAATGGAAAAAATATATGAAAAAGTGCTAAACATTCATAAGGAAATAAAAAAATCAAACTACAATGATAATAAAACTCATTACAATAACTAAAATTAAATATAATGACAACACTAAGTATTGGCAAAATGTGGAGCAATTGGAGCACTCATGAACTGAGTACAGCCACATTAGAAGCATTTCTGGAAATTTCTTTAAACTTACTAATGTTAAACATATTTTTGACCAAGGAATTCTACTTCTAGTTGCATACCTCAAATAAATGATTTATAGATCCACCAAAAAATGTTAAAAATGTATTTGTAATAGGTAAAATGTGGAAACAATCAAATTACTTGTTAATTGATTAGTTAAATTTTGCTACATTTAGCCAACAAAATACTACTCATCTCAGCAAATAAAAAAAAAGAATAAAGAATTGAGAAAAAATATGTGTATATTTGTATATAATAGAATGGAATTTCAAAGCACCAAGGATAAAGAGTAGAGCCTGATGCTAAACTAGGGAAAAGATGACCTATAAGTAAGGCTGATAAATTTAGTTTTTGTCTCACAGGCTTAGCAGTGAATAGATGAGATTTATTTAATAGTTTCTGTGTACTAGATTGTATTCTAAAAGTTGTCAAACTAAATTATTACTTATTTTCTACAACAACTCAGTGAAATAGGCAGCAGCATCCTCATTTTATAGGTAGAAAAACTAAAGTATAGAGATTAAATTCTTATAGTATAGATATAAAGATCCAGAATTTTATCTGAAGTTTTATTCAGTGCATTAAATAAAACCTTAAAATGTTCAGAGAAAATTATTTAAAGCTGAACCTTTCTGTATACAGCCAATCTATTAATAATGTGCAAGAGCAAAAAAATATTTAGACAGAAACAGACAATTTATCATTTTCTGCATCTGTTTTTTTTTTTTCTGAATAAACTGGAGTATGTGCTTCAACAAAATAAAACAGGTATCCAATAAAGTTGAACTATTGCTAAACAAATATGAATGGAAATTACTCAGGGGTGCCATGGAAAGTAATATCAGGAAAACAGCAATTAAATATGCCTTAAAAATGCAGGAAGTATTAAAGCCTTGCATAAAATATGGCTTCAGAGCAGAAGTTATGTCCAAAATTCAGAAGTCAGGCCTCATCCCAGATCTAATGAAGCAGAATTTTCATTTTAACAAGCTCTTGAGGATATTTTTACGGTGGTTAAATTTTGCAAGCATTTAATTACTGTTGTGAATAATTAAGAGTAAGTCATTAGTGAGATGATGAAGAAAGCCTGCCTTTGTCTTGCTAGCAGGCAAATTAAAAGATAATTTGGATTCTAGAGAAAACAGAAAGCTGTCTCAGAAAATCATAGTTCAATGTAAATTAAACAGAATTTTGACATAATTGAATCAGTGTATAAGGAAAGCATTGATTTTATTTTGCTGAATGGATGCCTCCTCTAATAGTAGTATGCATTTAGTGTTGTTGAATGATATACCATTCTTTTTTTTAGTCTTACCATGTATTCTAGATTCTGTGCTGAATAATGTTTATTTAGTCATATTTCAATAAAAATTTATATTCTTTAAAGTTCAAACAACTAAACCACAAATATGCAATATTTAATCATAGTTCCAGGGCTTTATATATATTTATATAGCTTATCCAGGAAAATAAGCTATAGGTGACAATTTGGGAATGGAAAAATAGAAGGAGACATGTGTAAGGGCATTTCTTGCCTGCAATCTACATAGCAGTAAATAAAATCTAAAGTTAATGGAGAAGCCTGAGACCCTGCCCTACCTTATTTGCTTACCCAAGTTGGCCCCAGGCCTGTTTTGGCTTATGTTGTGGAATTTCCTAAAAATCTCTCAAAGATACAAAACCCAAACAAGTAGCATCTAGCTTCAGTGTGCCCTGTACCTATTGCCGAACAGCCTCAAGCCCCACATTGGCAGCAGCCAGATTCAGTTCACAGCTTAGCCTCTCCAAGGCACTTCCAAGCTCAGCACAGGTGATGGCTATCTGATGATTGCTTTGTGGCTCATTCCAAGTGGTACCAGACAGGGTACAGGCTGAAGCTGAACTTGGCTGAAGGCAGGGCCCCTTACAAGAGGCTTCAGAATGAATATACCTAGTGGCAAACTTCAGACCACACCAAAGCACCACCTGGCCACCTCTGTGAATGACACACCCAAAGGGCAGACTTGGTAGGCATCAGAGCCCTACTAAAGCAAATTCTACTCTTAGGTTCACTCCTGCACAGCAGCGCCTCCCCTGTAGTCATGGCCAATCCTCACAACCAATCAACCTGAGAGTCAGTTTCTCCCATTAATGTGCAAACAAGGCTCAACTACAATAAACAACCTACACAAAGAACACACCTGCAGCATACAGCTCAGGTATCCAATGGACCCTACAAGACACCTGCTCCATAAGGCCACTCTACTAAGACCAGGGGACATGGTAGGTCTACCTAATACATAGAAACAAACACAGGGAGACAGCAAAAATGGGAAGACATATCCCAAATGAAAAAAAAAACAGAATAAAACCCCAGAAAAAGAACTAAACAAAATGGAGACAAGCAATCTAATAGATAAAGAGTTCAGAACACTTGTTAAAAGGATGCTCAATGATCTCAGGGAGAACTTTGACAATGAGCTAGAAAACATAAAAACAGAGTCAGAAAACATAAAGAAGAGCCAGTCAGAAATGAAGAATACAATAACTGAAATAAAAAATACATTAGAGGAAATTGACAGTAGATTAGATGAAGCAGATGATCGAATAAATGATTTAGAGGATGAGGTAGCAGAAAACTCCCAATCAGAACAGCAACAAGAAAAATGAATATAAACAATAGTAGTTTGAGAGGCCTCTGGAATAACATCAAGTGTATCAACATTTGTGTCATTGAGGTAATAGAAAGAGAAAAAAGAGAGCAAGAAAATGAAAACCTATTTGAAGAAATAATGACAGAAAACTTTTCTAATTTATGAAAGGAAATAGACATACAAGCTCAGGAAGCACAGAGAGTCCCAAACAAGATGAACTCAAAGAGGCCTACATGAAGACACATCATAATCAAAATGCCAAAGCTGAAACACAAAGAGAGAATCTTGAAAGCAGCAAGAGAAATGCAGTTAGTTATCTACAAAGGAGCTCCCATAAGACTGTCAGCTGAGTTCTCAACAGAAACTTCGTAGGCCAGAAGGTATTGGCACAAAATATTCAAAGTGATGAAAAGCAAGGACCTCTAACCAAGATTATTCTGCCCAGCAAAACTATCACTTAGAATCAAAGAACAGATAAAAAGCTTCCCAGGCAGGAAAACACTAAAGGAGTTCATCATCATCAAATGAAAATTACAAGAAATAAGAAACAAGAAGAAGAAAAAGGAACAAGAAGAAGAAAAAGAAGAATAAGGAGAAGGAGAAAGAGAAGGAGAAGAAAGAGGAGGAGGAGGAGGAGAAAAATAAAAAATATGATTAATAAAATGGCAATAACTACATATCTATTAACAATTACTTTAAATGTAAATGAATTAAATGCTCTAATCAAAAGATATAGGGTAGCTGAATGAATAAGAAAATAAGACCCTTATATATGCAGACTATAAGGGACTTGCTTATAGAAAGACACGTACCGATTGAAAGACACGTACCGATTGAAAGAAAAGGGATGGAAAAAGATATTTCATGAAAATGAAAAAACAAAAAAGCTGAAGTAACAATACTTATATCAGACAAAATAGACTTTAAAACAAAGCCTATAAGAGACAAAGTAGGACCCAGTATTTCCACTACAGGGCATTTATCCTAAAAACTCCAAATCACTGATTAAAAAGACATATGCATACATATGTTTATTGCAGCCAGATTATTTACAATAACCAAAATACGAAGGCAGCCTGGGTGTCCATCAATGGATGAATAAATAAAGAAGAGCTGGCATATATTTACAATAGAATATTACTGATCCATAAAAAAGAAATCTTGTCATCTACAGCAATATAAACAGACTTAGAGAGTATTGTGTTGAGTGAAGCAAGTCAGACAGTGAAAAACAAATGTCATATGATTTCACTTATGTATGGAATCTAGATAACAGGATAAATGAACAAAATAGAAACAAGTTTTTAACATTTTGATGATCACTGAATGAGGGAGGGATTGGGAGAAAGGGTGAAGGTGGGGAGGGGATTAAGAGGTACAAATTGGTAGTTACAAAATAGTTACGGGGATATAGAACATAGCAGGGGGAATATTGTCAGCAGTATTGTAATGACTATGTATGGTGTTACATAGGTACTTGATTTATTGGGGTGGTCACTTCATAAGTTATAAAAATGTCTAATTACTAGTTGTACACCTAAAACCAACATATTGTATATCAACTGTAATTGAAAATTAAAATTATTAAAAATAAAGTTAATGGTAAAAAAGTTTGTATTTATTAAAATATTATAAAGACAATAAAATAATTAAAAGGGAGATGGTAAACATACTATTTAGACCTGCTTTGGTCTGGTGTGGTGAACCTCTTGAGAAATTCTACTTCTCACACTTAGGATCACACTTCTCATCTAATTACATTATCTTTGAGCCCCAAGGGTTCCTTGGCAGCAGGGCGGGGTAATTGCTGGTCTTCTTACAGAAGACCATGTCCAAGAGCCACCCACATACATACCTGGCTGAGCAGTGAGTGGAAAGGGCAGCTTTCCTTTTGTCAGGAGCCAGGTAGGATGCTAGGGCCAAGAACAGCCCATCAAGAAGAGGGACCATCAAGAGCTAGCCTGGAGGGAAGGGATAGAACAGATGGCAGAATGGAAGGGAGGTCTTTGGGAGGAAAGTACTTAGAAGTACAGGACTGTAAATCAAAGTAGAAGAGTAGAGATATTGAGAAGAGGGGTTCAGAGTGATAGGCTAAGGCTAACGGTTGTGGGAATTGAAAGATCAGCCAGAAGTTTGAAAATATTTCTTTTCAGGGGAAAAAGTCAGTTAAGTCAAACAAATGGAGTTAATTGTTGTAATTCTGTGTGGCTCAAATTTGACATTTATTATATATTTTATTTTTTTCCCCTCAGCTTTTAAATTTGGTGGATTTCTACATTCTTATTTGCTAGAAAATAAGCCTTTTGAGTTCTTTCACTTGGCATCAGCTCCACCTTTTTTACAGGATTGTTGTAGAGTGAGCTTTCTAATAGCTATCTTAGTAGGAGCCATTTATATTTAAGAAGGACTTCAAGTACATGTTGTCAATGACAATCACAGAAACAACTGGAAATAAGCAGACTCGAGGTATTATTAACGTCCAAGGTGTACAAATGAGGACTCTTAGATAGGAATGGATTACCAAGGTCTTACCTCCTGTCACTGTAGGAGCAAGGACTTCTACCATCATCTTTAGTATTCTGTTGGACCAGAATAATATATCCTTATGTTGATCATTTTCTTTATGACCAAAACTTCTGGACACAGAAATCTACTTAGTGTCGTTTCCTGTTCCCAACTCCCTCACCATCTATCAAACCACAGACTGTCACCAAACAAAAACCAATACACAACCTAAAGCAAATGTAGCAGCATTCTTTGGTCTTGGCCTTCTAATGCATGTACGACATGCTGTACTTTTTATTTTGTTTACATATATCTTTTGCAATCACTAAGTATTTAAGTTTGATGTCGTGCTCTGTATCAATATTTTACTTAATGGCTTTAATTTCATCTTATTTAAGAAGGCATTCCCTAAGAGTTATAAGTGCATTTTCTCTCATACTAATACGATTTTAAGAGTTTTGTTTTGCCTTGAAATGCTTAGTCCAGATGCAGGAATGTGAAAAATATAGATAATTTTATATTTTTTATAAATTGTTAACCAATTGACCAAAAATTTATCACATATCAGTTCTTTTTTTCTAGTGATCTAAGATGCCATTATCATCATATTCTTTATCCTCATTTATACATTTTTTGAAAATGTGATTCTTTTCTGAGATATATATTTCAAATCTTTGACTATTAGATTTTGCTAATTATAATAACTTTATACTACATTTTAACATATCAAAGGACATCACCTCTCTGTTTTTTCAATGTTATACTTAATATATTCACACATTTATGATACCTAATACATTTAGAATCCATCTGTCACTATTCATTAAAAACTCTTATATGTTATTGATTAATAATGCTTTAAATTTATGATAGTGTTAATGAGAAAATTCACATTTTTTCACTATTGAATATTTCTATCTTCAGGAAAGGAATAAAGGACTTTCTTTATGTTCTGCAGTAAATTTTTACAGACCTCTTCTATCCTCACCAAACACAAACCTTTGTTACACCCATGCATTTTGTAGGTTAGTGACTATAGTAAATAAAATCTTATTTTTATTAAGTTTCTTCAGTTGTTAATTTTTGTGAATACAAATAGCTATATCACTTTGTGATATTGATCTTCTATCTGGTCTCTTTGGTAAACACTATTTTAAGTCTTTGCAGTTTATTATTTTAGATTTTTTTCCAGGTAAAAAATCAAAATAAAGACATTTTTGTGTTCTTTAAAAGATTAGCACTATGTTTTTAATTAATTTGTCTTTTTTCATTTACTGAAACTGTTTCATAAAATGTTGAATAATGATTAGGATACTAGATATCCTTATCTTGTCACTGATTTTAAAACAAATGCTTTTAATAGGTCACCAGTAAATATGTTTGCTTCAAACTTCTGGAAGATACCTTTTATTTGGGAAATTATTTTCTTCCTCAATATTAAGAATTTGATCATGAATTGCCATTGAATTTTCTGATTTTTTCTTAATTGATAAAATCATTTCTCCTTTTCTTAGTTTGTTAGCATAGTCAAATCATTGGTAGATTTCTTAAGCTAAATAATTTTTCTAATTTATAAAACAAAGTACAATATTCTTTAAGAGCACAGTTGCATCTGATTTGCTAAATGTTACTTATAATGTTTATACATGTCATCCTAAATAATTAGATGAATAGCTTTTCATCTTTTTATTTGCTCTAGAAAAGGATTTGTCAGCCTCAGTCCTACTGACATTTTGTGTTGGGTAATTCTTTGTTGTCTTTTAAATTGTAGGATATAAGCATCCCTGGCATCTACCCACTAGATACCAGTAGCACATCCTCCTCAGTTGTGACAACCAAAACTCTCCAGGTATTACTTTTGGATGGAGGACAAAATTCCCTCTTTTTAGCTCTTATAGAATTTGTAGAAGATACAAAATACTTTACCCCCCTTCTTTTTTTTAAAGTTTGGTTGTTAGTTGAGTTTTACCTGTCATTGCCATGTTTTCTCTGCTGGATTTGATTTTTGAGGCTAATTCGGTGATCAATATTTTTCTTTAAAATTATCCATTTTACATCAGTTGCCAAAAACAATATTATATTTATACATATATTTTATATTTAAAGTTTTATTTCTCTACCTATTCTTTTGTTTTCTTTTTAATTTCTCATGCAGGTAATCATACTTTATCGAAAGTTTTTTGACCACTCTTAAAGAAAGTTCATGTGTTTTCTTTTTAAATAATCAACTTTGGTTTTATTTTTAACTCAACCATTTGTGCTTTTTATTTTTGTTAATTGCTTTTTTCGACATTATTTAAATATTTTCTTAGCATCTTACATTGAAGATGAAAAAATAATATTTTACGTTCTTGTTTTCTAATAAATGTATATTCTTCAGGCTACACATAACACTTTAATGTCTTGCCCCACAGGTACCAATATGTAGTTTTCTCATTCTTATTCAGTTCAAAGAATTGTTTTCTCATTTATATTTTTGCTGGCATAGAGAAGATGTTTAATAAATGGATGTTGTTATTGCTTTGGAGCTCTTGTTACTTTATATTTATAATAAATTATTATTATTTGTAGGATAATTTTATAGTATAAATTATATGGTATGAAGATCTGAACGAGGTTATTTTGTATTTAAATAAAGAAGAGGTAAAAGAAGAAAGAGAAATATTAGACATTGAATAGAAAAGATTTGGTAATTAATTGGAAGTGGTGACAGAAAGATAAAAGAGTACAGAATAACTTCTAGAGTTCTAATTTAGATAACTGATTCATTTTTATGAAAATTATAAGTTTTAGATAGAATTTTAGGAGTAAGAATAATTATAGGAAAAAACAATCAATTTGATTTAGAACACATTGAGTTTAATTTATCCATAAGAAATCCATATAGCAATGTCCATAAAGAAGTTCTGTCTTCAGGAATGTAGAAACCAAATATAGCTTTCAGATATTTATTTGAATTTTGTATTTAAATAGGTGAAAGATAAAACTGCAAAAATAGGTGACATTAATTTATTATTTAAATGTCTTGAGAATAGGCAAAGAACAGACCTTGAAGAATTCCATATTTAAAGTTCTTGGGGTGGAGAGAAAAGCCAGTGAAAGAAACTGATGAATGGTGAAAAAATAATAATAGAGACTGATGACATACAATACACAGAGAAAAAATTTCCAGAAAGCATCATTAGCATAATTGATAAATGGGTCACTAAAATAAGTCAACTGAATTTGGCAAGTTCTGTTTTGGTGCTGTTTTCCATGGCTTGGTGTAGCCTGGATACCGGATTTCTTGGACCCTTTGCACACATCAACTATTAATGAGATTCCTTTCTTGAGATGCCTAAGAGCTTCATATATGCACAATTCTTATGGCATTAACATCTGAAATTTAGGACTCTACTTCAAGATGCCACATTGACCACAATGTGGCTCTGAAAGCACACATCTGAAAAATGTCAGAAACATTTATCGGACTGGTGTAGAAATTTCTCCTATTCATCCTCAGCCTTATTGAATGAAAGCATTGAAGTCATATATATGGCTTCAACTCCAGCTCTTCTACTGCTTAACTGCATAATTTGGGAAAAATTACTTAATCACTTTAAACATGATTTTTTTCTAGAATGTATATTAGAGATAACAATTTTTTGTACTTCTTTACACAGTTATGATTCTTCCTCCCTTCCTCACTTTCTTCCCCCTTTCCTTCTTCCCTCTCTTTCCTCGATTATTCTTTCTTTTTCTTCCTTCCTTCCTTCCTTCCTTCCTTCCTTCCTTCCTTCCTTCCTTCCTTCCTTCCTTCCTTTTTTCTTTCTTCAATCATTGTTGTATATGTGGTTTCTCTCAACAATTAGGCAGGGATTTATAAAGATAACCTTAGGAGACTGTCTAATTTTGAGTCTTAGTTTTCTCATATGCAAAACACATATACTACTATATACTTCCTAGAGTTAGTGTACGGATAAAATTATATAATGCATACAAGTGTCAATAACAAAGGGAACTCTCACAAGGTGGGAGCTATACTAATTTTTTTAGGGTAGTTCTTTGGACTACCCTGTTATCATATGTACAAACATGTCTTAGAGACATCTTTGGCATTCTTCTGGATGTATCCCAAGAAAACCTAATAATACACACATTTCAAATGAGTCTTGATGTTTTTGGTGCTTTAGCTCAGGATCAGTATTTTATTATCCAAAACTACTGGAAGCCAAATTTCTCATCATTTGTTTAGGTATTCTACTGAGGACTTTTATTTTTAAGAATGATTTAATTGCAATGTTTGTTGCCACCAAAGATAAGTACAGACCTAAGAATATTTGATGTGAAATAATTCAGGGAATCTTCTCTTCTCAACAACTAAGAAATACTGAGATGTGATAAGATAAGATTGTAGCTTCAGAAAACTCAGAAAATATTAGAGTTCTTGGAGAATCAGCAATAGTAATTCAGTGAATCTCAGAGAGCAAGAAAAATGTTTTAAGTGATAAGCTATATGTTCATTATGTGTTATGTTCAATTACGCAAATATCACTGTCTTCTCAGAC
Source organism: Macroglossus sobrinus (assembly GCA_004027375.1). NCBI lineage: Eukaryota > Metazoa > Chordata > Mammalia > Chiroptera > Pteropodidae > Macroglossus > Macroglossus sobrinus. The sequence continues at coordinate 71,858 of PVKZ01002275.1, forward strand.
CCTCATTATGTTGGTCCTCAATAATACCAATACTCAGCCTCTGATGTTCCTCTTGATGGGTATCCCAGGCCTGACAGTAGCCCAGGTGTGGATCTCCATTCCTTTTTGTCTCCTGTATGTCATCGCCCTGTCTGGGAACAGTATGATCCTGTTTGTGGTCCTCTGTGAGCAGAGCCTCCATGAGCCCATGTATTTTCTCTCTGTGCTGTCAGCCACAGACCTGAGCTTATCACTGTGTACACTTTCCACTACCCTTGCTATGTTCTGGTTCAAAGCCCAAGAGATCAACATAAATGCTTGCATTGCTCAGATGTTCTTTCTCCATACATTTACTTTGATCGTTTTGTGGCCATCTGCAACCCACTAAGATATTTCACCAATGCCAGGATTGCCCATATTGGAGTGAGTATGTGGATAAGGAATGTGGCTGTCACATTGCCAGTTGTGCTCTTAGTCAAGAGGTTGTCCTTCTGTGGTTCTATGGTCCTTTCACATTCTTACTGCTACCATGTTGATCTCATTCAACTCTCATGCACAGACAACAGAATCAACAGCATCCTTGGCCTGTTTGCACTCTCCTCCATGACAGGATTTGACTGTCCTTGCATCTTGCTTTCCTATGTCCTGATCATTTGATCTGTCCTCAACATTGCTTCCTCAGAGGGGCAGCAGAAAGCCTTCAATACCTACATATCCCACATCAGTGCTGTTGCCATCTTCTACATTCCTCTTATCAGCTTGTCTCGTGTCCATTGCTATGGACATTCAGCACCTCCATTTGTCCACACCCTCATGGCCAATGTCTTCCTGCTCATCCCTCCTGTGCTCAACAGGAGATTCAAAAGGTTATTGTCAAGATCTTAACTCAGAACATCTCCCAATCTAACCATTAGTTATCTCAGAGTAGAGATAAAGCCTTTTATGAATGCATGCTTTGGTAGAATGGGGTAGTTGTCCAAAAAAGTGCTGAGATATACCTCCATCTATCTAAACTAGGCAACTTATTGGTCATATAATATTTGCTTAGTTCATTTCCTTCTCTTTAAGTCCATATTAATATCACCTAAGTTATAATTTTGTGAGATAATGCATGTAAACAAATATTAATATTTGCAAGCACTAGGACACCTCAATAAAATATTCATTAATCATGATTCTAAAAGTCCAGATTTATTTTAGAAAAAATTATTAATAAGCCTGTTGTTCTCTTCTGAATGATATACTAAAAGCACTTCAATTAATTATATTTTTTTCCTTAAAACTCTTGATTTTCAGCATTCTTCAAATACAGCCATGCTATAGGGTGAATCCTAAAATAAACATCAATGTAATTCAACATTGGATCTTATGTAAGTGAAGTTATTTTCTCTTTTGTTATGTGTAGGGACATTTTCAATGTAAAAACACAATGCCATATCAAGTGGTCAGAATCAGTTACTGCTATTATTAGCTGAATGTTAAAAGTTAAGATAAGCTTTGTTCAGAATTCCGTTGATCGTGTTGCCTCAATAATCTTATACTTTAGCCCCCAAAGAACACGATGATGTTTGGTTGCCCATTTGTTATCTCATTGTCAGTGAGAGATTATAAGCTACATAAATATTTTTGGAATATGAAAAATTGAAATAGATAGTTTATAGGTCTCTTTTCTACAGTGTTGTGCCTGACCTAATTTGTTGACTGCAGCCCTCACATCCAGCACATCCCCTCTTGTATTAACCTGAAAACAGAGTAATAATTTTTGGCTTATCATGTTGATTCATTTATCTGTTCTTATTTTCTTATAGGCCTAAATTGTTTTACTAGATCTTATTTTCTACTCCCTGTCTGAAAAATATATGTCTTTCTAAACATGCCACTAGAATTATGTTTTTCATTTATTTCCAATCTTTAAAGTTGAGGGCTGAATAAAAATGAATATTCTTTTCTTAACCCGAGAGTCCAAGGTACCTGAAATGCTTGTGATTCTGGGCTTTACTTTCTGTTCAGTGAGATTAAATGCCTTCAGTGGTCAATAAATGTGAAAACACTGGATGTAAAACAATGAAGAAAGACTTCTATGATAAATTTGAGAGTGTGTGACCCATTTAAATCTATTTACATTAAAAATAAAATTAGGCATTGTGATAACCAAACAGAACATATCTCTAGTCAGAATTGCACATAAGTCTGTAATAGTCTTAGATAGAGTCTACTATGGCACATGCTTAATCTAGGAGCCACAGCTGAATATAGGCTGCTTTATCAGTGTCTGAGACTAGATCTCCCCAAAGCCTGTGCCTGATGTAGGAACAGGTCACAAGAATTAAATCTGTGACTATGAGTCAGAGCTTGTTCTCTATATTTTTTAAAGAAAGTCTTTTATTGACAGACAATGATGAAATAGGTGGAATTATTGTTCCCAGGGGATGAAGTGTTTGTTAATTCTCAGGAGAATATGCCTGTTCTAGAGAGGAAAATGAGAATATAAAGGAGGATATGGATTCCCAACTGGGTGCTGGAGCAGAGAAGCTGCAGAACCTGAACAATCTGAAATTTCTCCACTCTTGTTCCAGACAAAGGTAACCAAGAGCCTACTAGGTGTCCTAGAGACTCTAACTGAATTTCCCTAAGATGGTTTTATGTTTCCCAATGAAAACATTGCAATTTATAAAGATCAATTCTATGCCTAAAAAGGCTTCATGGGTTGTCTAGCCTAAAGGATCAAACTACATTTGAGATAGCATTGATAGTTGAAAAGATCAGGGTCCATATGTGGGATGTTGTACATATTTGTAAATGCATGATGAATAGAGTTGAAAAAAACAATGTTGTTAATAGTAAATAATTTCTTTAGTTAGCTGACTTAGGTTGGAAGTTTGTCAAGAAAGGCCTCAGACATGGAATCTGGGAAATAATCCATTTTAAGGGGACCCATTGAACAAGAACAGACATTATGTTATTATTTTTTTCTCTCTGTCTGAATCCCACTTAATGATAAGAGTACACTGTCAGCTGCATGATTGGGGCTTTTATGGTCTAGAACTTTTAAAAGGAGAGTTACCTGAGGTATCAGTGAAACTGGTATGGATGTGAACAAGATTTAGTCAAAATACCAGTGATAACCTGAATTGACCAGTATAACTGGTAGACACAGAGAAGCCAAGAGCAATGGGAAATTCAAGAGCAGGGAGACAAAGGCAAGGGCTGTGGTCATTCTGAACAGAGCCAGTAGCAATTGCATGGAAACCATATGGGTGCTTTAAGCACCTACAAATGACAACTGGTGTGTGCTGCATGTCAAGGGAACATTAACCACAGTTGAAAGGCTGAGACAAAATGGATACTCAGTACTCAGCTTCACCATTATCCTTCTTCATATGACACACCCATACATACCACTACAACTCTCTATCATTCCTATCTTGAGTCAATTTGAGGCAAAGGTCATTAAATTTTGTCAGCAGAGAGAAAACACCCTTTGCCATGTTACTTTTTCTATCTGGGTGCAACCTCTTCTTTCTTTACCATTGCCCAGAAATGCTCATGAACTCTCCATGAAAAGAGAAATGCTAGTGCCTGATCATTGCCTACTCACTACTTACTCTGATCTTCTAACTGGGTCATGATAACTGGTATTAAGAGTCTTTCCACGATGCTTTCATCACTGCACACTGCCCTGTCTCATGCTATTGTCATGTTCAGGAAAATGGTACTCAGTACTGGAGATCTCTCTGAGTTTTTGTTTCTGAAAGTGGTGCTGTGTAAGACAATTAGGAGGGGAAAAAAGAATTGAAAGAATGTAGAAAAATATAGAGAGTAACACCTATTTTTTCATAATCTGATGGACAAATTTAAATATTTACATATTTGCTGTATCTAGTATTGTTTTTTGTTAATTAAAAAATAAAATATTACTCTTAAATTTGAGGTTCTTTTTTTGACCCATACACCATTCCCACCATACTCTTTGTACCGTGTGTGTGTGTGTGTGTGTGTTTATAAACACGTTTATATGCATAATTTTCTATCCAAGGGTCAACAAACCTTTTCTGTAAATGTTAAGAAAGTAAATATTTTAGATTTTTCAGACCATAAATTGTTGCTGTCACATACGTTTTTTCTTCTATTAAAAAAAATAGGATTAAAAAATATTTTTAAAAAACCCAGAGGTTGTACAAAAACAGGTCATGGGCTGAATTTGGCTCTGCATCATAGTTTGCCAACCTCTAAAGTAGATAAATTTTATATTTGTACACTCATGTACTATATACAATAATGTAAGATTTAGGCTTTCTTTAACTCCTGCTACGATAGCATCTGTGGTTTGTCTGAATACATGACTGTGGACCACAAACAGGATGTTAGAGCTTTTCCCGGTTGTCATATATTCTGACATAGTTTACTTGATGAATAAAGCTTACAAAGTGGTAGTTTTAAAAAATTTATTAAAACACCTTGTTACTTCCAGGTTATAGAGTTTAGAAATATATCAAGAAATAAAGATAGATTTGAAGAATATAAAGGTCTTATATGAATAAAATAAAAAATATTTAAGTCTACTTTATATTTTCTTTATATAAAAAAAGTTATATTACATTATTTCTTGACAATAAGCATAATCTATATTTAATTTTAACTGACACCTGAACTTAGTTGTGTTCAGGAAGTACAACTAAAAAAGTTGTTTGTTATTAATGTTACTATGTACCAGGAGTATGTAAACAAGAGACCCATTTATGATGTTTCCTCTCAACACCTCAGAAGTTAAAATCTCCACATTCCTGTTGATTGGAATCCCAGGGCTTAAGCATATGCACATTTGGATCTCCATCCCTATCTGCGTCATGTACCTCCTGGTCATTCTGGGCAACTGTACCATCTTATTTGTCATCAAGACAGAGCCTTCCCTGCAGGAACCCATGTACTATTTTCTCTCCATGCTGGCCCTCTCTGTCCTGAGTCTTTCTTTCTCTTCTCTTCTCACCATGTTGAGGATCTTCTCGTTCAATGCCATGAGGATTTCTGCTGATGCATACTTTGCCCCAAAATTTTTCATCCACGAATTCACAGATGTGGAGTCCTCAGTGCTCCTGATCATGTCTTTTGATCACTTTGTAGCCATTCGCAATCCCCTGAGATACAGTTTCATCCTCACTAGCTCCAGAGTTTTGCAAATTGGGCTATCATTTGCTGTTAAAAGCATTCTAGTTCTTCCCCTTCCTTTCACTTTAAAGAGACTCATACACTGTAATAAATTTCTGTTATCACATTCTTACTGCCTCCACCAAGATGTTATGAAACAGGCCTGCTCTGACAATAGGGTTAACTTTTACTATGACCTATTTGTTGCTCTCTTAGTGATGTCAGACAGTGTATTCATTGCTATTTCCTATGTGTTCATCCTGAAGATTGTTTTAGGTATTGCATCCCATGGTGAGCGGCTTAAAGCTCTTAACACCTGTGTGTCTCACATCTGTGCTATGCTCAATTTCTGTGTGTCCATCATCACCTTAGCTACCATGCTTAGCTGATGCATTCTTGCTGGTACCACTCTTGATGAATCCCTTTGTGTATTGTGTAAAAACTAGGCAGATTAGTGTGAAGGTCCTGGGAAAACTAGGTCTGAAGTCTAAATGATGGGGCAAAGGTGAAAGTTTTCTTTTTCTCAACAGAAAATTTTCTTAGGAGACGGACAATATATCTTTCAAATAGGAGATATTTCCATTGACTATATTTAATTTAACTGACAACTGAACTTAGCTGTGGTCAGTACATACAACTAAGAGAATTTCTATTTCATAGTTTCTAAGTTACATCAATTAGTTACATAGTTAATTAACCAATCCTTATAAGGAATCTAATACACCACAACTTTTGTGCTTTTAAGAAAGAAGAGGCTTGCATTTCATGAAGCTGGTAGGAGTCCTGCTCTTTGGGGAACTGGTGATGTTTATCTCAGGTATAAGAATGAAACGTGAGGATTTAGAGAAGCTTCTAAGGAGGTGTTAGGAAGAGTGGCCCTGAACTGTGACTGGGAAAACTCTACAAGGTTCTGGAACCAATTAGCATCTTTATATTTGCCTCTCCATATTTAATTTCTCATTGTAATGCATATTAAGCTTTTTAATGTATCTAAGTTTGTCTAAATATATTTTCTTCCTTGCTACTCAAAGTGTGGTACATTGATCAGCAGTATCACCTGGGAAGTAATTAAAATTGCAGAAGCTCTGCCAGAATCTACATTTTAACAAGATCTTAGATAATTGGCATGTATATTAAATTTGAAAAATACTTTACTGGGGCAATGTAAAAGGAAAACCAAGAGAGTGTGTTCTTCACTGAAGGCAACTTTTGGGAAAATTGTAGGAGAAAATTGTAGCTGAGCATTGGCATTTTCAGCATTTTTAGTAAAGGTAGGAGCTGAGTCTTTGGAAAACAGTGGATGGAGACCCATAGGCATCTGAAATATCACTCATCTCTCTCTCTCACTGATTACTTTGTGAATTCCACAAGGAAAGTGCTTTGAATAATTCAATTTTAAAAGCCTCTCACAATAAAGTAACTTGTCCAGAGTTTGTGCTTGGTAGATGTATATCAACTTGAACTAAAAGAATTATCTAAAGAAAAGGTATCACATCTGGTAACATAGTTGGCATAACAGAGTGTAACAAATATTAGAGAACATATAATGATTCTGGAAGTTTCTGTGAAAAAAGAAAACTTAGATCATAGCTACCATTTATCAAATACTTCATATGTTCACACACTGTGATAAAAGAATTTGATTCATGCAGTGCTCATTACACCTAGTTTACAAACATGGGAACAATGGACACCAAATCACACAGGAAGGAGTAGAATGAGAATTCAAACCCAGGTCTGAGGAACTCTGTTCACATTGTTCTACTCTCAGTAAATACATGGAAAGCTGGAGGTGGGGGTACCAGAAAGGAGGAAAAGGTAGACTTAGGGAAAGCAGAGTTTCTCAGAGACCTCAATGCTGTTGCCTCTAGACCAAGCTGTTCCTCTGTTAATTTTTTTTTGTTATTTTTAAATTAAAATTATTGAGGTGACATTGGTTAATAAAATCAAATGTTTCAAGTGTACAATTCAATAATACATCATACGTATATTGCATTATATGTTCACCACCCAAAGTTAAATTTCCTTCCACCACCAAATATTTGATCCTGAGAAAAGAAAGGAGAAGGTAGTAGGGGTTAAAAGGAGTCTCTGTTCAATTTTAAAAGAATATTTTGTAGTAGGGCCTTTGGATTAAGCCAATCTGAAAATAAAGATTGTCTCTCTAATTTTATAGAGCTGAAGCATGCTAAAATGATCAGCCTCAGTATTATCATTTGTGAAATAGACTAATATTTAATCAGTTTAATGAGAGAATATATAATATACCTTTCAGAGAAACTTGATATAATAGGAAGATATAATTAATCCTGAGTTCCTAGAATGTATGCTGACATATCATTGTGTGTTTTTGTTTTGACACTAAGTGAATTCAATTTGCTATTTTTCATTTAAAATGCATTCTTCCATAATCACAAGAGAACAGGATGTTTCAATATCAGAAAAAATTTTCAACACTTTAAAGCAGATAATTATGATTATATTAGTGGATGCTGAAAAAGCATTTGACAGTATTCTTTAAGTATTTTTATTAAAAAATAAAAATAAAATATAACTAAACTATTTAAATGTTATAAAATTTACCCAGAGATCTAGCAGCCAACCATTGTTCTAATAAGTGAAACACTACTGTACTTTCTGTTAAAATGAGAAAGAAGATTTGAATGTTCACTTTTACACTTAATTTTTCATAATGGATTATAAATTCCAGTGAATTAAATAAAATAACATGAGATAATTTGTATGACTATTCGTAAAATGTTACCAACCATCAACTTTTATTTATATATGTTTTATACAAATAAAATAAAAAATTATAAAAACTACTATAATGCATATGATAATTTAGTAAGGTATATATGAATGCAAGATTAAAATGTTTTTACCTAGCAATATGTATGTGGAAATAGAAATGGGGAAAATTTTATTTATAATAGCAACAAAATCATACATTTAAAATATGAAAATATATTTAATTAAAACTAATAATATTATTAAAATGTAAAAATATATTAATAATAAAACATGTATCATATATTATTGGATGTAAAATATTTTATCACAATTGTTGATTATTTTAAATTTAATTTTTAAAAACATAGTAATTTCTAGAATTTCAAAGCTCATATTTGTTTTGCAAAAGACAAATCATTTTTAACAACATATTAACAAAATCACACTAGGAGACTAATAGGTCAGTAATATGTGATTACATACATAATGCATATATATCAAAATCCATAAGAGTATCTGTAAAGCAATGTACATACATGTGTGTGTATATATATATACATATACATACATATATATGCATAAATACATATATATTTATACATATATATACATATATATTTATACATATATATACATATTTAAAGACAACATACATATATTGCATTTTATTTAATTAAAAAAAGTATTTAATAGATTTTGCCACTAGTGCATATTCATTTTGATTAATGTAAGTTTGAACTTATGACACAGAAATATTTAAAATTAAAACTATTACAGCAATTTTAGAAGTAAAGCATGAGACTATATGTAGAACATAGATGAGTCAAAAATACTTATTAAAAAAATAAAGGTAGATTGGTTATATAAAACTATATGTACTTGAGATTTGATGGCTTGAATAAGGCTAAATATACATATTATATTTGTAAAGGAATACAACTAGGATCTCTTGCAAATTTGTATTTAAAACATAAACAATACAATAGAAAAATGGATGAATGCTATTTGAAGAGGCTATTCATAGAAAAGGAAACAAAATAACCAATAGACATGTGAAAGATGCTTATTCTTACTATTAGAGAAATTCAACAAAGTTAAATATGATGACTCTCATTAATAAAATTGATGAAAATTTAAGAATAATGATAACAGTGAATTTTGGTGGCTATGCAAGAAAAGGCACACTCCTACATAGGATAAAAATATAAGTTGATATGGCCTTTAGGGAAAGGGATCTACCAATACACATTGAAATTAAAAATGTATAACCCTTCAAAACCAGCTGTTAATGACCTGGAGATCAGTCTTATAGGAATAAAAGCAGAAGTACACGTGGAGAGCTGCATAAGAATGCCTATTACAGCATTGTTCGGAGTGATATAAAACTGAAGAGAACTTTAACATGTGTACTAAGAAATAGCTGAATCGACTGCAGTCTACCATGTCACAAAATATTATATAGTCCTTAAATGAATTATACCCATACTTATTTACCTGGGGGGATTTCTACCATAAGAAAAACAAAATACAGATAGACATGTAGAATGTTACTCAATGTATTCAAATGTATGTAGAATGTTATGTGTTTATTAATAATTCTAAGATCATAAGAGAAAATCATTAGGAAATAAACCATGTTTATAGAATAAAACTGCAATTATACTGTTATTACATTTTTGCTGCATATAACCACAAATCTTAGTTGCCTACAAGTGTAGAATTTATTGTAATGCTTACTGATCATCAGGTTGACAGAAATCCTCTTGATCTAGGCTATTTTGACTTGACGGCTCTCCTTTGGGTCTCTAGTCAGCTAGGATTAGCTCTGGGCTATAGGTATGGCTTAAGATTGCACCATATGTCTCATTTTGGATAGCAGGTAGAAAGGGCAGTACCTACCTGAGCACTACTCACAGCAAAGGAAGAAACCCCATTGCAAAAGTCACACTTAAGCTCTTGCTCTTATCACATCCAACATCTTACTATATTTTGAAAACTAATTAAAGGTTGGAAAAAAGTTTACTTTTCCTCTTCCTTTTCCTGGCCTGATTGGAGCTGTATAACATATCTCTTGAAGTAAAGAGCCTAAATGAGATATTTACTTGTGTCCTCCTCATTCATTCAATCTCTATCAGTAAATCAGAATCTCTACTTCTTATGCAAGGACAGTACTAGTTAAAAGTCTTCAGTTCAGTTGAGTAGAATGTTTCTTTCTTCTTTTCCCTTTGTTGTGTAGTTGTTTAACTTCTCCAACTTTGTAAATTATTAGAATATAGATGTAATATAGAAATTAACAAAAACTAAAGAACAACATACTTGGATGGTTGTGACAAGACCTAGATTCTGGCCCTTTCAACGCCATTGATTGCAGTGTAAAAATGGGTAGACCACTGTCATTCTCTGGGGTTCATAAACTTTCATCAGTATACACATGCACACATCTAGAAATAGGCATATACAACCACGTGTATATGCTTCTGTGTACCTGAATGACTATTTCACACATGGAGAACAGAATTCTCTGTCATGGACAATTTTGTATCAGGTTGCTTGAGCTAGCAAAGATGAAGAGGAATCCTCCTCATTGAGCCACAACCCACCTTTCTGGGTGGCAACCTCTTGAGTATTCTTTCTCTGACCTCCTTCAGCTTGATACTATAGAGAATAGGGTTTATCAATGGAGGAAGCAGGAAGTGAACATAAGAGAGAAGAGTATGGGCAGGCTGAGGAATTGGCACCCTAAGACGGTCAATGAGTGCCAGGAGGATCATGGGCATGTAGAAGAGGAGCACAGCAGAGAGATGGGCAGCACAGGTTTGGCCGGCCTTCCGTCGATTCTCACTGGATCCCAAACCTTGCAATACCCTGCCAATTAGCCCATAGGAGAAGAAAATAACCAAAGGGTCTAATCCCATGGCTGACAGGACCACAAAGAGGCTGTAGACTGCACCCCATGCTCCCGGGCAGGCCAATCGGGCCATATCTGGATGCAAGCAATAAGAATGTGTCAGGACCTGTGGGTGGCAGTAGGGCATGTGGGCCAGGAGGAACGGCAAGGGCAGATGGAGACCCAGACATCGAAAAGCAATGGCCAGGCCAATCTTGCTAATGACATCATTACTGAGGAGTGTTGGGTAGTGAAGAGGGCGGCAGATGGCCAGTGCCCGATCTAAGGCCATGGCAAGCAAGACAGAAGACTCCATGATGGAAAAGATGTGGACAAAGAACATTTGTAGGAGGCAAGCTGAAGCAGGAACTGCATGGGCATCAGCAAGTGCAAGACCCAGCAGGGTGGGCATCAAGGCTGTGGCCAAGCCAACATCAGACACGCTAAGCAGGAAGAGAAAGAAGTACATTGGGCAGTGCAGGGTGGGCTCCAGGGCAATGATCCAGAGGATAGTACCGTTGCCCAGAACAGAGAGAAGATAGACAGCGATGAGGGGTATCGTCCACCAGGAGGGTACAGCTGACAGGCCTGGCATGCTCACCAACAGGAAAGTGGAGGCCATTGAAGTGCTGCCATTGGGGGCTGCCTGCGTGAGGAATGTTGACATAATTCAGGATCCCACTTTGATCTCTGGAATCTGAAAACTGATTAGAAAGATTTACTTAATCTTATGACATATTTGTGTCATGCTTTCTAAAATCTCCTGCCTTTTCCCTCCCCTACACATTCATGTTCCCTCCCTGCACATGATACTTTCTAATATCTATGTCATAGTCATCCTTTATTTTGGAGTTTTTCCTATAGCTGTCCTCAAAGCTGTTTCTTTAAATTGTTTTTTCATAATCATTTAACTCTGCTTTTCCATGTAATATTTCCTAACTTATCTTTCTTTCTTAACACAGACACCTGGAAGAAAATTTACACTTCCGTAACTACTTTTTCTGTGTCTCCATATCTCAGGCTGTATGAGTTATGTGCTACCTTAGCACACTCACATTTCAGCTCACGTTAATAATCCTCATTAATGTCATAGATTAGCCCTGTATTACTAAATCAAGAAGCTCTCCTAAATTGATTTATTTCTCGATGAGCTTTGGCTGTTATGAATCCACTTTTTATAATTATTTATTTGCTTGTTTGTTTATTTATTTATTTACTATTATGTAATCCTTTGCTATATTTCGCAAAATAAGAGAATATACTAAATAACAACAACAACAATCTTGCTGGAATTTCAGTGATATTGAGTTGAGAACTACTCTCCTTTTGATACAATGCTTATTTGGTAAGACAAGGTGGAGTAGATGTGGTGTTTTTTATTTTTTATTATTAAGTTTATTGGGGTGACACTGGTTAATACAATTATATAGCTTTCAAGTGTAAAATTCAATAATATATTATATGTATATTGCATTGTGTGTTTTTCTTTTTAGTTCTACCTCTCATAATTTAACTTTATAGTGCACCTTCCTGTGCCCCATTTAATATATATATTGGTATTTTTGAGAGATATTTATTTGGCTCTCTTCTTTTTTCTTAGTGGTCTTTTCTGCTTTCATGACTTCAACTCAACTCCATAAATTAATGAATCATAAATAAATCCCCCAGATTATTCTATACTCATCCTAGAAATCTTTATGTTGACATCCTATGTTTATTGTGACATAATTTGTAATAGCCAAGATATGGAAACAGCGTAAATGTCCATCAATGGATGAATGGATAGAGGAAATATAGTCTATACATACAATAAAATCTTATCCAGCCTTTAAAATGAGGGAAATACGCCATATGGTACAACATGATTGGACCTGGGAGACACTGTGTCAAGTAAAATAAGCCTGCTACAAAAAAGATAAATACTATATGATTCTACTTATCTGAGGTATATAAATAGTCAAATTTTTAGACAGAGAGAAGAATGGTGGTTGCTAGGGCCTGGAGGGCAGGAGAAACAGGCAATTATTGTTCAGTGAGTATAAAGTTTCAATTATAAAAGATGAATAAGTTCTAGAAATCTGTATAATGTTGTGCCTATAGTTAACAACTTAAAACTTTGCTAGAAGATTAGAGCTTATGCTGTTTTCTTATAATGACAAAAAATTCACAGCAAAAAAAAAAATGTTATAGCAATGGTACCATCTACAAGGTTAAAAGATAAGCGAAAGAATGGGTCAGAGTGTCCCATAACAGGATAATCTTTGGAATTGACATTACTGAAAAAAAGTTTAAATTTAGAATATTTAAAGAACCACAAATAAGTAAGAGAGGGGCTATCTAATGTAAAATCTGGCAAAATATAAATAATGATTTATACAGAATAAATACAAATGCTAAATAAATGTATGATAAAGTTCACCTCAGGGGTTACTAAAAGAATACATATTTTTTAAAATAAAACATTTCTTCTCTATCATGTGGGATAAAATTACGTGCTGGAAAAGATTAAAACACTATTCTTAATCAAAACTCTCAGTATTATAAAATTGTGTAGCCCTTTTGAGAACAATTTGGTACATCTCATTCAAGTAAGAAATTTAGTTGATTTGACAATTCTAATTCTTGATATATCTAATATCTATCACAGAGAAAAACTCTCATATGCATGAGACATTAAATATTTTTGTTTGCAAGAGGAAAAAAGTAGCGTTCTTCAAAATTCTCATTAGGTCTGATAACTAATCAGAGGGATAATATGATGCACAATAGTCTCAACAGCTAAGAATGAAAATACATTGTTGAGTTAAAAAAAAGATTCATAGAGATTCATGCATTGTGATATCATATATGTTTTAAAAGTCTCCTAAAATATCTATCTCTCAAATACCTATATTTGTACATAGTGTCCAAAAATAGTTCTGGAAGGATTTGCACTAAGTTGATTTGTTAGAAGTAGTAATGGCTGAGAAGAGGAATTTATACTGAATAGGGGATAGAATTCAACAATGACTTTGGCTTAATTCTAAAAGTTTATTTTTTTCAAAAGATATGTTTTCATCAGTTATTCAGTAAGCTCCATTATCACATCTCAAATTTCTTCTGTAACAAATGTTTTTCCTCATTAATGGTGCTTTGGTTTTAGCTGAGGCTTTTTTTTTTTTTTTTTTTTTGCATTATCCGGATTGGCTTCTCTGCTGCCAATCCTTCCTCCATACAGATCCCATGGTGTTGTTTCTAATTTGCAATCTGATAATGTGGCTGTGGTGTCTTGCTTTAAAACCATCTGATTTTCCACTGCTTTAAGGCTACACCTTTATTTGTCAGAAATCCCTTCACCATCTGGCTCAAGACAACCTTTACTACTTAACTCATTTCTAGTCTAATTCTGCTTGCATCTTTAGCCTTCTTAAACTACTGTGATTCCTCAGTATGTGTTATGGCTTTTTACACTTTTAAAAATATATATTTTGTAAGTGAAATTTCCTTCTGCTTCTCTGTATCATCTTACCTCATATATATATATATATCATGAAGTTTCTATTAAGGCTTTGTTCCTTTCTTCCCCGAACCCCTGTTAACAACTTCTTAAATAGGCGTTGGGTAAATTATTTACCCTCTCCTATCACACCATGGCACATTCTCTAACATAGGCCCTGTCATTCTCATATTATGCCTTCCTCCTTAATGAACTGCTTTCTCAAGATATAGTTTTTTATTTTATTCATTGTTGTGAAGGCACTTCCTGGTTTATATAAATGTTCAAATAAATGTTCTTCATAAATCTTTTACACTTCTATTTTGTGCTTTTGCAATTCTATTTCTCTAAATTTTGTCCTGGATTTGATCCCTCTTTCTGGAATGCCCGCTTAATTTTATTATTTCATTAATTATCACCTTTCTCAAAACCTCTTCATCCATCCTTCATGCACACTTTTTGTAAATCTTCCAAAATGTTATTTTTTCCTTCAGTGGAGTTTTTCTTCTCAACATGTTTTTAGGATCCACTCTCTCCTTTTATGATTCTTGGATTCTCTGCCTCTCTGCCTGAAATGTCCCCTAGATGGAGCTTCTTCTGAGTGTCTGGGCTTGCAATCCTTGAGAACAAGTTTCCTTGTGTATACCATACATTCACGGAACATTCCTGCTCATTAAAAACAGGTCAGGGATTGGACATACTTGGTAGAAGTAAAGCAGAGAGAAGTTTGGGATAGGTGCCTGTTGAACAAAACCTGTGAGGCTTTTGTGGGGATATTTAAGCTACCACATGGAAACTTTCATCACAGTTCACTCCTTCCCAGAATTTTGAAAGCCCTTTCCTAATATACTAATATACTAACATACCTTATTAGTATACAAGAAGCACATATATTACCTGACATTTACACTTTCCACATACAAAAAAACTCACATTTTATAATCATTGCTCATGTCCACACATAATATAGACACATGTATACCCTCACACAAATACACAAACACACACTTATCCACATTGACACATAGAAACACATACACATTTGTGCAAAAATGGTTTATATTTATGGACAAAAAAAATTTTTGAGGCAGATGCACATCAAATTAATGAGCATTCAAGAAAAAACTGTAATTCATACTCATACATACATTCAAGGATATAGAAATGTACAAATTCTCATTTCCTAAGGGAGGAACACTTCTGAGTATGTACTGATATATATGCATGTACTTACATAAAGAAGAATGTGGAAAGAAAAGCACCTGTATATACATGTATGTTGTTATTATATATACATTTGTCTCTGCAAATTGTTAATAGCAAATGCTCTTAACCAATCTTTTGCCACCTCACACAATCACAACCAGATAAAGTGAAAGATTCAATCACTTTTTAAAAAGACACACGTGCTCAAGCAATGAGTAACTATTATCCCTTCTCATACTCATATATTCATCAAATATTCACAAACATCCCTTCAATAGTACATGCACATATACCTATATACATCAGAAATGCAGGACATTGTGAAAATACATCTTACAATCACATCTCACATCACTTCATTCTTATTTTCCTTCAAATAGTTGATAGGTTGCTACAAAGACAAGTAAGCTTTCTTTTTCTTAAATGAAATATTGCTTTGATTCTATGATTCAAAACCAGAGTGGAGACATAGAAACCAAAAGACATTTATGAATACTGAATGATGTTTTCTAGGAGAAGACAAACATTTTATTCACTACCAGGTTAGTTCCCTGCCATCTGAAAGACAGATGGCTAAGATTATTAAAGGGATGGAACATAGGACATTTGGTTATAGGGAGGAATTGTTGCTTATGTAATGAAGGGATCTACCAGTTATATACAGATGGTAGAGTTTTATGAACAAATGTGCTCACTTTATATTTGGGTCTAGATCTAGTCCTTGCTGTTAGGACCCTCACCACAATCTTCCCTGATATTACAAGACCAGCATTGAAGAGTGTGTGTCAGACAGGATCTTCAATTGCAGAATAATGCTACAGTATTAGAATGGCTTCAAGATATGGCCAATGTGAGGGGATTTATAACTTCAAATTTGGGCCATAGGGGATAAACCAGAGTAGGCAGAAATGGCTAAGAGAGTGGACTTATCTCCAGATGCTACCAGCACTCATAGGCCTTCTATTATATTACTCCTTCCAAATGAATTACTCTCTATTATCCTAACTTTATGCATCCCTCTAGCATAAACTAGTGCACTATTGCCATGTCTTCCTACTACTCTCTGAGCTATTTGAAGACAAACACTATCTTTTATATGTTTTATTTCTATAATATCAGCATTTTTTCATTATACATGAAAAAAAGTTTGTTGAATTTCATGAGTCATTTTAAAGAATCTGCTTATATAAAAATGTCCCTCACTGCCCATATTCTGAGCCCCATAGCTTCTTACCTTCTCAAAGGGCACTGTGATTTTCTGTATTCTTCACTTGTTCCAATCGGATTCAGCAGCCCCAACCTACTTTCCAGCTCTTCAAAAATTGAAGTAAATTCTGAGAATGGTCAAATGTTTTCCCTCTTTTCTGTTCTTCCAAGTTCAGAAACAGTGACTTCCACACGAATTTCTCCCTCCTCTTTCCTCTCCTTGTTTCATCTCCCTACTTACTACCCTCTCCCCACTAATTTAACCAGTCACCTCAAGTCTTATTGTTGTTTCCCACACCTTCTTCTCTCTTTGTACTGTTCACTCACCACTCTTAATTCTCCCAGTGACCCTCACACGCTTTGGTGTTCTAGAGAACTGCTTCAGGTGTATTCTTTATGACTATCCTTATTGTAGCCCATCTGGGGGAGTGAGCACAGGTGTCCAGCCTCTTGTTGCCAGAGCCCCATGGGGCACCTTGATGAGAATGCTGTGGTTAGTTAACAGCCTGCTGTTCTGCCCAGAGGAAGTACCATGATGACCTTTAAACTTCAATGGGAATGGAAGAATCTCTCCATCCTTAGCGTCCAGTGCTGCTCTCATAACCTGTCAAATAGGTTCTCCTCCACCCCACACTAATCCAGAGTTCATAGGCCTGACTGGTCCTGATGTCCTGTCCCGTTTTGACTTGGCCTGTCTGCTCTTTGACAGTTACCACAGCCTCTCTCCTACCTTTTTTTCGAGAGCAGGTAATAAGTCTCAGACAGTGCTCCCTGCTCCATCCACAGGGACACCTCCTGGTTTTGTTGCTTGTCTTTGTTTTGACTAATTCTCATTATCTCAGTGGAGTACCACATGGTGCTAATGGTGCTAAGGTCACGGGTTCCTTCTCTGCAGGGATCACTTAGTCACTTTGCTTTGCATTCTCAAGCTAAGGCTTGAATCAATTCAAATACCATCTGGGATATAGAATGAGCTCTTATCCTGTTATGATTTCATCCCCATCCCTGGATACACACAGTGCTGTAATAAAGCTGGATCACTCTGAAATACAAGAGCTAGCTTGACTGAACCCCTTTACTCCTCTGGCCCCAATATTTTAGCTCACTCTTTTTCTCTACCTTCCCTGTACTTTGCACTTTCTCATTCTCCCTGCCATTTTATGTTCTTTATATACCCCCTGTTTTTTGCTGGATCAGGTATCATCAGATACCCTCACTCTCCATGCCAGCTTGCAGCTTTTCCTTTACACCCTGGACATAATCAGCCTGGGTTCTCATTGTGTGCCATGCTATCCACTGATCCTCCCCTTCCTGAGAGCTTTCAGGGTGCTTTTTTTTGTTCCTTTAATCCCTGCAGCAGACCTGGGTAACCAGATCCCAGCACATGGGTTTATCCTGGCTCATCCTTGTCACTTTTTCTCCCTTTAAAAAGATGACATATGAATCTTTCTATGCCCAGGGTACAGCTAAACTTCTCCTGGACTCAGGTTACTGCATCCTTCCTCTTATACACTTACAGACAAGTACAACAAGTCTGATCTATTGGACCTGTAAACAGTTTTCAAAATCTTCTGATGAAGTTTAATGCTATGGTGAATGGAGCTGAGAACACTGACCTAGTTAGTCTTAGCTCTTCAGTACACCCACAACTCAATATCCAGGCCCTGTCTTAGGCTACCTGTTCAGTTTAGTGTATCACTCCTATCCTTTTATCAACCTGGGATCCAAGGATATCTTTTCTTTAATCTCTAAACCATGGAAGGGGCCCCATATCTATCTGCACTTTGTTCTCCTTGGTATTCAAGATAGTATTATTAATGTGATAAATGAATCTGGCCTAATAAGTTAGAGGGACAGACAGAATTAAACCATGTCTGGGTTCTTCCTTCTCCTAGATCAACATGTGTGTCATCTGCTATGTTTCAGGAGCACGCAGTATGGTGCTGCGGCTTTCAGATTTAGAACATCTAGGTAAAAATGTTCATTTTTGCTACTTTCTAGCTATAAGGCTGTAGACAAGTTGCTTCATATCTCTGAACTTCAGTTTCCTCATCAGTAAAAAGAATTTGGATGTAATATTAGTGATACGTCTAGGATACCTAATACCTATTATTTACCATATGTTCACTACTTGGTTCTCTCCACTAAATAACTCTCTTTTTTGCTCCTTCATAGTCCCTGGTAACCATCATTCTACTTTCTATTTTTATAAATTTTATTACTTTTAGATGCTTTATATAATAGGAACCTTTCAGTATTAAAAAAGGATCACTCATATTTTTGACACTCAAATAGCAACCATTTTTTAGTGATATTTACTTATTAACAATATATTAAAATGCTGCTTCTACCTATCTTCAATTCAAAACTTGTCAACTCTCTCTTGTGGTAGCTGATAATATCCAGATAATATTAAAATTGAACTTCAGCCACTAAATCAGGAAAAATGTCATGATGTATTTCATATAGAGACTCAAAAAAGGATTTTTTTTAGAAGATGAAAACTTTAAAGATGTAAAACTTTTAGTCGATGTAGAAGTTACACAAGAGTAAAATTTTTACTCTTGATCATATTTTTTCCATATATACATATCTTTTAAAAAAATTTAATGAACAATTGGATGGATGAAGAGTATCATAGCACACAGTTATATAAACAGCTTTTGAAAACAAAGTTCGACTCAAGGCTATTTTGTTTTACACAAATAAAATGAACAACTTTTTAAAATATTGCCCATATCTGTTAAGTGAAAACAAAGCTAAACAAACAAACAAACAAACCAAAAACACATGTGATACAATTGCAGAGGCACAAAGCTCTATTCTTATTTCACTGGTTTCTACACAGTGGAGTTAGTATAAAGGAATGAAAAAATATAGTATAACATGTTTATATATGAGGTTATTTTTAATTGCTCAGTACAATGAGACAAAGACTCAAGTCAGTAATAACTATTTAGAGATTTAATATATTTTATTTTTCACTCTATCATAAAATGTAGACCTGATTATGCAATGCAGCTAATAAATTATTTATGTAAAGGCATATTGATATACATCTAAAATTTATTATACAAGCATTTTAAGCAAAATCACAAGTCAGGAAAAAACAATAAATCAATTAAATTCAATAACAAAGATGTATTCATAGAAAATCAAATAGCTTAATACTTACTTTTTGAGAATCCATTTTTCTTTTAATTATAAAATAGGTCTTTACTAATAGCAACGTACAACCCGATTATGGAATTTGGTGAGGTCATTAAATATTTCCAGGTAAAGGATTAAAGAAAACACATAAAGTATATTTCTTCTTTCCTGTTCTAGACCATTTAGCTTAATCTACCTTTAAACATGAGTTCTTGTTCTCTGGGAGGTATGAGGTGGCAGAGGATATCTAATATTAGATATTAAATGCAATGGTTGGCATCAGGACAATGGTGGCCATATCACAGTCAGAAGGGGAAGGTGTAAATCTCACCAGAAGCTACCATGCCTAATACACTTTGCTTTTAAATACTGCCATGCAGAACAAACTGTTGAAAATTACTTTAGTAATTCACAGCTTGGTAACAAATAAAACTTGTATCTTATGCATGATAAGAGTAAAGGACCTTCCAGAAAAAGAAAAAAAAAGCCAAACTCAAAAGGACAAGGGAAGTTACAGTGACCATTCCCAGGATTTATTCAGAGTCTTAGTTCCATAACCATCATCATATAATCCAGAGATGTCCTACATGAAGTTCCCAGAGAAAGCAACAGAAGAAGAATAGCCACAGAAAAGGTAAGAAGTCAGTGGCATTAAAACGGGTACAACCATGACAGACTGTGGTCTAAGCAATCTGGATCCCACTCTCTTCATTTCATGAAATGAAACAATGTTCACTTCATGAAATGAACAATGTTCATTTCAAACTCCCTGGGCTGAGACTCATGAAGGAAATTTCTGATTTGTGAAGCAACTTAAAAGGTTTGAGCAGAAGATAGTTTCAAAAATAAAAAGATTCAGCAAATACCACTGTCCATTTTCAATGTTATCACAGAAAAGTAGCACTTAGAGCAATGATCCACTCCAAGTTTCATGACAAAATCTTAGATTTAGTATTCACTAATACAAGCTCACTGCTTAACAAGTACCTAACATTTGTTGGGAGGGAAAGAGTGAACAAATGAGCTAGTAATCGATATAGGTAATTTAATTTCTCCTAATCAGCTCATTTTTCCAAAAATATGTGTGGCTGTGGATTTTAATATTTCTGCCCAGAAAAGAACCTGTCTTAAGCCCAAGAGAGTTGCATAATAGAAAAAGCAAACCAGACTTAGTCTGTAAGTTCCTCAACTTATTGTTGGCTGTCGGCTGTGGGACATTCTCATATCCTAGAGCCTACTTTAATTCTTGATGTTGGTCTTCTCCATCTTCAAAACCAGCAATGCCTTGTTGAATCCAACATAACTTTTATGCAAAAACTCTCAGGAAATTAGGAATGCAAGGAGATTGTAGATAATTTTATAAAAACATCTTTGAAAAGAATTCTAGCTAACATTATACTTAAAATGAAATACTTAATGTTATCTCCCCAAGATCCTATGGGGATAAAGGCAAAAATATGTGTTTTTACTACTTTTATACAACATTGTATTGGAAGTCTTAATGCAGTGAGGGAAAGAAAAGAAGACATAAACACAGGTTAGAAAGGAAAAATTACATCATCTATGCACAAATAGCATAATAACTTATATAAATATACTCAAAAAATCTACAAAAAATATCCTAGGACTTAAAGATAAATTTGACAAGATCACAGAATACAAGGTCAATATACAAAAATTAGTAATATTTCTACATCTTAGCAATACATAATTAACAAGGGATTTTTAAAAAGTACCATTTACAATAGTCCAAAATGACACAACTGGGTATATAGCTAAAAAATTTTGTGCAGAATTATTATGTTGAAAATTATAAAGTAATGCTAAAAAAGAAATCAAAGATGACCTAAATAAATGGGGAAAATAAATTATGAAACCCATTATTGTTTAAGATGTCAGTTATATGCAAATTGTTCTAAAGATTTAACAAATGCTAATCAAAATCTCAGAAAGGTCTCTCTCTCTCTTTTTTTTTTTTGGTATAACAAGCTGATTCTAAAATGTATATGGAAAAATCAAAGGAATATAGACAAAATACTTTTGTAAAAGAACAACAAAATTTGAAGATCCACAGTACTTGACTTCTAAACTTCCAAAGAATAAAGTAATCAGGAAGATTTTGGTTTGACAAATGGTTACAACAGTGTAGAGAATCTAGAGGTAGACCTATAGAAATGTGGTCAATTGATTTTTAAATGAAAAATTATAAGCCTAAATGTAAATCATAATACTATAAAACTTCTAAAGGAGAACATGTAGAAATTCTTCAAGGGTTTTTGTTATGCAAATAATTCTTAGACACCAAAAACACAACATATAAAAGTAGAAAAAGATAAACTACATTGAATAAAAATTTTTACAAAAGTGCTTAATGAAAAACTCTGTTAGAGAAAGAAAAAGTAAATCATATACTAGGGGAACATATTCACAAATCATATAAACAATATTAATCAGAATATGTATTAAAACAAAAACTCTATTAATTCAATTATGAGAAAAACAGACGACCAGATAAGAAACAATGGATAAGAGATTTAGACACTTCACCAAAGAAAATACAGACTATGTCAAATAAACACCTAAAAAGAGGCTCAACATTACTAGTCATTAAAGAAATACAAATTAAAACCACCATGATGAGATGCCGCTAAATATTAGAATGACAAAAAGGAGAAGGAGTGGGATAGGAGGATTTAAGGTACTATTTGGAATGCAAAAAACTAGGACTCATGTTGGTCATGAGAATGTAAATGGATTGCCATACAATGGCACAAACATTTTGAGAAACAATTTAGTATTTTCTTATAAAGTTAAACATATACTTAGCAAATGACTGGGTAATGACTTTTAAGTATTTTATCAAGACAAATGAAAACTTATGTACATAGAAAAACCTATTCGTGAATGCATATAGTAACTTTATTTATAACTAAATTTCCTTCAACAACCTAATGAATACATGGAATACCACCTAAATATCTATACAATGGATATCTATACAATGGGACACTGTTCAGTAATAACATGGATAAATCTCAAATGTATTATGTTAAATAGAAGAATTCAGTCTTGAAAGATTACCTACCTTATAATGAACCAAAATGATGGGAGTGGACAACAGATTAGTGGCTGCCAAGGGCTTATGTAGGGTGGAGTAGTTGACTACAAAGGTGGGTGAAAGAAATGTTTTGAGTTGACGAAACTCTTTTGTATCTGGATTGGGGTCATAGCTACATGACTCTATACATTTATCAATACTCATAGAATTGTACTACAAAAAGTGAATTTCAGCAGATGTAAATTTAAAAAGCATTTAAAAAAATATAAAATCTCATAAGATCATTTAGCATTTTCAGTTGTTTAAAAATTATCTTTCAAGGCTAACGCATATTATCTTAGGTTCTGCTCTCTCCCCTATTTGCTCATTATGTATTCCTTTCTTGTTTCTGTCCTATCTTTTTTAATACAACAAATAGTTTTGTCATCTTGATCATACAACATATCCTAGCCATGGGTTATGGATTGAAGCATCTGTGTTTGACAAATTCTAGTAATGCAGTTTTTAAAATGCCTCAGACATGTATTTTGAATGAGTTAAAATAAAAAAAAAATGTTTTGGTAAAAATATACATTTTCATTAATGCTGAACATTATCTTAATGTTATGAAAACCACTCAAGGACAGACAAGATATATTATATAGGCCTACAAATTATTTTCAATTGCATTTGCAACTTCTCGTGATAATGCTTTTTTTGATGTTTTCATGAAAAATCCAATTTATCTTATAATAAATTCTTTTAACTAGATGTAATAAGACATCTGTCTAATTCAAATTTGGTTAGTTCAAAGTGTTATTAGAATACTATATTCTAAAGAAATAGACAAGAAATAAGAGAAACCTCATTACTCATTCACAGTTAAGAGAAAGGAGAAACAGGAAAAAATCAAGAATAAGTAAAGCAATTTATTTTTATGTGAATTAAAAACTTAAAGCTATTATTGGAAAACTCCATGTAGAAGGGTCCGGACTTGTAAAACCTTGTTAGATATAGAAAGAGAAAAACAATATTAGAAATATTTAAGAAGTAAATAATCAGAACTTATTATTTATTTGATGACATTTATTTCCTGATTTGCATGACGAGATGGATTGAATTATCAACTGAGATATAAAAGTTAAAAAAATAACTAGTGAAGGCATAGGAGGGAAAGCATAAATTTTCTTTTTAAAGTTATGGACTTGTCAATTTGGTAAATATGAGTGATACAGAGGTTAAGATGATGGCCACCAAGCAGATACATATAATTGTCTGAAACTCAGCATAAGAATCAATATCAATGATATAGATTTGGAATAAATATGTTTAGAAGTCACGTTAAATATATATTTATTCATATGAATAATATGAACAAATTCATGACTCTATATATGTAAATTCAATTGCCAGAGGAGAAGGTGAAATGGGAAAAGCAAGTGGTAAAGTAGGAAATGAAGTAAGAGACATTGAGAATGGAGAGTGAGTTACTAATGAACTTGGGAAGAGGCAATTTGCTTAACTCTGGGTAGGTAAAAGTGGGTGTGGATATATTTCAAGAAGTAGCTAAGAGAGGCAAGATATTGAGAAAGACTGGATCAAATGATCACAATTTTTTTAATGAATAAAGGAAATGTTTTTTCTATGAGAAAACATTATGAGAGAAAGATTGAACGAGAGCAGAGGTAATATGTGATAAACATTTGATATTACTTTTGAGAGGCATGGGATTAGTATCCAACCAAGACAAATTAAAATAATTAAAATAGATTCTCTAAATGTATAGTAACATGCAATCCCATTTACTGAATAATCAGTCTCCTCTAATCATTTTCAGCTTTAAAGATGTTAAAATAAAAAAAGATAAATGGTAACATTTGTGTTGGCAGTAAATGACAGAAAGTTGAAAGAAATCAGAATTCACGTGAAATATGAATGATTGACCTATATAAATAAAAACCAAGAACAGAAACAAAAAACAATGTTGGATTAAGAGCTTGCTTGGAGGTTCTAGCAGGGGAGCGCAGCTACTCATATACCCTTGATGGAAGAATGCTCCTCTCTTCTATTGTTGAAGGTCATTCTCTTAGGTGGAGCATGCAATAATTTGACTTCAAAGGCAAGGGAAGTAAGAGGAAAAATTAACAAGTGGGACTATATCAAACTAAAAAGCTTCTGCACGGCAAAGAAATTATCAACAAACAAAGAGGCAACCATCTGAATGGGAGATTTTTACAAACAATGTCTCCAATAAGGAGCCATTGTCCAAAATATATGAAGAACTCATACAACTCAATAACAAAAAAGAAACAATCCAATTAAAAATGGGTAGAGGACCTGAACAGACACTTCTCCCAAGAAGACATGTAAATGACCAATTGACCTATGAAAAGATTCTCAGCTTTATTAGCTATTAGGGAAATGTGAATCAAAATCGCAGTGAGATACCACCTCACACTTGTTAGAATAGCTATCATCAATAAGACAAGTAATAAAAGGGTTGAAGAAAATATGAGAAAAAGGAATCCTCATACACTACTGGTGGGAATGTAAATTGGTGAAGCCAATATGGAAAACAGTATGACGGTTTCTCAAATAATTAAGAATTAAATTACTATATATCTCAGCAATCCCTCTTCCAGGTATCTGCCCCTCAAAATTAAAAACATTTATCCCTAAAGATATATGCATCCTGATGTTCACTGTGTCATTATTCACAGTGGCTAAGACATGGAAATAATTGAAGTATCCTTTGATAGACTGGATAAAGAAGATGTAATACATATATACAATGGAATATTACTCAGCTGTAAGAAAAGATGAAATACTGCCATTTATGATAACATGGATGGATCTTGAGATTATTAATGTAAGCAAAATAAGTCGGAAAGAAAAAGATGAGAATCATATGATTTCACTCATATTTAGGATATGAAGCTGAAAGCAACAAATGAACAAGAGAAAAAACCAAAAACTCATAGACACAGACAACAATTTAGTGGTTATCAGAGGGAAAGGAGGGAGGGAGGAGTCAGATAAGGGTAAAAAAGTTTAAATATATGGAGACAAAAGGAGATTTGACTTTGAGTGGTAAACACAAAATGCAATATACAAATGATATATTATCAAATTATCACTTGAAACCTATATAATTTTATTAACCAATGTCACCCCCAAAAATTAATTAAAAAAACAGAAACAAAAAGCAGTGTTGTCTGAGGATTTGGAATAACATTATAATGATTCAGTTACTCCAAAACCCTATTTGTCAATATAGAAGAAAAATATGAATAAGGGCATGACTTAAGCATTATAAGATGACACACAGTGAGCAGTGAGTGAAATGTATAGATTAAGATATTGCAAATAGAACAATTCCACATTTTAATTACTTGAAACAGTCTTAAAAGAATGATTATATGATGCAGAGATGAATTTTATTTGAGTTAAAAAAATAAACATTTTGAGTGCCTACAGTATTGGAAGAGTAATCTAAATTACTCTAGGACTATCATGTAGATACATGGTAAGTGAATAAGAGCTTAGTATATGAGCCTCATTCTATATGAGCATTTTGCCATCACCTAGACATCAAGATCCAGGAAGTCCAAAACACATCTGGGACAGTGAAGAGCCTCTGTTTTATTATTTCTATCATAAGTATAATCTCTAAAATCGAATTCTTACAATTACTTTAAAATCTGGGCCAATTCCCAGTGTGATCCTTTTTTATTTTTAGATCAATGAGACTAATATCAGCTTATTCACTTCATAAGACTATTAAAGTCATGTGAATTTATGAGGATAATTATGATGAAAGTATAAAGCAAATGTGATAAATTACATAATTGATACAGCTCAGAATTAATATTAAATATTATTATTGTTATTATTAATACTGCAGCTATTGTTATTATTACTGTTGTTATTCAGAGGGCAGGTAAGAACAGTAGAATTACCTGAAAGTGGTAATAAGAATATGAATTGTCTCTTGATTGATTGGTGCATAGATTAATTACTCCCTGAAGGGCCTCTTGCTTTCCTTTTGCACAGAACATAATAAGACTTATTGGGTTAATATTGAAAACTGAAAAATACAGACAAATATCAGAAAAAGTTAATTCATTATGAGTTATTTTAACTTTAAAATTCATGGGAAATGAAATGGAAAAATCATGTCACTTTTCCATTAGTTATTTTCCAATAACTAATATTGTTATTAGTTTTGCTGTGTTTTGAGAAAAATAAAGGCAACTGTTATTCATTTCAGGTCACAGAAAAAGTGAGGTGGCTAAGATAGCCCTGAGAGACTATGACTGATCACTATTCAGCCTCTGGAACTCCCCAGCCAGACACACACACACACACACACACACACACACACACACACACCATTTCCAAATAGTCTCTTCAATGCTATCTCATTTCCCAGGTGTGAAAATCTAAGAGGTGATTTTACAGCTCTGGAGAGACTCCTCAAACCTAGATGCCTTGGGAATAATCTTGTTCATAGATCTGTGAAACTCTCTATGGCATGGTACAGGGAGGGATTTGGAACAGCTCAGAAAATAAAAGTCTTCTTGTGGGTAGTGGCAATGATTTTTGCCAAGCAAGCCTCAGGCTGCTTAAGAATCCTCTCCCAGCTGGGAGAACTCTCAGCAACTAGGTAAGTATTAGGGCAAAATCAGAGGATAGGTTTGGCCTATCAATAGAATATTGTAAGATATCATCACTGAAATTTTTGATTGTCCTCCAACCACTTTTTTCTGTGTCCCTTTATTTCTCCTTTGTCCTTCTTTCTTCAACCCAAGCATTTCATGTTCTTGTGTTCTTGCTCTCTTGCTCATCCATGCCTACTTTAAAGGAATGATGTGAAGACAACTTCTTTAACTGCATGGTGAATAGATCATAATTTTCTAAGGTGTGGATAAATGTAAGGTTTTCTATCATAAATACATTGCTTTAGAAAGTAGGGAACTCCCAGTCACTGGAATTAATGCAAGCAGAAGGAAAGTGCCACCTATAGAGTACAGCATGAATGTTCCTATATCAGTTAGACACTGAACTTTTAAAATTCCTTTCTTCTAGAATCCGAGAGTGATTGAAATTTGAGAATTTTCCCCTTGAGAAGCGAATCTATGGCTCTACCATTAATGAAGTGTGATTATAATTAATCTCTAGATCAGGAAGGTTTTTCTTTCTGTTTCCTCAGGTCCCCCCTGCCTATCATACACCCTGGTAGAATGAAGCATTAATTTGTAAATTTCTCCTTTTAAAGCCAGTCTATTATTTTGTCATCCACAAATACCCTAGAATTTCTGGGAACATGGAAGTTTCCCTGATACTTACAAATGGAACTGTGTTTGTTTGTTTGCTGCTACTCACATAATAGAGAAATTTTGCAATTTTATTTTGTTTTTCATCTGCTCCTTCAATCTAGGATCTATAATGAGGTCATGGGGCAGTGTAGAGGGTGCAGATATAAAACACTTACACAGTCTGTTTTTCCATAAACATGGTAGTATGGATGCAGAAGGTCAGGGCTAGATAAAACTTCAAAAGAAACAACTGGGATCTAAGAACCTAATCTTCAGAGGATAAGCTGGAACTCTACCTGTTTTCTAGATCCTGAGCAACATAGATAAAGAACAAAATGTAAGGACCCACCCAAACACACAATGCAATATATGTATTATTGAATTGTACACTTGAAAACTACATAATTGTATTAATGTTACCGCAATACATTTAATTAAAAAATAAAAGGTAAAGAAAAATCTAAGGACCCATATCAGGGAGTAAGCATCTTGGCCAAGAGATGCGGTTTTGACTTGGTTTTCTCTAATTGAAGCCTTAAGCTCCCATTCATTGCACTTAGTTTTAATTTCCCTCAGTAAGTCCTGTTGCCCCCAACCCCAGCCTTCTCATCTGTTTTGCTGCTAACAAGGTGTTTGACTAAGGAAAAATTAATATTCTTTATCTGGGCTTTAATTTCTTTATTAGTAAAATGTGAAATAGACTTACTTTTTCTTCTGCTATTTGTTGGATCTCTGTTATTACAATTCTTTTTCTCTTCTTTCCTTCTCTCTCCTCATCTTATTTTCTTCTCTCCACTCTCATTTGTTTCCTAGTTTTATTTCCACTCTTTATTACAATTATTTGAGAAACTTAATAGACATGTTCTTTCTCAAAACCCCCTAAAACATATAAAAAAAACTATTGGAAAAAAAAGAAAATGTATACTGTCTAGGCCAAGTATTTACACCAACAGCTAACTTTCTTTCATAAAAGCAATGGAAATAAATTGCTATTTTATAGAAAAAGAGAAAATACCTTGGTCAAGGCTGGGAAATCTGAACTGTAAATCTTTTGAAGAGGATCTTTTGGGAGATTTCAAAAACAGTTGTGATATGTTTTTTGATGCTTCATTAGCATTGGTCAGCCAGAAGTGTGTACACAGCCTGGGGGTGTGACATTCAATATTTCCAGAGATATGTTCAAAAATTACAAGAGATACAAAATTAACTGTGATTCTTTGCAATAGAAGAGAATTTATCTGTTTTACTTCTACCAGCTGTAAAAAACTTGGGCAAAAAATTCAAAACACACAAATAAGAAAACAAAAAACAATATTAACATGGAGAACATGTGAAGAGAACTTTATATTCCAAATAATTATAATAAAAACTACACATTTTATTTTCTAAGGCATTTTAATTTTTAATCCTCACATGGCCCCTATGGTCTAGATTATTGTCCACATACTACATGTGTAGGGCTGTAATGAGGGGCAGGGGGAACTGGAATCTGATAACAAGATGTGTGGGTCTACAGTTCATGTTCTTAACACTACATTGCCTCTTAGTCTGCTTCATTCCAGTCAATTGATGAAGGCAACTTATGAGTATCTTAAGGTTGAGAACTTCTCAAAGAGAGTCTGCTCTACTTCTGACTGGTATTCATGTCTAAAGTTGAATGACCCCATTGGGGAACCTTTTGGAATAAATGTAGTTATTGATTCTGGCATTATGAATATATCTTCCAGATCTCTACTAATGCTTCTATACTGACTTTTAATCAGAGTGTAACATGCCATTATGAATGGTCACTATGTCCTAACAATAGGATTATCAGATGATTCTGTTCCTAAAAAAGGCTTCAGGTAAGCCCTGGGGATGAGGGACGTCTCACTTCCTTTTGGACAAATAGAGTTACTTTAAAGAGATAATTACTGTTGCTTTCCTAAGTATAATTTGCTCCCCTTCTACTAGGATTTCACTAGATTAGAGGTGGTAGATACATTTTATTTTTTATACTTAGAAGTGGCTCTCTCAGGTTCCTGGGATGAGAATGCTTCTGATGCCGCGTTTAGGCTCAGGGAAAATGAAGGAGGGTCATGCTCAACTAGAGGGATAGGCATGTGCACTGGGCATTTCCATCCCTGCCCTACATACAGAATTAATTGCCTTCATGAAAGTTCTGGGTATAAGGAGTATAATGGGCAAGAATAGCATCCTTTGTGGGGAACAAATAATTCATATTTTCTATTTATTCTGTCTTAGTTGTTATTTCCTCAGACTTTGATTCAACTGCTTGTAAGATATTGATTAGAAAGAGGGAGGAGAGGCCAGAAGAGGCAGAATGTTTTACCTAATGCATTGACATTGCAGCATGTGCTTTAAACTAAATATGACTTATTTGTACTTTGGTGGGTCTTTTTCCTTTGGGCCAGTATAAGCTTTCTCTACAGGATACATATTGGAATAGTAATTTCAGTGGTTCAGTCCTCTCTTACACTCTTCCCCACACATGTGAAAATAAAATGCTTCTACTCTCATGGAAGTTGGATTCTAATACCTTGCTAATTTCTGTCACTGTGCTTTTAGAAAACCACATATCAGGATCTTGCAAGCTCCCTCTTCTTTGTCACATTGGCTTCATGGCAGATAATAACCACACCCACTTCCAACACCTTTACTTTGTCTTAACTGGAATTCCAGGGCTTGAACAAAAGTACTACTATATGGCATTCCCACTGGGTGCTATATATGTCATTGCCCTCTTTGGCAATGGTGTCATCATTTCTACCATCAAGTCTGAATTGTCCCTGCATATCCCCATGTACTACTTTCTGTGTATGCTGGCACTGGCAGACATGGGACTTGCCCTTTGTACTTTGCCTTCTATGCTAGGAATATTCTGGTTTAACTACAAGTCCATCACCTTTGATGCCTGCCTTGTTCAGATGTACTTCATCCACACCTTCTCAGCCATTGAGTCTGGTGTGCTGGTGGCCATGGCCTTTGATCGTGTTGTGGCAATCTGGAATCCTCTCAGGTACAGCACCATCTTAACCAATGGTGTAGTTTGCAGAACAGGGGCAGTCATCTTGACAAGAGCAGTATGTGTGGTCTTCCCTGTGCCTTTTCTCATCAAGCGGCTCCCTTTCTACCATTCCAACATCCTCTCCCACTCTTTCTGCCTCCACCAAGATGTCATGCGCCTTGCCTGTGCCAGTACCCGCGTCAACAGTCTGTATGGCCTCATTGCTGTCATCTTCACCAAGGGCTCTGACTCCCTCTCCATCCTCTTCTCCTATGTGTTTATACTTAGAACAGTAATGGCCATTGCCTCAGGAGAGGGCCGGCTGAAGGCACTCAACACCTGTGTTTCACACATCTGTGCTGTACTCATCTTCTATGTGCCACTCATCGGAGTGTCTGTCATTCATCGTTTTGGAAAGCACCTTTCACCTCTGACTCATGCCCTCATGGCTAATGCCTACCTTCTTGTACCTCCTGTGCTAAACCCCATAGTCTATACTGTGAAGACCAAGGAGATACGAAGGAAGATCATCCAGATATTTGTTCAAACCAAGATCACTGCAGAGGGTTAAAGTCTGCCTGTTTGAGAAAGGAAAAATCTATTCTGTGAAAGCTTAATTATGGCTATAAAAAATAAAGGTTTATATATTTTTTTACATTTTTATGTGATTTGAATGGGGAAAAGAGTGATTTCTCTGTTCTCTGAGCATTTTTTCCTATTCCTGTGCCAAACTGTCTTTTGACCAGTATAGAAAGAGTGTCATCTATACGAACTGTCCAATGTATTGTCCTGTAGCCCTGCATTCATGAGATGGCATAGAACAGCTGAAGGCAGGGAATATTACTAATTCTGTTTTGTAATAATGCTTTTGAACAGAAATAAGCCATTAATTTTATGCTTTTTTAAAATTAAAGCTCATTAAATTGATTTAATTTAACATTTTAGCTCAAGAGTTAGGAATGGCCTCTATTAGACTAATAAAAGAAATGAATTATACTCATTAAATAATAAGAGAACACCTGGAGGATAATACATTATTAAGTAAGATATGAATCAGAAAAATGATCAAATTTTAGAATTAAAAATATAAATGTACAACTGAGCAGGGACCGCTTTTGTTGCATAATTTGGGAACAAAAGAGTAAAGGTGAGTTTTAGCTTCTTCATGTGTTACACTGGGACATCTCTTACCTTCTTTTAACTGCAATTTTGTAATTTTGAAAATAGAAATAATATCAGCTGGCATTCAGTATTATTATAAAATTAAGTTTAATTACAGAAATACAATTATTTATAAACTTTGGAGTTCTGTGCACCTATAAAAATGATCAAGTGTAGCAAATGCAAGAGAATAAAAGAACTTATATTTATAGACTGACCACCAAGTAAAAGACAGTGCCAGAGCCTTCTGCATGTTATCTTATTTGATAATTACAACATTCCTATGAGGGATCATGTTATGTACTGTTTCTAGATGAAGATTTTCAGGCACAAAGAAGTTCATTTGCTGGTCAAGGCTCAGGCAGGCAGACTTCCTGGAGAATGTTGGAGAATATTGTGGGAGTTAGGAAAAAAATGGTTATGCAGAGTGGAGAAGACACTCATAATAGGGGCTTAAAAAATTATTAAGAATTTTTTTGAAGGCAAACTAAATATAGGAAGTAGAAAGAACAAAGGCCCATAGATAAACCAAACTACGTGTATCCCTGCACATGGTCCAATGACTTTTTTAAAGTAGTTATTGTTCGATTGTTAAAATCTAAGACCAACGATTCTTTGTGACTTGAGTGGTGATTGTCATTATCTGCTACTCAAATCAGTATCTATTTTAGAAGTTTGTTAGGGCAGACTCTAGCCCAATTAAGATTAATTCAGCAAGAGTATGCATACAATAAATGAATATTTCCTTTTAAATACTGCTTTCCATGTTAATACTATTTTCAGGTTTAGAGGCCTTACTGAATTAATCTTAGATAGTTTCATAAATAGGCTTTATTTTTAACTCTATGAGAAACAAAAGCACATTGCAGATATTTAACAAAATTATAAAGTATAAAATAGCATTTAAATATTTTGGACTTTGTGGAGAGAGTTGAATTCACTATTCCTGGAGGGGCACTTGTTAAGATTTTGCCAGTGCAGTCACAGTCCTGAGGCTGGAGCAGGGAATGCAACCCAGAGTGATTCCTGTTGTTGAGAGTCTTGTTCTCAACCTATTATTTCAACATGGGGGATAGATCCTTGGAAACAATGTAGTAACCAATATCCACAGGGGATCAACAAGTCTCTTGAAGGACTTTCAGTCTTGGATGTTTTTACTATATGTGGTGCTTGAAATTTAGTCTACACCAAAAATTTCTAAATCACACTGTAAAATTTCGAGACAAATAGAAATGCTCTTCACAGCAATTGTCTTTGGTGCCTTAAGTACATAAATGCTGATCTCAGAAACACGTGTACTGGTGAAAGAGTTTGTGGGTTTCTCTATATTCCTTTCTGTCTGCTTCACTTTTCTCCTGAAACTAATAAAAAGTAAATAAAATAAAATAAAATAAAATAAAATAAAAAAGACAAAAATAGTGATAACTATAGACAACAGCAATATCAGCAGTAGTAGTAGTAATAGCTGCAATATCATCTTCTAAATAATAACCATAATAATTGGTATTTTAGACATGTCCTAATTAACTTCCAGAATTAACTTTATGAGTGAATATATTAAGAGCAAGGGCTTAGGTGTCATATACCATGGGTTTAAATCCTGCCTGTGCCAGTTACGATCTGCATAATCTGGGAAAGTGACCTAATTTATTTAATGCTAATTGTTCTAATCTACAAACTCTGGGTAGGACATTGCTTATTTTGTAGAGTTAAGGAGATTAAAGAAGTTAATACATGTAAGGCTTAGCCCAGGGCATGACAATAATAAGCATTTAAGAAGTATTAGTTGGTATTATTATTATTATTCTCAATTAATAAACAAGACATTGAGGTACAGAGGATTTATGTAACTTGGCCAAGTTCACATACAAGTGGGGACAGCCACATTAGAAATGACTTCATCACTGTAGTTCCAATTTTAATAAGCAAAAGACTGTAAATATTTGTAATTTGTTCAAACAAATCAAGGTAAAGGAGAATCAAAGGGAGAATATTTGATTTGTTAATTAGAAAGAAATCTGAGTCATGGAAACATAGTTTTCATGTAGCAGTGGAGACAAAATTCAGACTGCTGGAGCTAGAGGAAGGATTGCAAAGTGAGGCTGTGGAGTATGTGCATAGATTGCTGGTAAAAATTTAGATTTTTTATTTTGCTACCTCATGGGCCCACCAGAAAATGAGAAAATAATGGCATTCAAAGGGCACTTTTAGCTTATTGCCTCTGTTATCACAGTTTGTGAACATTGTAATTTTTCCATGGTGGTTGGCTTTTATCTTTAGTCTAGAGGGGTACTTTTCAAATTTTTGGTTATATATCTTATGAGTGAAAAAAAAGGACACTCCTTAATATATTTGTCTTATTTTTATTCATTCAAAAATTATATACAGACACTACTGTATAATATGTACATGATAACACATTAAGAAAAAAAAGATTTTTGAAGGATGAGATAAATTTAAACACAAATTTAAAAAATTCTATTATTTTCTTCCTGTAGGCCAATTGATTTTAATATGTCCTGTTTGAGAGTCATGTTTTCCACTTAGTATCAATATGAGGTCTTGGTTAATATTTTTATTTCGCACCAACCAACAACAGTCAAGTAATTTCCACTGAAAATGTAAATTCTGTATCAATCTCACAAATTTAGTCTTAATCTGCCTCTCTGTCTAATTTCATCCTGGTAAACTGAACCTCTTACTTCAGGACTTGAAAGTACTGATTAGCAGTTTGTCTTTCATGCATCTGTACTTTAGAATCATGGTTCTTTCCTTCTCCTAGGAACTTGCTTACAAACCTAGAAAACCAGGAGACATGGGATGAGTCTTAATTTATAGGCTTTAGAATTAACACATCTAAGTTTTTTTAATCATTTATTTATTTTTTATGGTGACATCAGCTAATGAAATCCAGCAAGTTTCAGCTGTACATTTTAATAGTAAGGCATATATATATACGTTTACATTGTGTATTCACCTCCCATAGTTAGATTTCTTTCTGTCACCACATATTTGACCCCTTTTACCCCATTGACTTTCCCCCCTCTGCCTCCCCTACTAATCTCTGGTAATCACTAGTCTAATGTCCATGAGTCTCTGTTTTTTCTATTCTTTTGTTGCTTTAGGTTTATATCCCACATATAAGTGATAACAGATCTAAATTTGAATCTAGTTCTGCCACTTAGAAACTGGACGACTTTGAGCGAGTTACTGAATTGCTCTAAATCTCATTTCCCCCATGTATAAAATGTTTATAAAACTTATTCTTAGAGAACGTTGGGAGAATTCATTGAGATAATATATAAAGGCAACTAGCATTATTATTATTATTTAAGTAAGTATCATGTAATATCTACTTTGCTTATAATTTGTACATATTTCCTTACAGAGAAATATGCCAGGTATTGAGCAGAGAAATGGTACATTTTTGTCTGTAGCTCCAGGCTCTAGCATTATGACTGGGATTTTATTAGTGTTAAATGTATATTTATTAAATGAATAAATAATCCTCCTAGCAATTTGACTGTTTAATGATTAACAAAATACTTAAAGCACTTATTAGCATCAATGCAAAGGCACATTGCATTTGACATACTCATTCCTACACATGAGTACACTGATTTCTTAAACTTCTTAGTGCTGAAAGTTTTCACTTATCCTCATGCAAAGCCCAACAATAATTTTTTCTTGGTAAAGTTTTGCTGGATCCTCCAGTACACATCAAAATATACTTCACACATGCTGGGTCAAAAAAGTAAAGGCAGAACACCTATTATCTTATTAAATATGTGACAGAAAACTAGAACTATTATAAATCTATAAAGAAGTACTATCCCTTAAAAGAAAATTAAACAACCACAGATGTATCTGTTTTAATTTTATCGTAGGCACTCTTTACTCAATAAACACAGAATAGAAAAATAAATGCTATTAAATGCTATTTGTCTCTGTAACAGTTTCCTTTGCTCTATTTTAAGGAAAAAAAAAACAAAAAACAACTATCTCTGAAACCCAGCAGTGCTATAGGGCTTCTATAATCCAACTTAATGTAATTATTATTTAATTGATAATCAAAGAAAAAATATTACTTTACAGCATATGAATAATTACTCATAAGCATTATTTGGATAAAGAGGTGATAATTTGTCATTACTAATGCTTATTTCCAGTTTCAAAGGAAAAAAATTGTTAATTAAATTAGACTTTGTAAGTGACATCAGATATCAAATTTTATACTTCTCAAAATGGTGTATATACATATCAAAATGACCTGTGTTACATCTTTACTCACAAGCTTTTTCCACCCTTGCATTTTACCAGATATATATAATTTGACTGCACTGTAACTGTTGGAAAGGCTACTTATTCTGTATCTTACATTTGATTCTATTTCCCTAGATCCTGTTCTTTCTCCTCTGGAACACATGAATGATCCTCCTTCGTATCTGCTTGGTCTTCACACTATAGACGATGGGGTTTAATACAGGCGGGAGTAACAGATACATATTAGCCATGAGCATGTGCACTACTGGTGATAAATGCTTCCCAAATATGTGGGTCATGGTGATGCCAATGAGAGGAACATAGAAGAGGAGCACAGCACAGATGTGAGAGAGGCAGGTGTTGAGGGCTTTGAACCTTTCAGCTCTGGAAGCAATACCCAGCACAGTCTTCAAGATGAGCACATAAGAAAAGAGAATGATGAGAGCGTCCAGCCCCAATGTGAAAATGACTATGATGAGGCCGTAAAGTCTATTGATGCGAGTGCTGGCACAGGCTAGCCGCATTGCATCTTGGTGTAGACAGTATGAATGAGACAAGACATTGGAACGGCAAAAAGGTAACCGCTTTATAAGGAAGGGCACAGGGAAGACTACACAGACTGCACGGGTGAGGATAGCTATTCCAATCTTGCCAATGATGCCGTGGGTGAGGATAGACGCATAGTGTAATGGTTCGCGGATGGCCACAAATCTGTCAAAGGCCATGGACACTAATACTCCTGATTCCACCACTCCAAATCCATGGATGAAGAACATCTGTGTGATACATGCATTGAAGGAAATCTCAGAAGCATTAAACCAGAAGATGCTGAGCATGGAGGGCAAAGTGGACATGGAGAGACTAACATCAGTCACAGCCAAGATAGAGAGGAAGTAGTACATAGGCTCATGGAGACTGTGATCTACCTTAATGACAGCTAAGATGGTAGCATTTCCCAGGAGAGTTAGTATGTAGAGAAATCCCAGGGGAAAGGCCATCCATGGGTTTTTATCTGGCATCCCTGGGATACCTGTCAGAATGAAACTGTGGTAGTTGACATGCGATGCATTAGAATTCATCACGTTGTTCTCACCATAGGGCAAGGCTGGACTTCCCTACTAAGCTCACAGCTCCGACATTGAAAATATATTTTCATATGACAGGTAATGACTTTTTAAATATATAAATGGGACAACACAGGAAAGAACTGGTTAAAAACACATTCACAATTTTTATTATTATTATTTTTTTTATCACTTTGTCTTTTCCCTTTCTGGGAAATCACAAGAGATGACCTCGCTTCCATTGAATTTAATTTGTTCATATGAAAAATGGATGTAAGACTAAATCCCTAGTATTTAGAAAGTAAAACATTTGGATATCTCCCCCTTTAACAGTTCTCAATGTTTGGAAGAAAAGAAGCAACAACAGCTAAGGAGTTAACAGCATAGACCATTTTGCTAAATAATCAAAAACACTAAACTTTCATTACACCTATAAACATTCAACTGCCTTCACAAACCCATGTCCACTCAAATCCAAGTGTGTGTGTATGTGTATATTCTCATACACACACATCTATCATCTATCTATCTATCTATCTATCTATCTATCTATCTATCATTTTTCTTATCACCTATCATCTATCTATATCATCTATCAATCATCATCTATTATCTATGTATGTGTATCTATGTGTATATTTATATTCTTCCACATGCCTAGATATCTATTTTTTTTCTCTAGCATTTTATTAATTTTTACTATGGTGACGTTGGTTAACAAAATCCAGTAAGTTTCAGGTGTACAATTTAACAGTAAGGCATACACACACACACACACACACACACACACACACACATATACATACATACATATATATATATATATATATATATATATATATATATATATATATATATATATTGCGTTATGTTAGATAGCTATTTCACTGTATTTATAATGGCCTACATTTATAAATAGACACATTAGTGGCTAAACCTGTTCAAATATATATTTAATCTTTACAAATTTTAACATTTATAATTTTTTATAACTTCATTTTAAAGTAACAAGGAATAGAAAATAAAGGTTATTGGCTCAGAAAAAACATACATATGATATGAGAGTAGCCACTCATCAGATTTTAATTTTAAAAGTTTCCTAACTCACCAGAAACTTGGGACCATTCTTCTTTTGTCAAACCAACAGTTAACCATTTTCAAACGTGCTTCTAAAACACGACATAATTATCCCATTTCTTTCTTTTGTATAGCCAATAAATAGTATAGCCCATTTCTCCCAGGCTTTCTAACTGATCATCCTCTACTCATTAGTGCCTCTCTCCAATAATTCTTCATTCTGTAGTCAGAACAAACTTTTAAAATTTGGAATATGACTTATTTATTACAAACAAAACCATCTTTAAGAGCGTCTTTTTGTACTTAGAACAGAGACCCAGATCTTTACATTAGCCACCAAGGTAAGGCATGATTAAGCCCCTATCTTAACTCTCATTAACTCACATCATTTTTCTCTCCTTTGGTCTTTTTAATTCAGCCAAGTCCGTAGTATATAAGTTCCTGGCTCTCACTAAGATACTTCCTGATATAGGATTTCCATATATGTTCTTCCCTGTTTCTTATGTCTTTCTTCACTTCCTATATAGTTCCTTGTTGCCTTATCAAAGCCTATCTGTCCTTCCCTAGTAAGACTTTGTAAATATCCATCATTTCTTAAGACTTCTCAGTGTGCTACTTTCACATTTTGTGCTTTTCTTCTTATAAGCGAATGCAGTTAATTTAGCATTATATAAGTAGTTATGTCATAACTATCTCTCTTACTTGAATTACATTCCCTAAAAGAAAAGAATATTTATTTATTCATCATCTACTAGACCATATGCTAAACATATGTTAGCTTTTCCATATGTGATGAATGAAGGAATGAGACGATGGGTTTTCTTTGCTTTTTGTCACCCCATATATGACACTCTATAGACTCTTCTCATCTGGCCTTATTATTTCTCTCACTAGAATCTCTATGAGGATTTAATAAAATAAAGTTAATAAATAATCCTACACAGAGTTTGTTATGTGGTGGACATGTAAAAAGATTTTAAGATTAATATATTACCTGTATCAATCTCTGTGCTCCAGTTCAAGATTAATTTGGTTTCTCACTTTCCCTGAAACTAGCAAACAGAGCACTTATAAAGACTTCTCTAACCTCTGGTGACATCTGGAGCCATCATGATTCTATAATAATTTTACAACTGCTCTGGAAAAATTCCCTGAGGATTGTTATGTAGTGCCACCTGGTCTATTCCACCCTGGTTACCCTAAGGACTCCAAAATCTTCTTTCACTTGTCAAATGTCCTTTCTTCTGCCAATACATCTAAAATTTTTCTTAATTTTGATTTTTCTTTTTAAAATTAAAGTTATTGGGTTGCCATTGGTTAATAAGATTATATATGTTTTAAGTATATAATTTCATAACACTTTGTCTATATACTGCATTGTGTGTTCACTACCCAATGTCAAATCACCTTTTGTCATCATATATTTGACCACTTTCACCGTCTTCTATCTCCCCCACCAACCTTTCCCTCTGGCATCCTTTCAGATAAGTTTGAAGAAGACTGAAAGATCTACTTCAGTCTTAGTTTCAATGATGACATAGTTTTGTGATTTACCATGAAATAGACTGGGGGTCTACCATGGTTTTGGATGGAGAAAAGGATTGCTTGGGCTCTCCCTCAGGAACACAGAAGACAAAGTTCTTTAAATTTTTTGGACTTGTTTGGTTTTATGGATTGTTATTTCAATCTATTGAATATAATTAGTTTCATTTCTTTTAATGTATTTTTCTGTAATGATATTTTTTCATCAATAAGGTAATTCTTAATATTATAGAAACAGCTGGTTATTCCATCAGTGTGTGCCTTTGTGTGATTAGTCCTAAAGTTGTCCACAGACCCTTCCTACTACCTCTTCATGCCTCTTATGGTCTCATTTATTTTCCTTCATAGGCATAGTCACATTATAACAGCAGAAAACAAAAATTAGATGTAAATAATTCTTATAATGATATTTTCTTTTTCAGGCATGATAGAGAATTATGGCAGAAGTTCATCTATTTCTTTTCAATTTTTATACCCATTTCTTTCCCAGTGTGTATTACAACCTATAGGAAACCACCTAAATATTAAGAGCTGGTGCTTTATAATGTGTTTCTGTATATTTTAATAAGACTTTTGTGACTCTGTCTAGACAATACTATCTGTTATCAATAATGTGGAGAAATTGGAATCTTGATGTGAGTATAAAATGATTCAGCTGCATTGGTAAATAGTTTGACATTTTCCTTAAAATTAAATGAATGCCTATCATACTACTCAGTAATTCCACTCTTAGGTACCTGCCTGAACATGTATATGCAAAGACAATATGCTAACATTTATAACAGCATTATTTATAATAGTCAAATGCTGTAAACAATCCAAGTGTATATCAACTAATACATGGATAAATAAATATATTTTATTCATATAATGACAAACTACTTAGCAAAGAAAAAGAATAGACTATGAATGCATAGAACAACGTGAATAAAACTTAAAACATGTTAAATGTGAAAATTCAGACACAAAGGCAATTTATTGTATGGTTACATTTATAAAATTTTGAGTAAATGCAAACTATAAAAATAAAAAGCATATTCATGATTTTCTGAAGCTGGAGTGCCCCAGGGCTTACCTGTGTCAACTACTATCAAGAAATCATTTTATGTGATATGAATTTTAAAACTGGTTGAGTTAATAGTTTTACAATTATATTAATTTACTAAACTTCTTCAAATTGTATACTTAAGATAAATTCTATGATTTATAAATTATATCACAACACAATAAATAAATATAATAAAATAAAAAAGGAATTAAAAACATCAGTACTTAGGAGACTGTTGCTATAGTCTAGATGAGAGGTCATGGTAACTGCTGAGATGGTAGAGTGAAGATGAAGAGAATTTGAAGTATGTAGAATATATTTTGTCTTGGACTCAATAGGCATTAGTAATAGATTAGTGTGATTTATTGAAATTAACCATAGGTAGATAGGAAGAAAAATATTGTTTCTGTTTTACAGCATTTGTCATGCTAATTTTGAGTTTCCTATATAATATCCAAGTGGAATTATCAAGTAAGAAGTTGATTGGGAGATCAAGGCAGAATTCAGGCCTGAAGACATACTTTTGGAGGTAATTGGTATGTAGATATTTGAAGCAATAGGACTTGATGATATCACTCAGTGAGAGACAGTAGAAATAGATTAAAGTATAGGGCAAAAAACCAAATAAGAGACACACTAACATTTAGTGAAAAGAAGAAAGAT
The DNA here is from genome assembly GCA_004027375.1 of Macroglossus sobrinus. NCBI lineage: Eukaryota > Metazoa > Chordata > Mammalia > Chiroptera > Pteropodidae > Macroglossus > Macroglossus sobrinus. Next base: position 113,819 of record PVKZ01002275.1, read on the forward strand.
AAGCCATCAGATATTGAGGAGTAAAAATTAAAGCAGGAGGGAAAATATGGTGTCACAAAAACAACGCAGAAAAGAAAGTAACTCAACATAAAGGCAGTTTTTTACTGTATTAAATTCTTCTGAACAAAAAGAACGAAATGAGGAATGTTCTCTGGGTTTAACAATAAGCAGGCCATTGGTGACATCTGCAAAGATAGTTTCAGTGAAGTGAGAAAGAACCCTCACTGAATCGAGGAGAGAATGGAAAGTAAGTGAAACAGGGACTGTAGACTAACATATTAAAAGACTTTACTGTGAAATGGAGAAAGAATGAGGTGATAACTGGAAGGCATGGGGATACAAAGTAGACTTTTTTTAAGTCTTTCTTTTTCTTTCTTTCTTTCTTTCTTTCTTTCTTTCTTTCTTTCTTTCTTTCTTTCTTTCTTTCTTTCTTTCTTTCTTTCTTTCTTTCTGTCTCTCTCTCTCTCTCTCTCTCTCTCTCCTTTTTTCTTTCTCATTTTTTTCAAATTGTAGAGATCAGGCATTAGAGTATATTTCTATTTTGATATAGCTAGTTAGACATCATTATTATTTTTCTTTCTCCTAGGTATTGTAGCATATAATGTTCAGTAATGCAATTATTGCTTAGTGGGGCAAGGCCGTTTATTTCTCTATCAGACTATAGACATGAGTGTGTTAAAATTATATTTAAGTCACTCCTTCTTATGGCTACCATCTCAATACTTTTTCCTTATCAAAAGGCTACTTTTCTACCACTCCAACATCCTCTGACATGCATACTGCCTCTATCAGGATGCCGTGAAGCTTGCTTGCACCAATATCTGTGTCAATAGCATCTACGGCCTTCTGGCTGTGATCTTCATCATTGTACTAAATGACTTGAATTTTTGGCCTCTTACATTCTAATCCTCCAGGCAATATTGAGCATTGCTTTCCAGGAAGAGAGACTCAAAGCTCTCAATACCTGCCTCTCTTGTATCTGTGCAGTGTTGCTCTTCTATGTTCCTCTTATTGGCATGACTCTGATTCACTGCTTTGGGAAGCATTTGTCACCAGTAGTACACACACTCATGGCCAATATCTACCTGTCACTCCCTCCTGTGCTTAATCCTGTTGTGTACAGTGTTGAGACCAGGAAGATCTGGTGGTGGATTGTCCGAATCTTCTGTGGAGACTGGATTGGACTTCAGTGGTGTCTACTACTTCTGTGCAAATGCGATCAAGTCAGAGGAGGGTACCAAAATCAACACTGTCCAGCAGAAATTCCTACAGTGATAGAAATGTTCAGAATCTGTTGTTTAATATAGTAGCTACTAGTCACTCATGGTGATTGAGCACTTGAAACTTTGCTAACATAACTGAGGAATTGAATTTTAAATTTTTAATTAATTTTAGTTAATTTAAATAATCACAGGTGGCTCATAGCTACTTCATTGGATAGAAAATCTAATGGGTTATGGCATGCCGTTGCATAAAAGTTTTGATGAATGCAAGAATTTAGATAGCTTGAAAAAAATATAAACTTTCCTTTCTCAAAATTGTGTATAAAATACCTATATACAATAAAATTTACTCTTTTTGGTATATATTTTTGTAAGTTTTGACACATAGAGTCATGTAACCACCACTGACACCAAGATACAGAAAAATTGTATTACTCTTCAAAATTCTCCCATGCTTCCCCTTTGTAGTTAACCACTCTATCCATACCCAATCCCTGGAAAGCACTAATTTGTCTCTATGTCTATAATTCTTCTTTATTCAAGAAGTTAGGGAACCCTGCAATATGTAGTCTTCCATGTCTTGTTTCTTAGCATAAAGCATTTGCTATTCACCCTTGTGTGTATTGGTAGTTTATTCCTTTTTATTGCTGTGTAAACTTTATGAAAAACAGTATGAAGTTTTTCAAAAAAATTAAGAATAGGATTACCAGGTGGTCCAGTAATTTCTTTTTAGGTATCTACCCCCCAAATTTTAAAACATTTATTTCTAAAGATATATGCACCCTGATATTCTTTGCAGCATTATGCATAGTGGCCAAGACATGGAAACAACTGAAGTGTCCTTTGATAGATGATTGGACAAAGAGGAGGCAGTGCATATATACAATGGAGCATTACTCAACCATAAAAAAGATGAAGTACTGCCATTTGCAACAAAATGGATAGATCTTGATATAATCATGCTAAGTGAAATAAGTCAGAAAGGAAAAGTTGAGAAGCATCTGATTTCACCCAGATATAGGATATAAAACTGAAAGCAACAAATGAATAAGACAAGCAAACAGAGACTCATGAACATGAACAACAGTTTAGTGGTTACCAGAAGGAAGTGGGGAAGGGAGGAAGGTAGATAAAGGTAAAGGGAGTCAAATATATGGTGATCGAAGAAAATGTAACTTTGATTGGTGAACACACAATGCAAAATACATATGATGTATTATTGAATTGTACACTTAAAACCTATATAATTTTATTAACCAACATCACCCCCAATAAATTTAATTTAAAAAAATTAAAGGCAAGTTTTCAGGTTGTTTTTGCTCTATTATAATCAAAATAGAGCAAATGCTGCCATTGCTGGTTTTTAATGCATATTTATTTTCTTTTGCCTTTATGTTTATTTATATGTTCTTTGAATATTATAAAATAAGGTGTATATCTGCAACAGGTTGGAATAAATATTAAAAAGAAAGTATCATGTGAAGAATATGAGACCATGGTGCGTTCATTGAGCTAGAAAACTAAAGAACTCTATATATACTTCAGATTTCAGTTCCATCCTCACTTTAGTCCAGAATAACAAGAATTCTTTTTATTTTATTTCAGTCTACCAAAATAATCAATGTAGCTCAGAACATATGAAGGATATTTCATGTGTATTTTCTGAATTAACAAATGAGTGAAAACTGTACTTTATTGAGATTGATTTCATGCTTACTAACCTCTTTGTCTCATTTATTATTAGTAAGTCTCATTCAAAAAATCCACAGTCACTTGTCTTTTCTGATAAGAACCAGTGGGAAGGGGTGGTATTTATATATGAATCTGACCATTACTTGTATAATTTTATGAAGTTACTCTCTCTAGATAGCAGCTTTGCTCAGTGTGCCTATAAAAATGGAGTGAGAATATGGATGGGAAAAATGTTTCAAGGAAGATAAGAAGTCAGCCACTATTAAATATGGTCAGAATTGTTTATTCCCTGCCTACTACAGAGAGGTAAATTCTGGTCAGAAGGAGCTGAAATCAGATGTGTGCATGCAATTGAGATTCAAGCAAACTATAGGATGGATAGATTGAGGACTTTGTATTACAACCATATTTCCTGAATATATGAGTGGAAACAGTTGACTATAGAAGGTAATACAGCAATATTGGTTAAGATCAAGAAATAATTTTGAAGTAAGGTAGACATGGGGATGAATATCAGCTTTGTAATGTGCTCATTTTTAGATAAGTAAAGTTATTCAAAATCTCTCTGAGTTTCAATTTTCTCAACTGTAAAATAATGGAGAATAATAATCCATAAGCTTGATGATTAATAAATATGACAATGTGTTTAAAAAAGTATAGTGTCATTTTTGGTATATATTCTCAATTTATCAAATGCTAGTTTAATTATGCTTAGAAGGAGAGGTGGACTGCAAATGTGACTCAATTAATGGGATGGCTTCTTAGGAAAGGTATCTGGGTAAGAAAAGAGACATGAGAACGGCCAGGGGGACAATGAGACCTGCTAGGAGGAGTACATTTTGGAGCAAAGAAAAGAAGAGATGATTCTGCACTCTCTGATTCCATTCAGAGAATCCCTGGCTGAGAATCTGTAGCCTAAGGCAAGGTGAAGAGAAATGTTTGTAGTTATCTGATCCAAGCAGGCCATTTTAGAAGATACCTATTATTGTCAGTCCCTAGGGCCAGGGCTCTGGTTACAGCCTCTGATGTATGGTGTTTGCTTGGGCCCAGGAGCAGGCATTGAAGCTATGTCAGGGATATGTGTCTGAGGTGCTGTAGAGAAAGATATTCATATCAGTACCATAACTCTTGTTACAACCAGTACACTCACAAATAAAAATAGCTCTCTGTTGCTCAGTGACTCTGCTAAGCTGCTTATAAAGCACCTACCCTTGGGAGCTGGTTTAATTCCTGATCTGTGATGGGACTGAAGAGAGGTTAGTCTTATTTCCCACTAATGTGAACAGGTAAGAAGAGTACATAAATGGGAGGGGATGGAATGTGAGGGATTAAAGAGTGAGGAATTGTAGGAGGAGGGAAGAGTGTTGAAATGTTGGAAACTACAAGTAAAGTAGAATGAAGAAATAGAGGGATATAATGGAAACTGGGAGAAATTGAGATAGAGAGATAGGAGACATGAGGGAATGAAAGAAAGAAAGAGAAAAGGAAATAGGATTCAGAACTCTCTTTCTGTGGCAGAGATTGTTCAGCAGTCGCTCAACAATATTAATTTAAGCTCTATTATTCCGGAGCTTTAGTAGCTTTTTCATTGAGGGAAGAAAAACAGGCATGACCATACTTTTAAGGAACTCACACTTCAGGCAGATAAAGGAGATGACATTTGCATATACAAAATACCAATATCAACCATACCTCATTATTAAGAGTATAAATTAGTAGTTGTGAGATGGTCGTGGGGATGGGGTGTATGGCATAGGCAATATAGTCAGCAGTAATGTACTGGCTATGTGTAAAGCCAGATGGATGATAGAGTGATTTGGGGGATCATTTCATAAACTATATAAATGTCTAACCAATGTACTGTATACTTGAAAATAATAATAAAATAAAATGCTTAAAAACAAAGTCAAATGAAAAAGCACATGTATGAAGTGGTGCAGAGATTTAGAAGCAGAGGCTAAGTTTCAGGTTAACATGGTTTGGAGTTATTAGGAGAGGTTCCAGATTCTGGCCAAAATAGATATCAATGTTAAGAAATATATAGAAGGTGGGGATTGGTAAATAAAAAAGGTAAGTCTGTGCATTTATTGATGGCAGAAAGCAGGGATGTTGACCTTAGGATCACCAATTAATGAGTTGAATGGATCTTATCCAAGTCATTTAATCTAGCCTTCTGTATATAAATGGAAAGATGTTACCTTCTGCTTGGCCAGTCAGATGAAGAACTAAAAAGAGAAAGCAGTAGCCTATTCTTCTGGTTAGTGGACATTGCAGAGAAAACTTTGATGAACAGAGGTACTGAACTTTGTCCTACAACTTGTTCCAAAGTGTATGAGCTCATTGGATCTGGAGAGAAGTCCCTCTGGTCCTTCTCCTGTCCACATGTCTGCATTCTATAGGAAACAAGTTCTCCACCAGTAAAATGAGCCATTACCTCCTTACCTCCTCTCCTCCTAACCCTTACATCATCTAGGATTATCTTTTTGTCCTTTATGAGAGATAATTCAAAGAGCAGAAAATAATGATTGTATGCTTTATGATCATCTTATCTCTCAATTCCTTTTCCATTCCAAAACTTTTTTCACATACACCAGCACACAGGGACACACACAATACAAACATATGTCATATGTGGACATTTACATATTTTTTAAGTACACATTGACTTACTCCACAAGTATCTTTAAATAAGCCATGAGGACGTTGTTTTCTCTTTTACTTACTTCTCATTTCTATTCCTACTCCAAATCATACAGATGTACAATAGAATATAAACAATTCTTGCATTTTAAAAGACGAAAATAATACTGTCCAACTGTTCAACTTTTCTCATAAGCCTGGCTTTTCTAATAGTCTACGGTTTAATGAGAAATAATGGACTTTGAATTCTGGTTTTGAATTTTGAATCTGCATCTATTTTATCTTTGATATACTATTTTACCTTGTCAGGTCCATTTCCTTTCTTTTAAATAGGAGAAAACGTCTTATCAATTTTTCCTGGGGTTATATAAAATTGTATATAAGATGTCTAGTAGATGTTGATATATATAAAATATCTGAATTCTTTTCCTTTTCTCTCAACCTATCTTATTTCTTCTCCTAATCAATGAGAAGACAACTATACTCTTTATGTTTCCTGTGTCTGGGGAAATGATTTCCCTCTGGCTTATCCTTCCCTCAGTACTTTCCAGGCTAAATTTATATTTCTCTCGTCTGGTCTTTATCCATCTTGTATCCATCCCTCAATACATCTAATGTAAATTAAATTTTTGAGCTTTTATCATGTACCAATAACTGCGCTTGTCTCTGGAGAAAATATAAAATTGAAGACATATGTTTTATGTTCCCAGAGAGCCAGCATCCTAGAGAAAGAAAGAAATGTGATCAAGCAGTAAGATTTTAGTGTCATAAAAAGCATATATAAAGTACTATTGGAAGAGAGTCAATTGAGGATTTTGCATTGTGGAAAGAGTCCTAAATGGTTATCACAGAGATTTGCTGTTAATATCTGTGTTTATCAGGCTGAGAACAAGAATTAAGCAAATCTTAAGATATTACAAAGGTTTCTGTTTTCTTGTCTGGCTAGCCTTCCTTGTTTCCCCATGTAGTAATCGACTGCCATTAATATTTTGTCTTGGTTTTTCATATTATTCATTCCACTAGATTGAGAGAGTTTTGAATGCAGAAACAGTCTTTTACTTATTTCTCTCTCTCTGACCATCAGCATAGTAACTGGCAATAAAATAGTGTTTTAGAGTCTGAGTGGTAGATTTTATTCAGCATGTTTAAACCATATCTCATTTGGCACTAGTTTTCCTGATTCTTAGTGTTCTTTTTCAATTGTATGTAATATAATTATTAGTAAATTTTATAGCAGAAAAAGCAATTAGTCTTTTTTCCCCTTTCTTTTGGAGTAACAGTGACTATTTCTATCACCATCTTTAATAGACTGAATAAGAGGGGAGAAAATGATTAACAACCCCTCAAATTTCTCCTTATATAACAACTGGCAGTCTGGTGCAAGAAAATTCTATTATATATCTATTCAGATACAAATTTCTTGTATTTACTCAAACACAAAGGCAGAAAACTAAAGACTACTGAAAAATAAGAATACTTATGGCTGGCCATATCTGCACAGCTGGGCTAGGTATATTATTCCTTGTTAACTCTCTGTCAATGACTAACTATCCTCAGTAAAAAATTAAAAGTCAGTATTGATGACATCAGCACTCTGTAAACAAGTCTTGAAAAGAATTTCGATGTTCATTTTAAATACAGATTATAGATTCTGCCTCTTCTTTGGCACCATCTTTTTTTTTTTTTTTCCCAGCTATCATTCTGTGAACTTTTTTACCCAGTGAACTACTTGATATTCCATTTTGTAATGTCACCTTAGCCTGCTAATCCCTGAGTGACTCCCTTTTAGTTATCAGTCCCTTCCTCTATCTCATGCATGCTTTTTACAAAGTCACATGTTGCTAAGTGCCTCCCAGTCTTTTCATATGGATGATTTGTCTAGGCTTGCCTATTATGCATAGACTAGGCCTAAGTCATTATTCCAAACACTATTTGGAATCTTTTACAGGATTAATTAGGGCAGTCAACTCATAGTGGTTTTTTGCAAAGTTATACAATAGATATTCATGGGAAGAAACAAGTATCTTAAGGTGTAAGATGAAGAAAAGGAGAGCAAGACTCTATTATTTTAGTAGACTTAGAAAAGTGCAGAGAGAAACAGAATAAGAGTACAAGATGACTCTAAGTCCCATACATATGTGGAGTGGGTAGGGGAGGAATTATAGAAATGATTTTATTATAAGAGAAAGAATAAAGAAGCGCTGATACAAAAGGAGACTTCTAATAGAGACTACTAGGGAGGGTGGCTGATGATCAGGTACAAAGATATCTCTGGATACAATATTATAGACCAGCTTCTAGTAAAGACATAATGGAATTTTTGTCACAGGTGTCCAGTAGCTCTTCTACGTTTTTCCATTATTTCTGGAGAAGGTTATATAATTTGGAGACTTAATACAAATACCTATTGGTTGTTATTGTGATAACTGTTGTTTTGTTGGTACGTGTGCATGTGTGTGACATAAGTCTATAAGTATTTCTTACTTCAGGTCAGGGCTAGTCTGGGCAGCAGGATGGGGATGAGCCTAGAGAAGTTGGTGACTACAACTGGGAGAGAGTAGAGAAAGAAAACTGAGGCCAGGTTCTCATGGAAAAAATCAAGATACTGTGAAACGATGTGATAGGTACCATAATTAGATTGGGGGTTTTGAATACAGAAAAACTATTGTGTAATTTGGGAAGAGTTCATCAAAGATTCAGGGCTTGATGGAAAGAATCAATATGACAAACACTTCAATTTTTCTCTCTCTTTTCAGAGTGTATCTTCAACCCACTATGGTAATTTTCAATAACACTACATCCTCCTTCTCACACTTCCTCCTCACTGCGTTCCCTGACTGGAACTGATTCATGTGTGGATCTCTATCCCTGTCTGCTGTCTCTACATCATTGCCCTCCTGGGAAACAGCATGATCCTGGTTGTCATCATTGTTGAGCAGAGTCTCCACAAACCCATGTACTATTTCCTCTCCATGTTGTCAGCTGCTGATCTATGTCTAACCATCTCAACTCTCCCCACCGTGCTTGGAGTTCTCTGGTTTCATGCCCGGGAGATCAGCTTTAATGCTTGCCTCATTCAAGTGATGTTTGTACATGCCTTCTCCTTCTTTGAGTCCGCAGTGCTGGTAGCCATGGCCTTTGATCGCTTCATGGCCATCTGTAACCCACTGAAGTATGCCACCATCCTCACAGACATGATGATCATGGTCATTGGACTGATCATCTGCATACGACAAGTAATTTTCATCTTTTCAATGTCTCTATTCTTGAAGAGTCTATCTTTTCATGGGGGCCAGGAGCTTTCCCACCCATTTTGCTACCACCCAGATGTAATCAAATACTCATATTTCAATGCTTGGATCAGCAACTTTTTAGGCATGTTTCTTCAGCTCTACCTCAGTGGCACTGATTTATCATTTATTCTTTTCTCCTATGTCCTAATTCTTCGTACTGCCCTGAGCATTGTGGCCCCTAAGAAGCAGCAAAAGGCTCTCGGTACTTGTGTCTGTCATCTCTGTGCTGTCACTGTTTTCTACATGCCAATGATCAGCTTGTCCATTTCACACCGTCTCCTCAGCTCAACCTCAAGGGTAGTCTGTAGCATTTTGGCCAATGTTTATTTGCTCTTACCACCTGTACTGAATCTTATCATCTACAGCTTGAAGACCAAGACCATCCGACAGGCGATGCTCCAGCTGCTCCAGTCTAAAGTTTTACGGGGCCTCAATGTGAACAGTCTTAGAGGAGGGTGGAATTGAAGGGGAAAATTGCCTGTACATAAATCACATTTAAGTAGGAAAGAGATTTGGGTCCATCTCATTATCAGGCATTTTGAAACTTAGGCAGTTTCAGTTAAATTATAGGAACAGAAAAAAGAAAATAATTTCCCCTAGGCTTATCAAAAGTTAAAAAAAACTTCACTTTATAGCAACATTCTGTGATTATACCTGCAGAAAATTTCCAAATATTGAGCATAACCCACATCAGTGTCCCAGGAACACATTCCAAACCCAATAGGAGTGTTTTGTGGATAACCTATGACTGCTGTCCCTCAATTAAGAGTAAACAATGAGGAATTTAAAATTTAAATAAATATATATACTTATAATAAATATATATATTTACAGATACATGACATGTATTAAGAAACTAACTCATGCAAGAAATTTTACCAGATAAATCACATATGTTGTATATATTCCGTCATTTAACAAGGACAAAATCAAATAGTTATTATTATCTCCATTTATTTTTGAACAGTACAAATAAAATTAAGAGGTAAGACTTGGGTAGAAAAATATAGAAATTTATTGTAGAATATAAGAAGACATAAATTGAGAGATATAGTATGATCTAATATAGTTTATATTTTTAAAAAATGTCATTGTTCCTTGAATATATTTCACTACATTTCTTGATAAAATCCTCAGACTATTTGTTAAAAAAAAAACAAAACAAAAAACACTGCAATTCAAAAACCAAATTAATTCTTTAGATGTTCCTCAAACATTTAAAGCAATTACCGGACTCTTGTGCACATTAAAAACACAATAAGATAATTTTATTCTCAATTTGGTTATCCACTTAAAAATACAATTTTTAGACAAAAAAATAACATTTTTATTTTTTGCATTTAGCTGAACAGAATCACTTATTTTTGTGGTCAAATTTCCCAGGGGACAATAGAGATTTTTTTTCCTTGAGCTGATAAGTAGAAAAGTTACAAATGCGTACATAGAAATCTATAATTGAAAACTCTAGGAAATTCTTGCACCCTGGTTTCAGTTCCTAGAATCACCTCTAGAGAGCCCCACCTCCTTACAGATGCACTCCCTGAACCTCTATATTTTCTTTAAATTTCTTTTTTTTTCTTAGTAAAAGTGAAATTTTCACAGTTCCAATTTCTATTTGTTATACTCCACTGAGTTCAATATGTAAAATCACACATTGCCTTATTTTTGTCCCCATTCCCTGGATGTTCTAGTACTGTTCTGGTTCTGATTCCACCATCCCGCTTCAGTGTCTACTCTGCTTCAGGACTGCAATTTTTTTCTATTAGCTCTTGTTTCTTGGGTTGTTCATTTTCTACATAGTTGTTAGGTTCTTTGACCTTTTGGTGTCAAAGGAGAATTGCACAGTGACCTTAATGCTTTTTCATAAGAAATATTTTGATAACCTTTAATTATATTTGTTTGGTGAAAAGGTAACCTCAATATAGAGTTGATTAGAAGTTGAGAGAATGCTCTTAACTTGTGTTTCACACAGAATTATAAAACTTTAGTTCCACTCAGGATAATTCATGTCTGAGCACAGTGGACCAAGCAGATATGCTGATCTGAACCTCCTGTCTCTGCCCCCTACATCAACTTCCTACTCCTGGCATACAGAGATTACCACTTCCAAACTGGTTTGTGTGCTTCAGCTTTCTGTTCAAACTCAAGCACTGACAGCTTTGTGACTCTGCCCAAACCTCAACCCCCTTTTCTCTAAATATTAACCGTTAAGATTATTTGTATAATTTCCCTTTTATACAGCATATTCAGGTACTTTTGATAGCTTTTTTGTTGTGTTCCATACACAAGAGTGTGTGGCAAAAGACAACATTTTAAGTGGAGAATAACCAGTGTAGGGTCATGCAGAAAATAGTGCGTCTGGAAATAAAATTCATTGTTTTTAGACTTCAAGGCCAACACTGCAGTCAGAATATCTCTTGGCCTTATGTACTTTGTGTGAAGTCTTTGTATTCCATTATACCATCATTTAGTATTTTAAATTTTGATTTTCCATTCCTGTGTTAGCACCAAAGAAATGTCTCTTTGGTTCTATCTTTTTCAATAGGATAAAATGCAATTATGCAAAAGTTCGAGTCCCCAAATGCATCTTTTCTAGATACCTTGTTCTAGAACAATAATTAGTCTGCTAGTAATCCCAGAATAAAAGAACCAGAAGGAAAGAGACAAAATAATTTGTGAATTTTGATGTGTGATTTAACTAAGAATCACATGGGGATGAAGTGGAAAGGACTACCACAGGATTGAGCATGTTAAAAGTGCTAGATGAGGTGATATAGAACTCTCTGGGGTTTTTGGGAATGATATAAAATACCAAACAATTGTTCTCAATATTCATGTTTTTAAGCCCAGGCATTACTGTGCCTAGAATGAAAGAGGGCTTTTACAGTAGCAAAGAAAGGCCAGTGGAGATAAATTAAGAAACAAGAATAAAAAGATAATAATATCTTTTTAGAACAGGTGTCTCCAATCCCTGGGGCCATGGACAGATAGCAGTCTGTGGCCTGTTAGGAACCAGGCTTCACAGCAGGAGGTGAGCAGCGGGCAAAGCAAGTCAGTGAGGCTTCATCTGCATTTGCAGATGCTTCTAGTGCTAGCTGGCATCACTGCCTCAGCTTAGATCATAAGGCATTAGATTCTCATAGGAGCAATGATCCCTGGTGCCAAAAAGTTTGGGAACCATTGGCTTAGAGGGCATCACAGTATACCAGACACTCGGACTCTGAAATCAACCTGTGACAGAGTAGACAGCCCACACCATATCCTAATCTAACCAGTGAAACTTTTCCTCATTAATTCTTATTAATATAAATTTAATTGTTTCTTTGGAAGACCTTTCTAAAAGTTTTTTTTTTGTTTTTGTTTTTTAGATACACAACTCTATTTATAATTCATAAATTTAAAAACATCTGGAAAAACACTTAATATTTTTTTAATAAGTTTGGTTCTAAAACTTGTTCTTCACATCATAGCAAAAGATAACATGAACTGATGTGAATATATTTACCATCATTATTTATTCTGCATTGGCTGAATACTCACACATTTCACTTCAAAAATATGTGAATAATATTCAAAAATATTCAGCTGTGCTGAATACAAGGTAATGCTTCAAGGGTTGTAGAGTCTTTTAAAGTATAAACAATTCTGAATTTCAAGGGTTTTAGGTAAACAATTGTAAGTATGTTCAATCTTCTTCCAGTTTTATGATAGTCAACTTATAAGGCAGCCAGCCATGTGTATGTTAATCTTTTATTAAGTGTACTTTTCAATCTTTACTAAGTGTACTTTTCAATCTGGTTCAAAATGCAATTTACCAGTTCAATACATAAACATTTTTATCAGTGTATTTCATCCCTATAATAATTGTTAAGAGGACATAAATTTGTGCTTTGTTGTTATTTCAAGGAATCTATTTATTTGGAGGTTTTTCTGATTGTAATGACACACACACACACACACACACACATAATTATACACAATATACTGTATTGAGAAATTTAGAAAAGTATTTAAAGATAAAAATCATTCACAATCCTACTAA